>OX103979.1:33090798-33587812 GCA_944470395.2 Schistosoma turkestanicum | reverse complement strand
GTCGAGCTTTCTGTATCCGTGCTGAGATTGTTCGTCATCACAAGTTATATCGCTGATGAGGACTCCCAAGATAGTGAAGTGATCAACACGCTCGACTACTCACGCCCTATTACAGTTTCAGGTTGCGATGCAACCAATCTTGAAGCAACATGTTTGCTTTCGAGGGTAAAACGATCACGAACAGCTTGATGTTGCTCGGTCGCCGAAGACTCGTATTTTGTCAGCGTTTCACGAATAGAACTCTGTCCGGCATAATTGATCATTAAGGACTTTCGGTAGAAGGTCCAACACTCAGAACAATCTGATGAGCTAATGTTACCTTAAGAATGGACTCTTACACAAAGAGCCAACACACAGCACGGGAGTACACCGACGTTACGGACACCATCCGATGTAGTCGAATCCTTTCAGTGCTATGCCACGCCCACACTGTGCACCCCAGTATTTTTGTAGAGATTGTACTAAGGACTAATCAACCCACAGTGCTCGTGTGTGCATCTCTCTGGCCCCCTCCCCTCTGTCTCTTGCTGTTCTTGATCTGTCATATAGAGTGAGAGAATGAGACTTCTAAATCGTGCCTGTTTTGTCACCTGCTGTCTGACGCGGTGAGCTATTCCTTAACACAACAGTTTTCTCTGCCTTGTTTATCACTCGAATCCGCACAATTTTCGTATACACCTAAATCGACATACTCATTCGTTCATATCGGGCGTCGATTCTGCGTGACGGATCAAGCCGACTACAGCTGGGCAACTGTACAGATTCTCACATCAGTAGGTTAGGTCCCGTCACATTCTTTTCACTTTTTCTAATTACTCTTTCTTCTGTGTCCTCTTAGACCCTCTTGTCCGTAGTCACTCAGACTCTACCCCTTAGACTCGTATATAAGCCTAGTACGTGTCGCCTTTAACCTCTAGCTTTGCGCATCAGACTTCACTTGGGAGCGGGTATTCTCGACCATCTTCGTCCACCAAGGCCAGCTCCTCTCCGTTTGTACTGATAGAGAAGCAAATACCACACTTTTGATAGTGCCACTCCTATAATCGGTTCATGCTTATCGGTGTGATGAGCATGACAACCTAAAATGTGGGGTACTTCCTGACTGAAAACTAAACGTCTCCGGTCTGCCTCATACCATCGCGCTAAAGGCTTCATATCTCCGGCTTTTCTGACAGTGTGGATCTCTCACACCTTGGGACACATCTGTGCCACTAAATTGTCTTGTTATTTGACAGGTCGACATGGCATTGCTGTTGACGATTTGCCGAGTACCATCAACGCGCACCACTCCGCACGCCTGTTCTAGTATCAACTGATCCATCACCATGATTAGTCGTCGAACGGATATACGGGGTTGATCGTGGGTGGGAGTTATAACTCTACTAATCACACATTCCTGTTCTTGAATGGTAAAGTATGAAATCCTATCGTCGTATGGTGATGCTGTCACGAAATGGGTGGAATTACACGCGACGTATAGCTGTTTGCTGAATTTGGACATTTGAGCTAATAGATGCACGTGATCGTGACCTTTTGCCAACCTGCGTCACTTATGGCGTAGGCGTGATATCCGTTTGCTGACTAAAGGACGAGTGTACTGCGCAGTAGTTCGTTCCGTTCTCTTATATGGCTGTGAAACATGGCCGTTAAGAGTAGAAGATGCTCGTAGGTTACTAGTATTCGTTCATAGATGTTTTAGAAGCATTGCTCGTATATCGTGGGACAGCCGAGTAAGCAATGCTGTCGTTAGGAAACGAGTACTGGGTAAGAATGGCAGATCAATCGATGAAGTGGTGAAACTTCATCAGTTGAGGTGGTTGGGAGATGTGTTGCGTATGCCTAACCACCGACTGCCTCGACGAGCTTTGTTTTGTGGTGTAGGAATAGGTTGGAAGAAAGCTAGGGACGGCCAGACCAAAACATGGCACAAATCCAAGAAGTCACTGACTAGTGGACTGAGTCATGTTGGAAGATGTAGTCTACCTGGTTGGGGTCCGCGAGACGAAAGTCATCAATGGTTAAAGACTTTGAACGACATGGCTCAAAATTGTTTGCAATGGCGCAAGTGCATCCATTCTTTGAGCCTCTCAAATCCTAATCTTCTGGATTCTTCAACACCTCTAGTTTCGACTCTCCAAACTTTTCTCACTGAATCATACTTCTTGAATAATATCTTCAAACCCTAGTATTCTTCATTACTATTAATACCCCTACTATCTTTATCACTATGGGATTTGATTTGACATTTGCGTCTCTGTGCTAATAATGTGGTATGGCAACATGAACTTATGTACATACGTACGAAGTTCTACGTTGCAACTGACTGACTGACTGACTGACTGACTTTGTATAGACTCTCTACTTCAACACTGTTGGTCGAGTCAAAGCTTACAGCGAACAGTCATCGGAGTCGATCGTTAAGGTTATCCGTCAGAGATCCTTTTTGAGATAACGCTTTCATCATCTGACCACTAAAATGGACGATGTCAAGAGCGGATGTGTATTTGAAGAATATACAGTTTGCTAACAAAATTAGTACACCTTATCTTCAAAAATTCATTTTCAAAACAAGCTGACTATTATCTGTCTTCTCGCACATGTCGTTTTCTGGGTGATACCTCTGCATACTACACATAAGCCACACTGCGAGTTGTATCCACTACACCAGGAGATCCACTTACTGACTTAGAGTATGTTCTGTTTGGTGAAGACAAACAGCAGCTGAATAGAACTGAAAAGGAAAGCCCAGGACAGCGTAGGTTGTAGAATGCTGGTAGGCGGCCTATACTCCACTAAGAGTAACAGGCGATTCCAATGTCAGACTCAGTGTACTAGGCAAATATGGCAGATCCATTGGTGAGGTAGTAAATTTTCATCGGCTGAGGTGTTGATACGGCTTAAAATCATTCACAAGGACGGATGTGTGTTCTATCTCTCTCTAAAACGTGATACTCGAAACCTCTGTATTTTTATCTTCCATACCTAATCTCTTCGCTACTACTTATACTGCTTTTACTCCTAGTACTCCGTTTGTCCTAGAGAAATTTTATCGCTCTAATAGAGGTATGAAAGCTTCACCTGATTCACGTATTTCAGATTCTACGTTGCATATGACTGTTTAACTGCCTCGAAGTAACGTTGTTGATGAACTTATCAATTTGTCACTTTTTTTACCTACACAAATATATGAAAACATCGAAAGATGAAAAACATAAATAAGCAAATGAACGTGAATAGTCTAGTCATCAGTTAAAACAAAGAAATGAGAAGTTCTACTTTTATATGTAACCAAAGCATCAGTGTATCTAAGCCATTGAACTTAGCTAACTTACACCAGCCGAATTGTCGTGCGAATTATTACTAACATCTCAAAAAAAATTATTCAAGTAGTTTATATGGATAAGGTCATCCATTGGCGAGTTCACACGTTAGTACGATTTTATTTCGACAGTCCTTACTTACTCTGTGGTTTAACCACACTCATAACTGCACTTTTTCTAAATCCCGACCGTAATTGTTACCTTGACGTGGTGGTCGGGCTTGCCTGTCGTAATGACCCAACCGAGCTATATTGGAACAAATGTTCCTGTAGGTCCTACCATGCCAGGCAGGTCGACTGGAGAACGATGAGACCAAAATTAGCTACTCACGGTCTGAGGGCGAAGTCGTACTGCTGACTGTAGAGGCGTATGACGGCAGTAATGTATTTACCTTGGACAATCAGCGATGCTGCCTGCTCACAAGGTAGGAAGGGGTTAGAAAAGTTCGACCCTAAAAATGTTACACCTTACCTTACGGATTTCCGAAGGAAGGAGCTGTTAAAACGAACGAAGCCAACACTTCAAAAACTTCTCATAAAAAGACCGTGTGTGACCGGCCTGAAGTAGTTCTCGGTTGGACTCTGCGGTCAGGCTACCAGGTCGTTAAGACCAGCACTGATCTGCCTTCCTTTTCAGGTCCCTCAAGAAACATCCTTCCACGGTGTGGGCAGCCGGGAAGTGACATCTGCCCTCATACCCGTAACAGCACGCGAAATCAAATTAGTCACAATCAAATCCTTCCTACATCTCCTAACATCTCTCTTATCTCCACGACAAACTCTTCTCACATTCCTTTATCACCCATTACCACTAATGCAAACGATGCGCGTTCACGAAACGTCATTGCTGGTCTCCTGAGACCCCGTTCTAGACTACATATTGTAGCATTTAATGTCCGGACATTGTGTCAAGTAGGATAACAGACTTCCTTAGCTAGGACTCTGGAATCCCGTGCAATCGATGTATGTTGCGTCTGGGAAACGCGCATACAGGAAGGATCCTATTAAAGTGAATAATTTGATTTCACCTTGTCAAAATAATGAAGCAACTCGATTTACTCTTCGTATATCTGGAAGCTGTGATGCTGCTTCCTGGGTCTCGCTGGCGTAGGTATAGCATTAAGTTGTATGGCAGAACAATCTCTCCTTGACTGGATCCCAGTAGATAGTTGCATGTGCACTGTCCGACTAAACGGGACAGTAAGGACTGGGAAAGATAGGGACACTCACCGTTGCCCCTTCATCTTATCTAACCATGCTCCTACTGACTGCAGTTCAGACGAGGTGGAAGATGAGTTTTACAGAAAGCTTTCGGACCTCTTCCAAAATGTTAGGCGCTCTGATATGGTAATGAGGGCTGTTGAAATAAATGGTCAAGTAGGTAGACTGAATGGAAAGGTGAGACACCTTGGTGGATCTTATGGTGTTGCGGCCCAAAGAACTGATAATGGCGACCGACTGCTGCAGCGCTGCTCAGATATCCGCCTATTTCTATCAAACTAACTTTAAGCATAAGGAAAAATATCTTTTGACCTGGTGACCTCCAAAGTCGTCACAACTCTGGACCCAATTAGATAACATCGTCATCAGCCACTGATGGTGGGGTTCGATAGAAGATTTAGATCATGCCCTCCGTCATGTCGTAGAACAAGGATACACGTTCAGACGTCCCACAATAGTAGTATTTCTCGAACTGAAGGCGTCCCTCGACTCTGTGGATCGTGAGGTTCTGTGGTAGTGTCTGTCATTAAAAGGTGTACCAAAGAAGTACATTGACTTTATACAAGCTCTCTACTCGAACGCCACTGGTAGAGTGAGAGGTTATGGCAAACTGTCATCGGAATTTATTGCTTCAAGTGATATCTGTCCGGACTGTTCTCTCTCTCCGTTCCTGTTAAACTTTGTCATCGACATGCTTTTAGAGTTAACTTTATTTTCGTCTGACTCTTCAGGAGTGGACATTTTACCAGGAGACACGCTTGCTGACTTGGGGTATACTGATGACATAGTCCTATTCGATGAAGACGCTGACAAAGTGTAGAGTCTTCTGACTACCCTAAACAACAATGCAAGCCTGTTCGTGATGCGGTTCTCACCCTCGAAATTCAAAATGTTGCTTCAAGGTTGGGTTGCATCGGCACCTGAACTAGTGATAGGGAGTGAAGTAGTCTAACGTGTAGACCGCTTCACATATCTGGTGATTCTCATCAGTGCTGATGGCCTGGTGACTGACGAAATCTCAACATGGGTACAGAAAGCTCGATTGGCTTTTTCCAAATTGCGTCACCTATGGCGCAGGCGAGATATCTCTTTGTTGACTAAAGAACAAGTGTATTGCGAAGCGGTTCTCACGGTCCTACCATACGGATGCAAACCACGGCCGGTAGGAGTAGAGGACGCTTGTCTTCGACCATCGATGTCTCCGAAGCATTGCTCGTGTATCATGGGACAATTGAGTAAGCAATGCTGCCGTTAGTAAGCGAGTACTAAGTAGGGATGGCAGATCAATCGATGAAGTGGTGAAACTTCATCAGTTGAGTTAGTTGGGACATGTGTTGCGTAAGCCTAAACACCGACTGCCTCGACGAGCTATGTATTGTAGTGTAGAAGTAGGTTGGAAGAAAGCTAGGGGCGGCCAAACCAACACATGGCACAAATGCATGAAGTCACGGACAAGTGGATTGAGTCATGTCGGTAGATGTAGACTACCTGGTTGGGGTCCGCGATACGAAAGTCACCGATGTTTGGAGACCTTGAACAACACGCTTCGAAATCGTTTGCAATGGCCCAGGGGCATCCACTCTTTGTGTTCTATGCAATTCTAATTTCCAGAATCCTTCAACACCTCTATCTTTCGCCTTCCTCAAATTATTCTCTGAATTCTTTTTTTTGAATAATTTCTTCGATCCCTAATTTTCTCTATTACCATTAGTTTTACTATGTTCACCACTATGGGATTTGAAATGAAAGTGATATCTCCGTGTAAATGCGCAAAGGCAACCTGAACTGTTGTACTTACGTACGAAGTTCTACGTTGTAATTGACTGACTCACTCTTTATAAATAACTTTGGCATATTTTGTCTCGTTTACCATCAATCAGCAGTTATTTATTTCATTTGGAACGAGTTAGATCATTTTTACTAAAATTCAGCTGTCTCAGTGATGTAGATATTAATTTATTTATTCTTTATCTGTTTTATACGCATTTTGTGTGATAATACCTATAAAAACCTCGTATTCATTTACGTATTTGTTTCAGACTGAAGACTCAAAGTCAATTACAGTTATTCAAACGACCTCATTTTTTTTATCCCTTTGAATTTTCACTATCGCTTTCCTTTTCTCTTGGTGTTTTCACGCATATTAAATGGTTGTCAGGTCATACGATACAAAAATTTACTACATCTGCTTTCCAAAAAAGTAAAGTTTAATAAAGTGCAGTAACAACAAAAATGATCAAACTGCTGAAAAGTTACATTCAAGAAAGCTTTCGTTGTAGTTGGTCTTATATCAATATTGACCCCTCATACAAGAGAAATGTTCAACTGGGCTCTGACTTTGTGTTGATTGTTAGTTTTTTCTGTTACACCGTCTTTAATCAGATTCATGATGCACTATCATTTATTAACTTTACAACTATCCATTTTAAACTTCTGACAGTTATGTAGTGTTCGTTGAAAGAACAATCTAAAGAACTATGCAAAAACGTAAGATAAGCAAACCATATGTCTGAACAACTCATGTCAGACTTATGTCAACAGCTTTAAAGTTTCCAATATAAATTGCAGTACTCACTTCGTATTAAAGCTTCACTGGTGTTCTAGTGCCGACAAACAATTTCATAGGTGGGTGAGACGATTATTCATAAATGTAATAGAAATATGTATAAACTGGTATTCGTCTAACCTACTTATCAAAAGAGCTGATGTTTGCAACTTGTACATTACTAAGGAAAGAATAAAGCATATAAAGGCACGACACTTGGGATATTTATTGCTTTTTGTGTAACTTTTCTTCCATCTAATTATTACTACTGAATATTGTGTTTAACATTTTACTGATTCTTACTCACACTATTACATTTTACCCCAGATGATCGACAGCTAATTAACTGATTCGGAAATGTCTTTTTCAGAATTCAGCTAATCCAAACAGTAAGATGGGCATCAACATATCACCAATCCCAGACTTGACTAATCCTAAACAAGAGGAGTTCCTTGATGCTTTACGTGGTAGTATAGAGTTTTTCGTGAATCGTTTACAGAGCAATAATCAAAGAGGGCGTAACATTTCAAATGATACAACGGTCCAAGCATTGTTTTTGACATTAAATGAAATGCATCCCCAATTAATGAACTATAAACACTATATGGAGGAACGCCGAGGTGAGCGTGTTGATTTGTTTGAATTCTTCATTTCTGTTTGTTAGCTGATTGCAATAGATTGATTTATAAATAGCCCCACATAATTAAATGAGATGCATTTTACCACAATCACTTAAAAACAATTTAGAATCAGACGAATATTAGTATCGATCTAAGTTGCTACATTTTCGACTGTTATATCGAAAGAAAATTATTAACAGCGATCGGAGTAAAGTGACATTAATGACGGTAAAATGTGAGTATTGTGGCTATAGTTCGGAATCAATCAATTAAATTAGAAATTAACACCTGTTATTACTCAGTTAGTGATAACCTATTGAAATGAAATCATGCATCATTCATTCAACCTCGTTTATTTCATTTTTCGATGACCCAATGTTTACCTTATACTAAAAAGATATATGGAGATTTTTTTACAATACATATTAGCTTTAATTTTCAGCTTATTTTGAGAAAATGCAAGATAAACTAAACCAGATTCGTGAAGCTCGCGAGGCTTTGGATGCGTTGAGACATGATCATGCTGTTCGCAAACAAATGGAAGAGCAAGAAGCAGCTCGCATGCGTCAGCAACAGATAATGCAGAAATTGGAAGCTATGCGACAACAGAAAAGAGTAGGTTTCACATGTCTACATTTTGTGTTTACGTAGTATGATTAAAATTTTTTACCGAAATATTAATCTGACTATGAAAAGTTAACATTTTTTAAAATAAATATTAAATGTCATATCAAATGTTAAGACAATAATGTCGTGCTTCTTCAAGTTTATAGTTTTGTATGGTGAGTTCTCTATCTACAGTACGACTAAATTTTTTGGCTCTGTCTACCAATTAACGTCAGAAATACATATCCAGACGCAATAAATGAAGTGTTTGTTTTAACTCAGTAAATGACGGTTGATAATATATCGCCCGAAATCCTGTTGCACTGCTCACTCAACCCTTATTCAGTTGTAATTAGCAACAAATGCGAGAGAAACAAACAAATTTAATGCATCCACAGAAATAAATCGATGAGATTTTTGATTTTCAAAACAAGTATCTGGCAATTTACCTAACTAGCCGCACTGTTACGATGTATGTAATCTGATAGGCGTCCAATACAAGGACATTCGAGTGACGATTATAGTAACAGCGTACATCAAACGCGACCGAATGGGTAATACGTGTAAGTCCGAAAGTATTAACTTCACACGAATAAGAAGCGTAAAGATGAAGGTTTGTAAGCAAACCTTTTTGCCTTCGGCAAAATGATTAACATCTGAGTGTGCTTAGTGTTGTACGTCATTGAATCATCAGTATGAGTCTATATGAATCATAAAGTACTCACGTCATATTCATCGCATTACCATGAACAACGGATAATAATAATAATACTGATTTGGACCAACCATGTCTTTACCTTACTCCGTTAGTTAATAGGTCCAGCAATAGCCTCTTGGAAAACCAACATCTTGTTGAACTGTCAACTTCCGAACTTATCCAGCTTTTGAAAGGTTCACAGGAGGTCTCCTAATCTGTATTTGCAGAAATTAAGTGATGCTTTGCAATTCTAATGTCATTTATATTCCATAATATACGAACATATTAGCTATTTTGTTAATCTATATAATGTGATCTTTTCTGGTCGCCAACATAGTCTTTGAACAAATACTAAGTTTCGATGGTATTCATAGCGTTGCTTTAATGAGACCTACAGAATATATCAGTGGCTGAATGTATGACATTATCTTCCTGCTTTCTACTATACCGGTTCGGAGGTAGCATTCCTAACTCCTGATACATCATTCACTCTGCTCTTACACGTTGAAAAGTGGCTGATTATTATTGAGTTATTTCGTATACTGTTAAAGAATCATAGTATATCAACTGATGTCCAAGAACTCCCATTTTCTTTGATAACTTAAACTTGCTTTACACATTCCTATACGCATCTTCGATTCACGATATTATTGAAAGAACTTATCAGCATGTTTTTTGCCATAGCACTTTGTCTTCACTTACTTTCAAGAGTACCTCATTCTTGCCATGGCATTTTCATTAAAGCCTGTAAAATGTTTAAATTTTCATACAGGACACTTTGGAGTACAAACTTCGTATGACACTAAAACAAAATATGCAGTACCAACAAGAATTTGCAATGCCACAGCAATCTTTGCCGTACAATGCCCAATCATTTCCTAGCGTACCAACCGCTGTACCTGGAGAGAATTATCCAACCAACTACGCTTTACCTTATTTATCTGGAATAAATTACGCATCATTTCCACCTGTCCAAACCAATTATGTACCAAGAGAAAATACGGTTTATACCACACAGTTCACAGATCCGAATTCACTAGTGCCTACTCAAATCGGTAGTAGTGGACCTGGTAATAATATGACTTTTACACCACAGTTTCATCCTTCATATGCTTCCAATCTGGTTGGCCATAACATTCAGCCTCATCGTTCGTTTTCTCAGGAAATCCAAAACCCTGTTCCATCTGGCTCATTTTCGATGCAAAGTACGTACCTTCTACATATCTGTTCGTAAATGTATTGTGATAATCGACATTGTTCTCTTAAAATTAAGTCTTAAGTATTTCAGTTTTTCCACCTAAGAACGATATATTAATGTGTACTAGCTACATCTTGTCAGTGCTCTATGGTAATCAGTTCGGATATTTAGTCAACTTTATATATCTTAGCACCTTTGTTCCTAGGTGTCACTACATATTTCATACATGCATCCGTATGTAATGCGTATATGGACAACAGATGTTGTAATGGTGCGACAGTCACTTCAAGCTCTAAGTTCAGCAGAGTGCATCGTGCTACTCCTGTGTCTTCATCGTATGGGACTTTGCTGTATTACATGCTTCTGATTTTTAGGGCATCGTATAATGTATATTTATTAGATTTGATAAATTGACGATGAATAATTACGACTCCACGTATTTCTTCTGAGATACTAACGGAGCTGAGCAAATCCATAACTTGTATATAAGCGTATGATTTCCTATTGCTTCACTAACATTCAAGTCGTCCATCTAGGAATTTTATTCTGATTAGATTATACTGCGTCGAAAACGCTAATATTTTATCCTTCACTAAGGCTACCTTTTTTATCAAGTTGTCGTTGCTTTATTAGGGTGTTTTTTCCTTCTCCTTTCTGACAATGTAAACACTCACACAAAAACTATGCTCCTAATTAATTCTCTCCAGTGAATCTAATCACTCCTCTAGTTAACATTAGACTACTACACGTAGATGAATTGTAGCTAGCTCACTTGTTACTTCGATTATTCATTCTGTTTATTAAGTCAAATTAAAATGATACTGTCATCTTTTTATGTGAAGGTTCTTGTTTCCTTTGCTCAGTTTCATCTAACTTAAATCTTTTCATTTTCTGCCAAGGTATGCAAGCATCTTTGCCGACCTATACAGAACAGGATGATTCAAAAGGTTATCCTGTAAACCAAACTTATCCATCTGGCCACTTTGTAACGGACAAAAGCAATACACCCAGCTACACACAAGTAATGAACCGCTCAAGCGATGCACTTAACAACCATACTGAGCCGGCTGCTGCAGAGGCACAGTTGATATCTTTCGATTAGACAGTCTGAAGTTGTTTTTTCTAATCTATGAAGTTAATTATTACTTGTGATATTTCCCTTGCAATTGCATACTGTTGACATTAGCTAGCCATTCCTAATCTGATGCTTATGTATGTATCATATTCTGCAAACAAAAAAACGCTACTTTATTTTCAATTGCTAACCTTTGTAACTGCTTGATTGAATATGCTGTTATTTCACTATTACGTCATTATTTTGAGATATATCAGCCGGAAGTGGATTATGGCACTACATATTAATTGAAGGCTATAATAGAAAATACTGATATGTATGTCTAAAATATTCATGTTGCGAACGGTAAGTATTTGATTTCTTCAAAAACCGAAGTAACAAGAGATGTTCATAATAACACTGAAATGGTTTAATATATTCAATCTGCCATTCCTCTTAGTTAAACATATCTCATCAAAAACTTAGTTGTTTCGAAGAATCTTGAAATACCAAAATTGAGAGAAGCTAGTTAAAGCGTGCATTCATCCAATGAAGGCCACCACCGGGTGTTGATTTGTTGCAAACAACGATCAGACGTAAAACTAAGCCTTATCTGCTTGAAAATAATGGATATTTTTTAGATATTTGTAAAACCGAATACTAAGCTTGTGCCCCATCATTGGTTGCAAATGTACAAGAAGTGCGTCCTGCAGTTCCAAGTGGAACTAACAAATGAGTTCAATATAAGAAGCTGTGATTTGGTCAGACGGTGAATTGCAACCGTATAGGACTTACATAAAGGGATGTACGTTTACTGTCAATATAAATATCTTAACATATTCAACCAAATCGTTCTGTAGAGTTTTAAGAATAGATAAGCTCATTTTGCGTACCGATATTTGAACGATCCAGTATACGGACAATTTTATGTTTGCACATTATCTCTAAAACACTCGTAAAACCGTAAATTTAAGAAGCGATCAGAATATAAGGCATCGACAATGCATTTCGATTTCCACATGGGACAAAAGTTTTGCATTAAGGATCGTAGCAGTCGTTTTATCAGAGCATTTTTAAAAATTGTGGCCAAGAAAGCGTTCCTGTCTTAAAAAAAACTTGACTTTGCGCATGTATAGACGGACAAATTCACCTTGTTTCTTGGATTTCGTTGTATATGTCTTAAATATTGCGAGGAATGTTTAGAAAGTGTCAACGCTACAAACCATAAATTCAATAAACTCGGCTGCATTTAACTCATCTAAAGTCGTAATCTTTTTTCATATATTTGTGTGGCACAAACCAACACGATAGAATAGCTATCATTCGCTCTTAACCTGCACATAAACAATGGAAATACATATTTCATAGCACAATGAGTAGTTGTCTCGTTTCCGTAATTTCGAAAGGCTGCTTTTTTGTCGTTTAAACCTTATACTGTATTAAGTACATGCAAGAATAAGTCAGCTGGGTATTGGAGTCAACGTAACGAATGGATCAATCAAACTGATTGCGATCGGATTATGCGAATTCATAAGGGTGTGGTGTATACTACTTGCACCGTTGCAGTAGTATGGGGAAACCGGTGTTTGAAGACAAGAGAAAGAGCCAAAAATCTATCTGTTTTGCAAATAAGAGTCCGAAGATAAGGTGTACATATTTTGCTGATATACTGTATCTTTAGGTATATGACTTATTCCATCTGACCTTAACGTTTTCGTTCAATACAGGGGTAACTGATGCATAGCAAAGACAAGACTCGATAGACTGTATAGTTACACTCATTAAATAAACATAAATAGGACCCAATAAGAGTGAACTTCATCGATTAGTTACGACGTAGAACATCGTACATGAGTACATCAGTTAGGGTTGCCATTCCGCATCTGCACAGAGACGCAATTGTCAGTTCAAATCCCATAGTGATGGAGATAGTAGAAGAATTAACGGTAATGGAGAATATTAGGGTTCGAAGATATAATTCAAGAGGTATAATATAGTGACATAAACTTAAAAAGAGAAAGGTACAGAAGAATCCAGAGGATTAGAATTTGAGAAAAGCCAAAGAAGTACAGTTCAGTGAGATAACTTTAAAGGAGAAGGAAAAGATAGAGAGTTTGAGAGAACACAGAGTGCGGATGCACCTGCGCCATTGCAAGCAATTTTGAGCCATGTCGTTCAAAGTCTCTAACCACCGGTTACTATCGTCTCGCGGACCCCAACCAGGTAGCCTACATGACCCAGTCCACTTGTCAGTGACTTCATGGATTCCTGCCATGATTTGGTCTGGCCGCCACTAGCTGTCTTACAACCTACTCTTAAAAAAGACTGCGTATTTTTTCACAACGGTCATGTTTATCTAACATTATATTCACTTGCACTATAGAACATTTATTGAGAAATCATCGCGTTTCCTTCGGTAAAATAAATATTTTAGAAAATAACTTGTGGGTACTTTAAAAACATCATCACTAATTATAAATATAGAAATTTCACTACAAATCAGTTATATTCGGTTACTTCCAAAATCATCTTTGCCACTTACGTCTTGTTGTACATGAATTTCCCAATGTGCCTAGTAAAAATATTTTTGAATTTCACCCACCAAGATAAGAGGGAACTCATTGCTCAAACATTTAATATCAGCGAACAAGCATAAACAATCGAATAATATCGATTCTAACACGTAGGGATATTAGATATTTTCACATCATAGGACTCCTGTTTACAGGTGTGCACCTGTCTACTTCACAATCTACTGGTGTCCAGGAGAAGAATCTCGCATCTTTTAATTCCTTTAGATAGCAGCTAGAAAGTACGTGACCTGCCCAGCTTGAAATCCAAAATATTTCTGGTTTCCCAGCTCCTGTTAGAGCAGATCTCCACGACTAACTCTTCTTACATTCATATATCACAGTGCACAGCTAATGCAAACGATGCGAGTTCGCGAAACGTCGTTCCTGGTCTCCTTAAACCCCATTCTAAACTACATGTTGGAGCATTCAATGTACGGACATTGTGTCAAATAGGGCAACAGGCATCATTAGCTAGGACTTTAGAATCTCGTGCCATCGATGTGTGCTGCGTCTCGGAAACGCGCATACAGGATCCCAGTAGCATCAGTCACTTGACCTCACCATGTCAAGATAAAGAAGCAACTCGATTTACCCTTCGTGTATCCGATAGCCCTGATGCTGCTTCCAGGGGCCTCGCCGGTGTAGGTATAGCATTGAGTTGTATGGCAGAACAATCTCTCCTTGACTGGATCCCTGTAGATAGTCGCTTGTGCGCCGTCCGACTAAACGGGACAGTAAGGGCTCGGAAAGATAGGGACACTCGTCGTTGCCTCTTCGTCATATCAACCTACGCCCCCACTGACTGAAGTCCAGACGATATGAAAGATGAGTTTTACAGAAAGCTTTCAGACCTCCTCCAAAAAGCTAGGCGCTCTGAAATAGTAATAATGGCTGGTGACTTCAATGCTCAAGTAGGTAGACTAAATGAAAATGAAAGACACCTAGGTAGATCGTATGGTCTCGCGGCCCAAAGAATAGACAATGGCGACCGTCTGTTGCAACTGTGCTCAGATAACCAACTATTTCTAGCAAACACTAATTTTAAGCATAAGGAAAAACATATTTTGACCTGGCGACCCCCGAAGTCGTCTCAACGTTGCACACAACTAGATCATATCGCCAGCAGCCACCGATGGAGGGGTTCGATAGAGGACTGTCGCTCGTTCTGGGGCACATGTTTGGATTCAGATCATGCCCTAGTGCGAGCTCGTATTTGTTTGAGGCTTACTGGACGTAGGAAAGACACCGTAAGAAAGCCTCTTAGGGCTTTACTTGATGATAATCAAGCTGAGGAAATATTTCAGGAGGAACTAGAAAAACAGTTAGGCGGCCATGCAAGTGGTTCCCATCCGGAGTCAGGTTGAAATCATATCAAGAAGGCTGTGGAAACAGCAGTGATATCTGCTAGTAAGGTAAACCACAAGGCTAGGATGAAGCCGTGGATTTCAGTCGCATCCACCGAACTGATGGATGCTCGAAAACTCATCCCACCTGACTCTGAACATGATGTAGAGCGTAGTCAGCTTAGGCACAGACTTATAAAAAGCCTACGTAACGACCGCGAACAGTGGTGGGTGGAGAAAGCAAAAGCGATGGAAAAGGAAGCGGCGATCGGTAACACTAGACAACTTTTCCGCCTTATTGGAGAAACCGGTATTAGGAACCCGAATGTGAATGAGGCTATCTCGGAAAAGGATGGTCTTATTATCCATTCTCAATCCAAGAGATTGGACCGATGGGCAGAACACTTTATGGATTAGTTCAACTGGCCACGAGCCACTCTTCGGTTACCCACGATCTCCAGTCATCCTGAATGGCAAATCGACCTAAGTCCCCCTAGTCTTAATGACGTTGAGAAAGCTATAGGGAAGCTGAAGCGAGATAGAGCAGCAGGTTCTGATAGGCTAACTCCTGAGAATTTTAAGGATTGTGGTCCAGTTTTAGCTGCTAGATTGACTGAGATCTTAGGTAGAATCTGGGAACTGGACGTAATTCCATTTGACAGGTCTCAATCACTGATTGTCCGTGGTTATAAAAAAAGACAAAAGTCTTCTTGTGACAATCACAGGAGAATAAGTCTAACTAATATAGTATCTAAAATATTGACATCAATAATACTTCGACGCTTAACGAAAGCTCGTGAAGAGCAGACTAGAGAAAACCAGGCTGGTTTCCGACCTGGACGTGGTTGTATAGACCACATCTTCACACTACGACAGGTCCTGGAACACAGACACACATTTAGGCGTCCGACAATAGTCGTGTTCCTGGACGTAAAAGCGGCATTTGACTCAGTGGATCTTGAGGTTCTGTGGCAGTGTCTGTCATTGAAAGGTATGCCAAAGAAGTACATTAACCTTATACAAGCTCTCTACTCGAACATTACTGGTCGGGTGAGAGCATATGGCGAACTGTCAGCGGAATTCTCTACATCAAGTGGTGTCCGTCAGGGCTGTCCACTCTCCCCATTCTTGTTTAACTTTGTCGTAGACATCCTCTTAGAGTTAACATTAAGCTCATCAGATTTTTCAGGGGTTGACCTTCTACCAGGAAAGTTGCTTACTGATCTAGAATATGCCGATGACATATTTCTATTCGATAAAGACGCTGAAAAAATACTGAGTCTTCTGACTACCCTGAGCAACATGCAAGCCTGTTCGTGATGCGGTTTTACCCTCGAAATGCAAAATGTTGCTTCAAGATTGGGTTGCATCGGCACCTGAACTAGTGATAGGGAGTGAAGTAGTCGAGCGTGTAGATCACTTCACTTATCTGGGGAGTCTCATCAGCGATGATAACCTGGTGACTGACGAAATCTCAGCTCGGATACAGAAAGCTCGACTGCCTTTTGCCAACCTGCGTCACTTATGGCGTAGGCGTGATATCCGTTCTCTAATCAAAGGACGAGTGTACTGCTCAGCAGTTCGCACCGTTCTCCTATATGGCTGTGAAACATGGCCGTTAAGAGTAGATGTTCGTAGGTTACTAGTATTCGTTCATAGATGTTTTAGAAGCATTGCTCGTATATCGTGGGACAGCCGAGGAAGCAATGCTGTCGTTAGGAAACGAGTACTAGGTAAGAATGGCAGATCAATCGATGAAGTGGTGAGACTTCATCAGTTGAGGTGGTTGGGAGATGTGTTACCTATGGCTAACCACCGACTGCTTCGACGAGCTTTGTTTTGTGGTGTAGGAGTAGGTTAGAAGAAAGCTAGGGACGGCCAGACCAAAACATGGCAGAAATCCATGAAGTCACTGACTAGTGGACTGAGTCATGTTGGTAGATGTAGACTACCTGGTTGAGGTCCGCGAGACGACAGTCACCAATGGTTAGAGACTTTGAACGACATGGCTCAAAATTGTTTGCAATGGCGCAAGTGCATCCATTGTTTGAGCTCTCTCAAATCCTAATCTTCTGAATTCTTCAGCACCTCTACGTTTGTCTTTCTAACCTTATCTCACTGAATCATACTTCTTGAATAATATCTTCGAACCCTAGTATTCTTCATTACCATTAATACCCCTACTATCTTTGTCACTATGGGATTTGATTTGACATTTGCGTCTCTGTGCTAATGTGGTATGGCAACATGAAATTATGTACATACGTACGAAGTTCTACGTTGCAACTGACTGACTGACTGAGAGAGCTTGTATAGGATTAATTGACTTTATCAGTTGTAAATTACCTAGTTCTTTACAGACAATCATCTAGTACTTAATCAACACCTGGGAAACACTGGCGAATGGACGAATACCGCAATCTTAAGATAAATAAAAATACTCAACTGTAGAGATGACAAAATCTGTTCTAGTCAATTCCCCCATCTTGCACATAACGGTGCTAATAATACTGAATTAGAGCGAAAAAATCGTTTATTCATATAACTGAATAAAAACTTATAGGATGTATCACTTATGTCCATTTTGGCCTTCATCGTTAGAAATCGAATCGTCATCTTCCTCACCGTCGTCATCTTCCTCTTCATCATCCTCGTCACCAGAGACTTCACGATTAGCTTTTTCTAATTCATCCATTTGACGTTGTAGGTCCGCTTCATCTGTATCTGAAACGACCCTAGGCTGGAAAATAAAATAACTTAGTTAGCCAACAGTAATTGGTAACGTCATGTGTATTATGGATACAGTAAAATCTGAAAATGCCCCACACGTTTTGAGCTTTTCCAATATTTAGCACCCACCATGACAACATAAGAGTTACACAACAGGCTTCTTTCAATAAGTAGTTATAACTAGTAAAAGTATTGAATTCTTTAATTACTACCACTAATGAAGCGGTGGCGATGTGTAGCAAATTAAATACTTCTACCATTAAAAAAATCAACCAGACTCACAGCCTGTTGAATTTTGAATGAACCACCTTGATTTTCAATCGATTTCTTGATAACCTCTAACACTTCATTGAGCTGTCCCAAGCCAGCAGTTCGATCCATTGTTTGTGTGGTTAGTACATAAAGTGGTGGCGCAATCAGATTGATCTAAAAATAATTTTAAAAAGAATGAACACTAATGCTGCCAAGTATATCAAAATAGACAGTGTTGAAAAACGTCTGAACTGTTGAAGTGCCTCAGTGCTTTGTAATATGCCACAGGTGGCAACTTCAGGATGATATCAAAGTAATCAGAACTCACAGTACAAGGGATTCTGAATGAGCATCAACAATTATCAGTTCAGCTACTTAGGAACATCTGTTTAAAGCAATGCCATTTCAATCTTTCTGTATGAATAAAAGATAAAATATTCAACAAACAGAAAATCACATTTTAAAAACTCACGGATGTACCAAATGTATTCATCATGCTTTGAAATTGTATCTCAATTATTATATGACCGGTATTTTAACAAACGTAAACAACAATTTCTTAAAATGTCGTCAGAATTCCACAAACAACAAAAAATTACTTAAAACTCAGTAGTTTACTGTGATTTAATGAAGAGCTGAGCGTCAGACTTGTTGGCAATACAATGAATGTCCAGCTAGTTGTTTTGCTTCGTTTAAGCCACAGATTGTAGCTTGCATATTAACAGGTAGTAGTTGCCTGTTGATATCTGGCTCTAGAAATAGTAATTTAATTTGTTAAGTAGAGCGAATTCTAGGAACTAAGATAAAATTATTGTTACACTGATTTTCAGTCAAATGACAAGAGTTCTTATCAGACGGTCGGTAACGGAGCAGTGTGCTCCATGTTTTCTGAAGTTTCATAACTTAACACATAATACAGTTTCGAGCATCGAGCAAAAAAGTCTATATTCATGATTACTTCGGTTGGTGGAGTCAAGATTTTAAACATAACGCAACATCCATGTCCATATTTATGTATTGCAGTAATTGGCACCAACCAAACTGTCAAACTAAGAAAAGTAAAATGGATTTCCAAGCACAATCCTATGGTAGAAAACATTCTAACTTAACAACAGACCCGGATATTAACGGAATGATTCATATAAATTTTTGATAGGAACATCTTTATTTCGTACAGGATAATATTTACTAAGCTTTTCTCAATAAGTTTATCGTTATATCGAAAAGCTCTGTATGAAGTGAAAGTATTCAAAAGCAGCTAAACCAATCCTGCCAATGCAATTAACGATGATTTGTTTCCTAATGAATCGGTATTTCTGTGATTTTTTGCAAAGAAACTGGCTTTTTGTCACATGTATGAAAAATATTTTCAACGTATTTTGTAGTGTATCTTGGTTTTAAGTCCCCAAACTATATCGTGAATTTAAATACCCATGTATATTAACCGACTCCAGAATAATAGTTGCAATCAAATAAGATACACACTAATCTACATAAAAAAACATTGCGTACCATTCCTTAAATTCAAACGATAAGCAGGAATCTAAAGCCAATTAACGTGTTAAGCAAAGTTTTATAACCTTTCTGGTTACACATCAGTAGTAGTTGCCTTTATTATTGTAATCTATATTTATTCACTTTGAAATGAATTCCTAGAGCTATTGATGATACTAACAAAAATCAATAATACTGTTTTATCTCTATATACAATAATCCAGAATTTACTATAAGCCTATCAACATCTAAATAACTTTAAAGCTAACTGAGAACCAAATTAACAAAACTAGCTCACCCGAATTGGAAGAGAATCTGAATTAAGTTCTAGTCCAGACCGAAGTGCGTTTCTGACAGCATCGATACCATCATACGTGAAACACGAAACCTCAAAGTCAGCACGGATTTTTACCGCTTTTGGTGTCAATCGATGTCTGATATCAGTGAGAAGCATTTCTTTTGTTGGTTGATCTATGTCACATTCATCAAGGATTTCTGGTGAACTATATAAAGTTATTTACAATACGTGAATTAAAAGGAATAATCAATACAAAATATTATTTTTTCAATAAACATTCAGCTGGTTCAATTATCGTTGAACAAGGTCCATTATAACAGATCACTAACAATCATAGGACTATTTAGTATTTCCGTCTGGTGGGTTCTTATTGCCAAACTATTCGTATTAATTTTGTACTGTTGGTCGACTTAAACACTTGCGAGTATGTTTGCCTTCGTCGCCCCAATAATTAGGTCATAAGGCAACGTATTACTACATAATGTTTACTTTTCAGAAAAACTTGTTCTCTAGACGGACAGAATGTGTGGATGCATAAATAAGTGGGTTTGATATTATATATATATATATATATATATATATATATATATATATATATATATATACGTCATTATACGTATATAAAAAATATCCTGAACCAAAAGGTCGTCGAACATATAAGTACAGACTTGATAAACACATGTGTACAAAAACATGAGTTCATAATTATTTGTAAGCAAGCTGAATCTGATAACTCCCATAAACCTTTTACACTCATTTCAGTCAAAGACAGCAAGTCTGGTGTGAGTGAAACAATCTGTGAAGCTAATAGGACACCAACCAATAACATCCACCGATGGTTTGGATGGTGGACACAGATTTTTGAGGAACAGTTCAGCTAGTCTGCTGCCCAAGTAACATTGATCACACTGTCTTTTCCTCCATGATAGGTGATGACTGATCTAACTAACGAGGCAGAAGCCCGCTAGGAACTTAGACTATTGCAGCGGCACAAATTGCTAGGGTCAGATGACTTACGTTCAGCCTTTTTTAAGATGTTACCGACCTTAAAACTGTGAGGCTGACTGAATTGTTTACAACCGTTTGGCAATTGCAGTGTTTCAATACCTTGTCCCTATCTATAAAAAGAGTTCATATCAACTATGTAACAATTATCAGGGGAAAAGTCTACTACCGACTGAGTTTAGATTATTGGCTTCCGCCAAACTTTGCAGAGTATTTAAAATCCGTGAAAGACTGGCTCGCGAGAAGCAGTATGGTTTTCATTTTAGTCAAGGATGTGTTGATCGTATCGTCTACCTCAACCAACTGTCATAATATCAACATGCTTATCGATGGTCAACAGTCTTTGTAATTCTTGACATCGGTGCCGCCCTCGGTTCATTGGACAGGACTCTACTCCGAGATTGTCTCTTGAAGAAGGGAAGTTTATCTTGAAGGACGTATGCACAAATACCTCAGTCAGAGAGAGGGCATACAACCACCTCTCTTCGTAATTTCAGTCAATCAATACGATAAGGTAGAGTCGTCCAATCTTACAATTTCTATTTAGTTTTGCCCTTGATGGCGTTCTAGAAACAGCTCTGACGAATATAGGTAATGGTGGCGTGGACCTGTTGCCTAGACCTTTGAACCTTGATTATGTACATGATATTGTCGTACTGTGTGTTGATATCTAGGCCATGCTATCCGCACGTAGTCAGTCCATAGGTATGGCATCAGCTTTTCACCTTTCGACTGTAAACTACTTTTACGAGACTGGCAGTACTTTGAGCCTGCAATCACCCTTAGCAGTGAGCAGACAAAGGTGATTGAAAAGAATTTGTGTCCGTGTAGCTATATAAGTGCTAGTGGTTGTGTGGGTGAATGGATAGAATAACGTTTAGTGGAATCCAGAGTGACTGATGCTAATCTGAGCCATCTTTGACGCCTTTGTGATGTCAATCTGGCTGTAAAATATCGGGTCTACAACGCGTCAGTGAGAGCAGTTTTGCTCCCTCCTGGCCTGAGCTAGGAGTGTCCGGCAACCCTATGTACGATCACTGAAGTCTCCGAAGGACTGCCGACATTCAGTAGCAACACCATGATAGTACTGCAGAGGTTCAGCAACCTGTTGGGGCACTCAGTTACAACGTAGAACTTCGTACGTACGTACATCAGTTAGGGTTGCCACACCACAATAGCACAGAGACGCAATTGCCAGTTCAAATCCCATAGTGGTAGAGATATTATTCAAGAAGTATAATTCAGTGACATAAATTTGTAAAGAGAAAGATAAGGGTGATGAGGGATTCTGAAGATTAGAGTTTGAGAGAAAACAAGAAGTGGATGCACGTGCGTCACTGCGAACGAATCTGAGCCACGTCGTTCAAGGTCTCTAACCATCGGTTACTATAGTCTCGCGGACCCCAACCAGGTAGTCGACAACTACCAACATAACTTAGTTGACTTGTCAGTGACTTCATGGATTTCTGCTGTTTTGGTTTCACTCTTATACACTAATTTTTACCCATTTTTTGTTATTACCATTATTTTTTCTCCATATGTGCACAACCTTATTTTTATTGTGTAGCGCATATATATTTTGGTGCCTATTTGTACCGATATTTGTTTTAAGTAAAAGAATAATTACTTGTGTATTGTTTCAATAACACTGCACAGAGCTTTCATTTGCTCTCAACTAAAATGATTGGAAACGAGTATTGTGTTTAGAAAAGCAGTAAAAACCAACGTGGCTCAGTAATTATGTTAATGACTGCACAGAATAATAAACTAATTACTAATCAACGACCATATGAAGATGCATTGGCTGACCTTATAGTCACACTTGTGTGAACAGTACACGATAACTAATTACGCAAACTGAAGTTGTACTGCAACCTATCATCCTATATTGGAGAGGATGGGTACTTAAACCGTCCTTGTAGACAGGGTTACAGCTTATCCCAAGTAGGAGTAACAACATTTTGGTGACTAACATCTAAAATATAGATATTTTAAGAGTGAAAGTAAAGTATCCGGCTAATCTGTATATATCTCAAAACCATTAAAATCGTAGATAGAGTGAGGAATAACAATGCTTACACAATTTAAGTATGGTGATGGTCAGTCGACATTTTCACTAATGGTATATATTATGGTCATATATTGTAAACAATCAAAACTTGATGATGACCAGACATTTCAGACAAAGTATATTAGGTTAATAGTGATAATCGCGGTAACGTTAAAGAGCTATCTCATTAGGAAGCATTTAGTAGACTCAGTGAGATAAAAATCGCAACACAATACATAACGTTACGACTTTACGACGATACAATCATTGAAATAAAACATGCTAATATTGATTGCAGAAAACAAGCTCAATAAATTATCGACCTTTGGGACTTCAGCTTTTTCGATTTTCATCTGCCTCCATTTTTGAGTAGCAGAAACAAAATATACATACAAACAGCTATGCAGAAACGCTTCAAGTGCATTAAATCGACAGTGAAAACCTAACCACCCAAAAAAATAGGCTTTTATAGGAGCCTTGTTAAGAATGAAAATTTTTGTGTGAAACGAAGTTTAAACTTGGAACTTCTGAAGAACACGAAGGTCAGTAGATACTGTGATGACATTAATTTTTGCGACCCTTCTAGATTAATGTTTTAAATAGAACTACTAGTTCGAAACAATGCCCATTCATAGATGAACTACTAACCGGTGAACTTCAGACAACAGAAAAATTTGTAATTTCCCCGGCACTCATAAAGCACATGGAGTTAACTAAGTAGTAAAAGGCTTACTTTACAACTTTCTTGAAAATGTCATACGAACCAGCTCTGCGACCAGTTTTCCTGTCAAAATACCAGGCGGTTTTTTTACACAGCTCTTCAAGTTGTTCGTCAGTTTTATAATCCAATTTCTCTGCTACGTTCCTCAGAATCTGGTTAACCTAAATAGGAATTATTGTAGATAATAGTGAACGAACCGCTTTAGCTTTGGCGAACCTTTCCTTGCACTTTGCTATCTCTTCAGCAGATGCTCTTCTTTTTGATAAATCAATATAACCTGAGAATTTATAAAATCAATGTGTAATTACCTTTGGCACTGTCGACTCGCACTACAGTTACCTCGGTGTTTGACCCGATCCTAACAAGTTTGCTAATAGATCTTATGCGTCGACGAGACAGCTCACTATGTAATATCATCCCCCCAATGTTTTTGTACTCCAACAGTTCCACATAGCTACCCATCGATTGGATGACTTTAACTGTCACAAGCACAACATCTCCGACATCGGGAAATAAATCCTCGTAAAATCTGCATTGTATGGGCATGGTTCAGGTCTTCTTTAATTATATAGTATCTTCGGAAAAACACGGGAAGCTGATAATACTGACACGACGTTGATCCTCCAACACGTTTACCACCTCGAATTTATTTCCACAAAAATCAAGGTCAAACCTTGAAACACATAACTTTCCAATATCCAATATGTTTTGCAGATGCTGGTGTTGATTAGTTGTGTTCCGTTCTTGTCCTTACGGGATGGTTCCAGGTATTTAGTAGTTTTCAGTGAATGGCACTCTAGTAGGTCATCTGCGAAAATCCTTGTTAGTCGACAATTATTTAATAATTTGTGTCCCAGCAAATATCACGTTACTGTGAAGAATAATGAGGACAGAATTCTTATCCTAATGAGATTTCACAAGTAAGTAGCTAAATGGACTGTAAAGGTTGTTTATAAAGATTGTCCGAGAGAACAGAAGTGTAAACAAGCGAGAGGAAACAGAGATAGTGAGCAAGATGAATAAGGTTAGTGATCTGAAGAAATGTTAACAATATCAACTAGCAAGTTTTGAGTCACTCATCAGGCATATCTGGTCCATGAAGTGAGTACGTGAGTACGTAATGGTCAATTCTTTCCCTAAAGTTATGTACTGAAGGGGTTGTAGTCACCCTGGTTGGAAGAGCATTCCAAATCGAGGCAGACTTAATGAGAATAGTTTTGCACGAACTTGGTCGTTGCGTCTGTGATGCTAATCAGATTTGGCTAGTGAGGTCATTGGATTGTAGCTCCATCTTACAACTTTTCTGTTACGCTTTTGTTGATGTTTCACACTTTCTTGAGTGAGTTGAATAAGGGTGTTAGCACTAATTCTTATGGTTATGAGCTCTAAAAACTGATTCACGTTGTAAGGGACCGTCGTAAAGGGCTAGGAATTTATTTATTCTTGTCTATCATAACGCAATGATTCAGAAGAAAAATAGGTGATGTGATGTAAATGAAATTATTTCTGACTGCGAACTATTTGGTGATTATGTTAACTATTGACCGTAAATAATATTAGGTAAAGTGGCTATTTTGAAGTCCTTCGTTATAGGCAGGAAGGTCATGGCATAAACCTCCCTGACACTCATGTTTCGAGATCTAAACGATATAGCATTACTGGTTGCAATGTCTTTAGGTATTTTATCCAATTTAGTTGCGTTAGTGAACAAATGATTCGTGACTCGTGGTTTACTTTACCCTCAAGCAATTCAATGGGGTGAGCCCATACAATATTCTTGGTCTATCACTCGTTACCGAAAACACTAGCTGATCTTATTTCCCAACTGACACGTGTTCCTCAATAAAATGACTGACAGAGACAATTTACACAAACTGTTGGTGTACGTTCTCTATTATATTTTTATCTCAACTAAGTGATAGAAAAATAGAAATAGTTATCAGTAGGACTTAATTTAGGCTAGCAACACCTGAAAGAATTTTTTATTAACCTGATGTAAACAACTGAAGCATCTGTTCTGATATGTCATTGTAATAATATGTCAGAAAACCTATTTAATCATATTTTCCATTATAACTATACGCTAGTTTTTCATTCGTATGTAACGTTCCTTCTTTTCAATTCTCGGTTCGCATATATTCGTTTTTTCTTGGACTTGCTAACGATTGCCACTGTTTTACTCTCTAAAGTTTCTGGACTGTGATCGGCTCATTATGGTCTATAACTATAAGGATAGTTATTGAGCTTCCTAATTGTTAGGGTATTTTTCTGTGTTGGATATCAACTGTTCACTTTGAAACTGTCTGATCGGCGATATTTGTGTGACTTTCAGACGACATTGTGTCCGTAGGTCGTCAGGTAATCATAAGTTATTATTGACTCTTCAATCACTCGCCGTTTTACAAGTCTTCTTACTAGTTTGTTGCTTGCAAAAGTGACTGACTACTGTGGAGAGAGCATTGATCAAATATATTCGGCTTAACATTTTTCATATTACCACCCACTTACTACCACTCTCCTACAGTGTATGTACGGATTTGCGTCTCATTACAAAAGACTTTTAGTAATATTTATTGTCAAATAACGTTGTACTACACGGGTCAGACCAGTTGACAGACACTAAAAATACTTTACAAATGATACCAGATTTAAAGTATTAAGTTTCTCGGATAGAAAAGAAGATACATTAGTTGTAAACGCTTATTATAAATTTTGTCATATGAGGTTTCGAATGATATCAGTAAAGCTCTAACCTTGAATCCAAAGTGTGACGAGATTTATTGACGCCACATCGCAAAGAATGACTAGCGATCGACAATTAACTCAAGTTAAGCCGAGCCGTTTCTACCAGGACGTTTTACAATAAATGCATATTCTTTTTCTCAGTGGCGTTCTTCATGTAAGAAATTTGAAATGTTACTGTCAAAAACAACCTAAAATCTTTCTTAAATGTTGGAAGTAGTAAATGAAGCGTGAGACAAAGTGATACATTTCACATATTTAGTGTATGTGTTATATGTATTTTGTCACGGTGGCGCTGAAGAAGTAAAAGGAAGAAAATGGGGCGAAAGTCAGAAGAAGAAATCTTTGCGAATACTGAAGTTTTGTTTGTGGTAAAAGCTGTGTTATAACTACCTGAACTTACGTTTTTTTATTAATTTCCATCCGGTAATGTTTATATTGGCAAACAGAAACAAGCCCATAGTATGCAAGCGAAAAGACCGGTTATTCTATGATTTGGGGTTTCCAAACACCGAAGACGTTTAGGATTGAGCATATCTATAAGATATAGGAGAAACGATAACGTTTTGAAGCAGAGATGATATATTGTGTTTTTGCAATGGTCGTTGTACGATTTTACGATTAGCATTTTCACGAATCCGTAAGTGAGCCTCTGTTTTGTGTAATCGTCCAGTTTAACTCGTAATAGAATTTCTCAGTCGGAAATGAAACAGTTTAAGCTTATAGACATAATTTAGGGAGGTGATTGTCATAGGATATTAACATCAATACCACTGATTACGCACATACCTCTGTATTGTAACGATTTATGAACAGAAAGATAGGCTACCCTAAAAACACAGCTGAATTGCTGACAGGTTATTTCGGGACGGTTGGGATAAGCCGTTGACCGAACAATAAACAACGAACAGTATTTATCTAAAACCCTACAACTAAAGCTGCAAGTATTTGGGAAATTAAAACACTTTAATTCTAGTAAATGATGAATATTAATGTTTTTAATCAAGTAGCATGTAAACTGGCAAAGGCTCACAGAAGTTCGGGGTAGTTTGAGTTTCTGCCTGCTTTATCAAACCGAACTCATTTGTCACGGTATTTTCAACTTAGTATATTCTTTCCAGTCGTGGATGTGCTTGATGTTTTTTTTGCCCAAAAAATCGTCACCTGGATAGTGTGAATCATTTTTTAATATTGTAATACTTCGACTTCTATTGATTATTTATGTTATTAGTGAAAATCTTCATTCTATACTCCCTGAACTTTACTAATTGCGGTTGTGAGAAGGAAATCAGACTCTTCGATAATCTTCATTTCTTCATGATCTAGTTTTATCGATCAGTACATTTTCTTGTCTGATTTGATCGACTACTGATAGAGAATCGTACTTAGGACTTAAATAATAAACCTATAGTTACTGACGCGTGAAACATTCACAGTGGCACATACATTTTGTGTTACATATACATTCATCATTGTATAACTACCTTCATCATTATTCTTTTTTGGTTCCACAGACTGTCATTGCCCATACATTCTGATGTTATGCGAACCTATGAAGCTAATTATTTCCGTCGTTTCGAGATTCTGTATATGGCATTTGCCAAAACAGATTGCTATTCGATCGATAAAATCAGAATGTACTACATATAACAACTGCATCTCCGTAAAAATAGACAACCGTCGACCTGACTTGAACTAATCAAACCACGCCGAACATTCTGCATTTTTTGTAAAATAAATAATGATATATTTATTCTCGAATAGCATTGTTTTATGTGAGGCATGACCGTTTACAGGCTAGATCAAATTGTTACAACTTCTACCACATTTACTGTAAAAGGTTGCACACTTGGATTAATTATAAGAGTATGTTTCCGTTATCAAGTTTAAGCCATGTCACTGACAAAGACGGTTTGATATAGCCACATTTTCAGAAAGTAATTACAAATATAGTTGGCACCCAGAAGAGTTCCTGAGCGGTCTACCTAAGTCAAGACCGAATTCGTCAGTAAGATCCATAGGACCCGCCCAGATGTCTTTCGTTTTCGATTAGTCTACCTGATTGAGCATTAACGTCACCCGCCACTATTACTACAACAGAGCAGCTAACGTTTTGCTGGTGCGAAAGCTTCTTATGAAACTCATCTTTTACCTCATCTGAGCTGCAGGCAGGGACAACTAAGGGGCAACAGCGCGTGTCCCTATCTTTCCGAGTTCTTACAGTCCCGTCTAGTCGGACAGCTCACAAGTGAGAGCTAGTTCTGCCTTACGAAACGGTGCTATACCCACACCAGTGAGGCCATGGATAGCAGCACTGATGCTTTCAAATGGACGAAGCGTGAATCGATACGATGGTTTATTTTGACATCGTGAGGTTAAATCGATCACTGTACTCGGATTCTGTATGAGCTTTCCGGAGACACAGCATATGTCGGTGGCACGAGATTGTACAGTTCCTATCCCAGGAAACCTGGGATAACGTCCGAACGTTAGAAGCAGTTCAGAGCGGGCTTTCGGGAGACTAGGAAATAGCGAATCGTGTACTCGATTCGTTAGCATTAGCCACGCGGATTGTTAAAGTTACACGAGGAGGAATAGACGAGGAGACAAGAGAGTTAGAGAGAATTGGGGGAAGGATTTGATTGTGAGCAAGTTGATCTCGTGTGTTGTTAGGGCTATGAGGGTGTATTTCACTTCCTGGCTGCCCACACCGTGGAAGGTTACTTCTGAAGAGACCTGGAAAGGAAGTTGTGTTAGTGTTAGCCCTGATGACCTGAGTGTGAGCCCATTTTCGAAAGGCATGTGGATCATGGATTCTTCGTGACAAATTTTGAGAGTGTTTACTCTGCGCTTCAGAAGACTTTACCAATGGGGACGGAAATGCGTGAGGAAACGTGAGGCGTGACATATCGATGGTGGTTTCTCTTATCCTTTCCTTTTATTGGAACGCAGCATCGCTGCAGGTACTGGTTTTCGACTTGCTGCCCTCACACCCCTCTGTGGTCAGCAGTGCGACTTCATTCTTAGACCTTGAGTAACTACTTTTACTCTTATAGTTCTCCAAGATACCTGCTTTGCATGGTAGGACCCAAAGTAACATATGTCCCAGCCCGGTTGGATCTTCACGACAGGTAAAACTGGCCACCACGATACGCCTCAGGGAAGTTCCCTAACCAACTATCCTTCAGATAAGAGTCTAGCATCACATGTCGATATTTGGTATACTTTTGCATATATACAGAACTCGGATCTAGACCTTTCAAATATCAGGATCGATAACGAAGTGAATTTTAAAGGGTCTAATCATTGACCAAAACCTTCAAACTTACGGTAGACTGAATATGTTTTGGATTCCATAAAAACATAAAGAATATTAATTCATAGCATATTTTCAAATTATGACCCATTTAAAGACCAAATATCATTTCATATGTTACTCTGGTTTGCAAGCGATTAATGTGGGTCTTAAAAAATAAAGCTGATCCATGTTTTACTTCCCTTAGAGTTGCTATTTTTAACTCCAGCTTAAGCCCCCTGGGTCTACTGCTGATCCAACGCCCGGATAAAAGAGACGGTTTGGGCTTGGGGTGAGCGACCTCATCCTATGAAAATACTAACTCGATAAAAGAGCGCTAACCAGAAAACATAAATCAGTCTAGATTAATTCTACCCCGGCGAGTTAGATTTTCTTTCAGAGGAGTCATTACATCTCATGATCTAAGCCGGGTTTCTTCGGAGGTTACGAGGCATATGCCCCATCTGAAAACCAGAAAAATCATTCTTCTTAGGTACATGGAACGTTCGAACATTGTGGAGACCGGAAAACTATTCCAAGTCGCTGCAGATATGTACAGATACAACCCGGAGGTGCTTGTAATCAGTGAAACGCATTTGACACAGGTAGGAAAACTGAGACCTGCTTCAGGTAAGTTGCTGCTATTCTGCGGTCATGAAGAGGAAAATGCTTCATATACAAGCGGTTGTACTGATGCCGTGCAAACAATCACAAAATGCACGAATACGATGCGAATCTCATGGGACGAGGATCATCACAGCATCCTTAAAAATAAAGAAGGAGGTCATTACAATGAACCTCCTCCAATGCTATGCATTTACCAACGACTACAATGAAGACGTTAAAGATCAGTTCTGCGAGAACAGTGAGAAGACGTTATTGATGTGAAAAATGTGATGTATTTGCGCTATACATTTCGAACAATCTGGTCACACTTATACTTGTCAAGGCATTTCATATAAAGATTAATAAGAGGTCAATTAACTAAAAGTTCAAATAGACAGGGTGATAGTTGCGAATAGAGGGGAGAGAAAATCAACGTAATATGAAAAGAATAAGGAAGGGCAGGAAATTGTCATATTACCCTAAACTTAACGATTACCAGGGTGAATTCAAGGTTATAACAAATTGTTTACAAATAGCCAAGGCCTCCTCATAAACCTCAAAATTCGTCCTTCAACATTTCTATACAATGTTTTGAAGGCTGTCTTGATGTCAATCTTATACCCTGTCTCAATTATATGTTTGGCGATCGATGAACATGGTCTTCTATTTCCCCCACTAATCGGCTCATCTGACGTTAACTGATTTTGAAGCCACTTCGGTACATGCTCCATAACCTTTGATCGAAAAGTTCGGTTACTCCTCCTTATGTATATGTGTCCACACAAACATGTAAATTGATAAATGCAACGGGATGTGATGTAATCATTCGAGCAACGTTTAGGTCTATGTGGAATCATCGGTTTAGTCTTTTCAATGATAATCAGTTTAGCAGCCTTTCATGTTTTCTCTACGGCTGCTTTTAGTCTGTCTTAAGACTAGATCATTTGCCTCACCTCTAACTGGTAAAGTTATATAAACCTTTTTCTTCTCAGAGCCCTATTGAATCTGCATTTCACCAAACCTAGCTTATATTGCAGTGGACAAAATCTGTCCAGTCCAGGTTGGTTTCCTATAAACAGAACACTTTATAGTTACACTCTCCCTTCTACTGAACAGTATGTAAAAAGGGCAATCGGTTATTATTTTCTGGTTCATGGGTTAGTACAGTGTCATTTTGAAGACTGCTGAAGTTGTCCAGTAAATGTGAGACGTTGATTTTTTCATCACATTTAATTAAAATTTTATTCATAAATCTCCTATACAGAGTAAGCTTATTGATGTGCTGATTCCACAAATTTTTAGCATATGCCATGTAAACATCGGATAAGAGAGGTCCCAATGTCTACCCATAGCAACGCCATAAACTTGCTGGGAATGTTCATTATCAAACGTGAAATGAACTTTCTCAGTACATAATAAAATTAATTATCCTAGTAGATTTTACTGAATGGGAAAAAGAGGGAAATTGCTTAATATATATTCACAAAGAAAGTTAACAGTTTTCATTAAGGGAACAAAAGAAAGCGACTGGTTTAATAGAAACATTCATTATTGTAACCGATTGAACCAATGATTGTTAACTGTACTCCTTAGGCGCAAACATTCTGTTTGTGTTGCTGTCATATTTTGCTCCACCATCTCTGTGATTTCGCCCTCTTTTCTGGCAAGATTTCGGTATTCTTATGATACTTCGGAATCACCAGTGAATACATTCTTCACCATGGATTTATTTATCTTCTCTATGACGGGTTGGTAATTAGTGTTTAGTGGTGGGCCAGCGTTTCTCCCAAAGAAGTCAATTACAGAGAGTCTGTTATTCATCTATGCCAATTTTTATCAAGTTTCAACACTATTATTAGTGTCCTTTAATATATACTGTACTTGTAACGACGTTTCGAAATGATGGATAGCCATAATAGTAGACTCCGAGGTGCCGGTCATTGCATTGTCGGCTGTCTCCTCCCCGTCACTTCAGGTTGCTCGTTTATTTTATGTGCACGCTTTTATCACAAACACTAGGTACTTGGTGGCCACAGGTGCACAAGTTTCTGTGGTGTCTTTGGTAGCAGTAAGTCTCAAGCTACGATGCTTCGACCACGCGCTGCGAATGGCTCTGTCATTCCTACCTACGGTACATGACAGCTAACGATCAACCTAAATAATTGAGGACAGTATCGATGGATGTTCATCCCTGATGGTGCTCCCATAGCCGTTCTCACTATCGATTCGCTATAGCTCTATGAACTGCTATTCGATCCACGTAGGCTACGTTAATCGATACTTCGTCAAATATCAAATCCACTGGTTTTAACTAACGGATGCGAACTGAACCGCTGGTGTGTTTGTTTTGCATTATTATATATTTCATGTTATATTTGATAAATTCCTCAAAGTAACTAAACCGAGGAGATCCTATCGGTGATTAATTATGTGGTAAGTCATATCGTCACCTTCAGACCACGTATCTCGGCAAAACCTAGCCAACTGGCATTAGACAAATTAGTTTCCGCTATGTGTGAGTTTGACAGTTTACTTGCTATATGTATTACTTCGTCTTTCTCACAGTTCTTGAGCCTCCGCCGTCCATTCAGTTCACTTAAAAAAGATGGCATTAGTTAGAGACGACACGGCGACTACAGAGCAGCAACGACTGATATCCAATGATTCGCCTCTGAACTTGTATACGACACGACAATGCATCTGCCCTCACTATTTTCCACACAAAGGAGCGGTGATTTTATGTATATCAGATAACGTCCAACGACTATCTGCGTAAATGCGAACACTGCCACCGGTGTGAACTCGAATATAACATCGACAGGTTGCTCTCCCCTGAAAGTTATCTACCTGTCCATTTGTTTTCAAATGGGAAGATTTGGTACTCAGCAGCCTTACGAAGGATCTTTTCACGAAATCTCTCGTCAGGAAAAGACATTCAAGGTTGATGGACACGGTCAGCATTGATTGTCTCAAACCAGCATACATCAGTTACATTGCCGTACCCGATAAGTCGAGATTCAATTCTGGACTCGTCCAACTCACCAGCGGAATCCCTACTTTGGACCCTACGCCAGACTTATCAGAGACCTCATTCTAACGTCCCAGTCAACAGCACGCGCCATTTGCCCTATCTACGGATGAGACTCCGGTCCAGATCAGCAGACTGTAAGATCCATTTTGAAGGCTCTGTGTGTGAAAATCCCTCCATGTATGCATTTGTAATATGTCCTTGTTGCTTCCTTCGGTTGTAAATTTTAGTAATCTGTACAGTTCCATTTTAATATGATAATATTTATATTTTATTACAGTTTCTATTTCTTCTGCCTTCACTGAGTTTCTGTGTTTCTATCTGAACTGAATTAGGTTGTTCATGCTGACACTTACTCATGGCGACAGCAGTATTGATTTATTCCTCTTTTGAATGGACTACTTGCTTTGGCTGGAATTGTGCATTTTGATTGTGAATTGGAGCACACTTCCAGAATTGGAAACACTATGTTATAAGGCAACCAAATATTATCTGTCGAAGAATCTCATCTATTCAAGAGGGATAGAATAACTTTTAATTGTATTATTGATTTGATTTATTGAACCATAGTTGAAGGAATAACGAATAGGTAATATTGTTTATTTATGTTTGTGATTAATATTAGAACCGTCATTTACCCAAATCACTTGTTTTGGAGTTCAACTAAGCAAGACTCATATTTAAGCATCCTTGAAAGTTATTCCTCAATCCTAACCTCAGTTTGCATCTTACACAGACCACGCTGCCCCTGACTTCGGATGAGATAGCAAGATCACGAGATACGCACGAAACTACCGTTTCACGTTCCGGTCACCGCGTTGCCTACCTGTATGGTTTCGCGACTAACCGCCAAATCAACGACGGATACGGTATATAAATTCATCCTCACACAACATGAACGCTGCACCTTTCTCTATTTCCCTGATTCTGCATCCTGAGCCCACGACCGTGGCCCTGTTGGTACTGTCGACGTCAGTCAATCTTGGAGAAAGCTGGACTGATTACCCAGTCTCTTATCAATGCACTCAGGCGACAATTTAGTGCCGAAAATAACGGGCATGCGTATGGTTTCGAACTTGGTCGTTTCTGGTTCAGCCACACGTCTGCAGACTTTCCTGGTCCAAACCCATATGGCCGCAATCTTCCGATTCTGGATACGAGCCACGCTGGTGTGACACGCCAATCCGAGCAGCAAACGCAGAACATTAGGGATGGTACCGTTCTCCGTGAATGACCTTCAGTGATGATTAGAGCATCATGGATCGCATCCTGTTCGTCAAACCCTCCTTCCTACGGTCGCACGTTGGCCAGTCAGTCCCACCGCACGAAACCGCTACATATTGAAGTTGTATACCCTTTCTATGGGGGAGAAAAAAAAGAGAACAATTTTATGAAGAGAACGAGATCGGTTTAATAGAAACATTCATTATTATAACCAATCGGGCCAGCGATATTTTAGGTGTACATTTTGTTCATAATACTCTTTACGCGCAACTATCTGTTTGCGCTGTTGCCATTTTTGTTCTATAGCTCTGTAAATTCGCCCCACTTTCCTGGCTGGATTTCTGTGTCCTTTCAACTCGACGAAATCGCCAGTAATTATATTCTTTACTATGGATTTATTTAGTGGTCATCAAAGTCAATTTCTACTAGGTCACCAGTAAAGCATCATGGGATGACACTGACTGGTAAAAAGGCGCGAAAACGGTGAGAGGTTTGAAAACCTATATAGGATACTTACAAACTTAATGAATTCATGACAGCCTTGAGCCACAACGATTAGCACCACAGGGAATGGATCTCTCTCGGTACTCTTGATAAAATTGAAGAAACGGGGAACAAGAATGCAGCAATCAACATCAGCCGAACAAGAGCAGAGAAAGTTAAGGCAGAAGCTGAATACACAGAAGCGAACAAGCAAGTGGAGAAGAGCATCAAAGCCGACAAACGTATATATGTGGAGGATCTACCAATGACGGCGGAGAAGCTGCAAGAGATGGAAATCTGAGACAATTGTACGATACAACAAAGAAGCTCGCTGGAAACTATCGTAAACCAGAACGACCAGTGTAAAGCAAGGAAGGCAAAGTAATCAGCAACATTGAAAACAGCAATCGATGTTGGCCAAACAACAATTGAAGAAAAATCAGGAGCGGAGAATCAGCAGGATCAGACAACATTCCAGCAGAGGCACTGAAAGCAGACGTGGCAACAACTGCGAAAATATACCACATCCTGTTCAACAAGATTTCGGATGCAGAACAATTATCGCCAGGCTGAAAAAGGAGCACACCTCATCAACATACACAAGAAAGGCGAGCTCAACAAGTGTGAGAACCACTCTTCTGCAGAGACCGAACAAAGTCCTCTACAGGGTATCGCTAAAAGGAATGAAGGACTTAGTAGACGCCCGAATTCGAGGTCAACAAGCTGGATTCCGTACGGATTGATTGTGTGTCGACCAAATCGAAAAATTACGGGTCATTGTGGAACAATCAAGTGAATAGAACTCACCACTCAATATCAGCTTCGTTGACTGCGAGAAATTATTTGGTAGCATGGACAGGACAACACTATGGAAGCTTGTCTGACACTACGGCGTGCCCAAGGAGATAGTCAGAATTACACGGAAATCTTACGATGGATTAAACTGCGAAATCGTGTTCGGCGATCAGCTGACAGATTCGTCCTAGGTGAAGACCGGTTTCAGGCAAGGTTGCTTACTCTCAACCTTAATCTTTCTCCTGGTGATTGACTGAATTATGAAGACGTCGACAACTGGGGCAGAAGCCATGGTTACAGTAAACAGTAAGTATGTAAGTGATCTAGCTTTCCTTTCGCGCACGCCACAACCAATGCAAGAGAAAATGACCAGTGTAGCAGCAGCATGTCTCAACATATACGAAGGGAAAAGTGAGATTCTCCGATACAACACATGTACCAACAAATTCACTTTTGATGGAGATAACTTGGAGGACGTTAACACCTTTCCACTTCTGGGCAGCATCATCGACAATCAAGGTGGATCCAATGCAGATGTGAAGGGGTAGATCGAATAAGCATGGGCTGCATTTCTACAACTAAACAACATCTGGAATTCCAAACAATCACTATCAAGTACCAAAATCAGAATTTACGATACAAATGACAGTCAAGGAAATTCCGAGTACAGAATGTAAGCTGAAAGTCGACAAAGCGTCTCTAGCGCGAAAACAATGAAACTCAAAATTTCAGGATGAATTTGCAAAATTAGGACATGTTCCAAGTTAGTTCTGGGGATTTAACGTAACCAACAACAAAAAAGTTCTAAGATATGAACCTCCAGACATAGTCATCATACTTTGCCATAACACGAACACCTTGTAACAACCTTGTAACATTGAAAACAAAAAATTCAAGATTACAATGTTTAGGCCAATAAGCAGCCAAAAATCTCGTTAATAGCAGACACATCTGTCTAAATTTTCGATTTGCCAATGAAAATACGACTACGTAGGTGGAATGGGTCGCATCCAATAGAATGTGAATGAAGCCAATTTACTAAACGCAAACCAATCACATCCAAGTTACATCCTTAGGCTGACTGGCGAGCCAGTTATACCGGTAATTTTCACAAGTCTCTGTTTTAGTCGTGTTTTGCGAAACCCTCCTCAAAATGAGCGATGGAACCAGGAAAGCAGTCGTCAAAAATGCAGATATGTCCGAGGAAATGCAAAGCGATGCAATAGAAATAGCAACCCATGCGTTCGAAAAATATAACGTCGAGAAAGATATTGCTGCATATATTAAGAAGGAAGTAAGTTTCGTTCTTTAATATTTTATGTGAACAGTTCGACAAAAAGTATAATCCAACGTGGCATTGTGTTGTTGGGAGAAACTATGGAAGCTACGTTACACATGAAACAAAACATTTTATTTACTTCTACGCTGGACAAGTTGCTATCCTTTTGTTCAAATCTGGTTAAAATGAACTACATCCTAACATTATATCTATAAAGTTTTTGTTCAATAACAGTTGTTTGACAGTAAGCCAAACTGTTCATGGTTTTGTAAAAGTTCATTGAGCGTGCATGCGTCCTCGAAAAAATAGCGAAAAGTACGTATCAGGTCTAGCACTAAAATATTGGTTGATCAGTAAGTAGGCTACAATGTAGAAATTCGTACGTACTTATATCATTTCTAGTTGACGTACTCCATTAATACAGGTAGAAGAGATTGTGGTAGAGGTACTAGCAAGAATAATAATGATGTAGATATGACTCAAGAATAGATTCAATTTTCCAATGAGGAATAAGTTTATGGTGAATTCGAAAGATAGCAATTTGAAAGATAGGGAAGAATGGATGCACCTACATCATTGCGTACGCCTTTGAGCCATGTCGTTCAAGGCCTCTAACCATTGGTGATTTCGTCACGCGGACCGTAACCAGGTAGCCTACATCTACCAACATGACTCGATCCACTTGTCAGTAACTTCATGGATTTCTGCTATGTTTAGGTTTGGCCGCCCTCAGTTTTGTTCCAACCTACTCCTAGACCGCAAAACATCGCTCTTCGAGGTAGTCGGTGGTCGGAAATCCATAAAACATGTTCCAACTACCTCAACTGATCTGCCATCCTTACTTAATACTCGTTTAGTAACTATAGCATTGCTTACTCGATTGTCCAAAGATATACGAGCAATGCTCCGAAGACACCTATGGTCGAAAACCAGTAACCTACGAATATCTACTCTCACTGGCCATGTTTCAGCCATAAAGTAGGACAGGGCGAACTGCTGCGCAAATCGTTCGTCCTTTGGTTAGTGAACGGAAATCTCGCTTACGCCGTAGATGAAGCAAGTTGGCAAAGGATAGTCGAGCTTTCTTTATCCGTGCTGAGATCTCGTCAGTCACCAGGCCATCAGCACTGGTGGAACATGCGAGTTAAGTGGAGAGGTCAACACGCTTGACTACCTCGCTCTCATCATTAGTTCAGGTGACGGCGCAAACCAATCTAACCAAGTATTGGGTACAAAGCGGTTGGTAAATCAATATAGTTGAGCATTCGTTTTGTGAAGTCAGTGGGTATGGACAGTACTGTCACTCATGCAGTCAGACGAACGTAGAACTTCGTACGTAGGTAGACCAGTTCATGTTGCCATACCACATTAGCACAGAGACACAACTCAATTCAAATCCCATAATGGTAAAGATGGTAGGAGTACTAAGTAATAGAGGTTTAGAGTGTCACTCATACAGTCACTTTAACTCAGAGGACCAGCCATGAGTCTGTACAGCAATTCACTCTGTGCATATGGTTTCCCCTTTGCACCTAAATGGTTTCATTTCCGGATTTATCCCTTCGTTCATTATTAATTAAGGAAAAATTCTATTTCTAAACACTGATGCGCTAGTTGAATAAGTGCTGTGTTGGTTGTGCATGCCGCACTTTATAAACACATCACTCTGATTTTGGATGTTCTGTCTCAATATTGAAACTTCAAGAAATCGCTAGGTATAAGCACTGATGTACGTCATGAAGCCCCATATGACTCAGTCACCTTGATACGTCCCAGGTTATGATTACTCGGAAATTTGTGTATCGAATAAGTCCAAATCCTTAGGACCTGCTTGTTAGAAATATTTTATAATCGATGTAGAGTGATTTATTAAGTAGGTTTAAAGCCAAGTTGTCAGGCGTGATTTGATACAATGAAAGTTCGAGGATCGATCCAGGGCTTCGCGAAATAGACCTTTCAACCTGTGAGATTACATTTAGTTATGTAACAGTTCTGCTAGTAAATCAAGTCCTAATTCTGGCCATTATCTCAATTTTTATAGTGTTAGTCTTGATGGGGGAGATTGTGTAGTATGCTGGAGACCTTGGCAAAAATTGCTTTGATTAAGCAGGCGCACTTTGAAATAAGTGAACTTAGCGAGTAGGTTGTGTAGGCATAGTCAACTAGGACATCAATAGATTACTTACGTATCATTACATCGATATTTTAGCTCCACTAATACAACCGGAAAACTGTTTCGAAAATAATTATGTTAGCAGCTATCGATTTCGGCTTTAATGTTATGTAAGTTAATGTCTTACTGTCGATAGTATTTTATCTTAGGCAATATATGACAGGCACGAGCTAACTGTTTATATATCTTTTTTATAGAGAACAGAAAGGGGCCGTCGAGATTCACTCCATAGCTGTTTCGCGAAACGAAAAACCATTTTAAACAATCCTATCAACGTAGAATAAACCGGACATAAATTCTCTCCAAAACACCAAGCCAATATTCTACTCGAAACAATATCCAAATATCGTTCAGGATTTACACACTCGAATTTGAACTATACCTTCCAACGGTTATTAGAGCTACGTTTCGTTACCTAGAACAAACTAAGTAAGAGAAGTTGCGAACTTACGGCCCGAAACTTCAGTTTCTGAAGCACAGGCAAAACATTATCTATAAGATTATAGCCTGCTAGTCTCATCAATCGAGTTCTCAGTCAGTTATAACATAGAACCTCGTACATGAGTACGTAAGTTCAGACTGCCATACCACATTAGCACGGAGACGCAACTGTCAGTTCAAATCCCATAGTAGTAGCGATATTAGAAGTAGTAGCAGTAATAAAGAAGATTAGGGTTCAAAGATATTATTCAAGAAATATATTTCAGCGAAATAATTTAAGAATGAGGAAAGTAGACTTGTCGAGGGATTCAGGTTAGAATTTGAGAGTACACAAAGATTAGATGCACCTGCGCTATTGCAAATGATTTTGGGCCACGCGGTCCTAGATCTCTAACCATCGATGACCCCACCCAGGTGGCCTACACCTGCCAACATGACTCAATCCATTTATCAGTGGATTCATGCGATTCTGCCATATTCAGGTCTGGCCGATCCTAGCTTTCTGCCAACCTACAACACTACGAAACATCGCTTGTCGAGGCAGTCGGTGGTCGGACATTCATAAAACAAGTTCCAACGACCTAAAACTGAATTTTCGAAGTTGTTTACTGTCGCTTGTCACCGCTACCTTGTCTATCGCTCTTGCTATCGATACACGCCACTGTTCACGATGATTGCGTAGGCTTTTTATCAGCCTGCGCCTAGTCTGTCTTCGCTCTTCATGCCTTTCAGATTTTAAATGGGAACAACAAAAGAAGAAATGAGTGGTTGGCAAGAAACTCTGATGTTAAGACTCAGGACTTACGTGATCATACAAGTAAAATGCAGTTATACATAAAACGCATAACTGTCGTGTATCTGAGAAAAGGCTTTTTACAGGTTTCTAAAGAAATATGGTGACGAATGCTGTACAAAAAGTTAACGTATAAACCTGAAAAGAATGTATTAATTTAATTGATGTTTAAGAGTGAGTTCTCCTTTCAATACGATACGTTAATTAGTAAGGATTGATAACAGAAACGTACTGAGTCTGAATATTTATGTTCATGAGCATCCAAAATAGTGAATACGACTAAGATTTCCCACTATTCTAAAATCGTTTTCTTAGTTGACCATTTTTCATGTTTCGACGAAAATGTCTCAGTAGAATGCTATAACATTATTCCGTTTTATTCAATTTCCACATTTCTAACTTTTGACAATAACAGTTTATTGTTACTGCAACCAATTCCTAAGATTTTCATTACCTTTGATTGGAGGCTCTTGACTTCATTATGTAACCATTTAATAATTTCGTTGGCTTTATTTAATTCTTCCGTATTTGAAGCTAAATGTTTCTCCAAATTTTGTATGTTACGACAACGTTGTTCTGATTGTTCAAGTAATTTCGACTAAACAAAAGAGAATATTTTTATCAACTGTATAGTCCACCGAAATTAGTTGAACATGCTTCATTTCAGTCAGCTGCAAAATAGAATCTGGTACATACGTAGATCAGTTCAAGTTGCCATACTCCATTAACACAAAGAAATAGAATTATCAATTCAAATCCCATAGTGGTAGAGGTAGTAGCAATATTAATGATGACGACGTTGAAAAAGATTCAGGATACAAGATATGATTCAATAAAATATAAACCGGTGAAATAAATTTTAACAAACGAGAAGAAAGTTATGAGAAATTCAGATTACAATTTGAAGGAAGACAAAGGATGGATGCATTTGCGCCATTGCGAACGATTTTGAGTCATGCCATTCTAAGTCTCTAACTACCAGTTTCGATTGTCTCCAGGACCCCAACAGGTGGTCTGCACCTATTGACATGGCTCAGTTCAGTTGTCAATGACTTCATGAATTGGTGCTGTCTTTTTTTTACCGCTCTAGCTTTTATCCAACCTACTCCAACCCAAGATTGGGTTGCATCGGCACCTGAACTAGTGATAGGGAATGAAGTAGTCGAGCGTGTAGACCGCTTCACTTATCTGGGGAGTCTCATCAGTGCTGATGGCCTGGTGACTGACGAAATCTCAGCTCGGATAAAGAAGGCTCGATTGGCTTTTGCCAACCTGCGTCACTTATGGCGTAGGCGTGATATCCGTTCTCTAATCAAAGGACGAGTGTACTGTGCAGCAGTTCGCTACGTTCTCCTATATGGCTGTGAAACATGGCCAGTGAGAGTAGAAGATATTCGTAGGTTACTGGTTTTCGATCATAGGTGTCTTCGAAGCATTGCTCGTATACCGTGGGACAACCGAGTTAGCAATGCTGTCGTTAGGAAACGAGTACTAGGTAAGGATGGCAGATCAATCGATGAAGTGGTGAAACTTCATCAGTTGAGGTGGTTGGGACATGTATTGCGTATGCCGAACCACCGACTGCCTCGACGAGCTTTGTTTTGTAGTGTAGGAGTAGGTTGGAAGAATGTTAGAGGGGGCAAAACCAAAACATGGCAGAAATCCATGAAGTCATTGACGAATGAACTTAGCGATGTCGGTAGTTGTCGACTACCTGGTTGGGGTCTTTGTGTTCTCTCAAATTCTAATCTTCTGGATTCTTCAACACCTCTAGTTTTGACTTTCTAAACTTTTCTCACTGAATCATACTTCTTGAATAATATCTTCTAATCCTAACCTCTCCGATTACTTATAATTCCTTTACTACCTCTACTACTACGTCGCATCTGACTGACTGCTCGCACTAGGGCGTGATCCGAATCTAAACATGTGCCGCAGAACGAGCGACAGTTTCTCTGGAGCCTGGAGGTCACCAGGTCAAAAGATATTTTTCCTTATGCTTAAAGTTAGTTTGATAGAAATAGGCGGATATCTGAGCAGCGCTGCAGCAGTCGGTCGCCATTATCAGTTCTTTGGGCCGCAACACCATAAGACCCACCAAGGTGTCTCACCTTTTCAATCAGTCTACCTACTTGACCATTTAATTCAACAGCCCTCATTACCATATCAGAGCGCCTAACATTTTGGAAGAGGTCCGAAAGCTTTCTGTAAAACTCATCTTCCACCTCGTCCGAACTGCAGTCAGTAGGAGCATGGTTAGATAAGATGAAGGGGCAACGGTGAGTGTCCCTATCTTTCCCAGTCCTTACTGTCTCGTTTAGTCGAACAGTGCACATGCAACTATCTACTGGGATACAGTATAATAGGGCTAGTTCTGGCCTACGATTCAATGCTATACCTACGCCAGCGAGACCCAGGAAGCAGCATCACAGCTTCCAGATATACGAAGAGTAAATCGAGTTGCTTCATTATTTTGACAAGGTGAAATCAAATTATTCACTTTACTAGGATCCTTCCTGTATGCGCGTTTCCCAGACGCAACATACATAGATTGCACGGGATTGCAGAGTCCTAGCTAAGGAAGCCTGTTATCCTACTTGACACAATGTCCGGACATTAAATGCTACAATATGTAGTCTAGAACGGGGTCTCAGGAGACCAGCAATGACGTTTCGTGAACGCGCATCGTTTGCATTAGCGGTAATGGGTGATAAAGGAATGTGAGGAGAGTTTGTCGTGGAGATAAGAGAGATGTTAGGAGATGTAGGAAGGATTTGATTGTGACTAATTTGATTTCGTGGGCTTTTGTGGGTATGAGGGCGGATGTCACTTCCCGGCTGCCCACACCGTGGAAGGATGTTTCTTGAGGGACCTGAAAAGGAAGGCAGATCAGTGCTGGTCTTAACGACCTGGGAGCCTGACCGCAGAGTCCAACCGAGAACTGCTTCAGGCCGGTGGTCACGCACGGTCTTTTTATGAGAAGTTTTTGAAGTGTTGGCTTCGTTCGTTTTAGAAGCTCCTACCGCCGGAAATCGGTGAGGTAAGGTGTACTATTTTTAGGGTAGAAATTTTCGAACCCTTTTTTTCTTGTGAGAAGGCAGTATCGCTGCAGATGCCGGTTGTCTGAGGGAAACGCCTTACTGCTGTCACACCCCTCTGCCGTCAGCAATACAACTTTACTGCCAAGATATGTGATGTTTAGTCAACAATGTGCTGTTGAATCCTACTAGTCAGAATATCAGTTATTCTGAAAATGTTTGATTTCCTGCAGGGGTTTGCAGATCCCAACTAGTTGCTTAAATTATAGGGTTGCTCACTTAGCCCCGCTGGATAGTGTTCATATCCACCTCCCAAACTATCAGTGTCCTATGTTCCTAACATATGTATATCAGAGCAACAAAATACTTGTGATTACGAAAAAAATCATCGAAGCCGACAACTTGTTTCTATTTGTATGAGACCAGCAGATTTTCTCATTTTTCTATAAATCCTATTAGTGACTCGCTACCTCGTAAACTTGTTGTTAGTTTGATGATTATGTATGTCTCCTTCGGGTTTAGTTAGTTATTAGATATCTAGAACACCAACCAATCTAATCCAAGACGAAAAAAAATATGATAGTTGAATTTATGCATTTACAAAAATCTTGTTCATTAAGAGTTGAACAAAACTTAGTTATTTACTCAAGTTTTACAAGAAATGTACACAGCATTATGATAAACAATACAAAAAAGTGTAACCGAACTGATAAATTGAAGATTCACTAGTTGTAAAAATGTGGGACAGATCATCAAACTTATTTTACTTGAAGGTTGAATGATAATGAATGGAAATTCAGGGAGATGCTTGGGGAAAATAGGCAGACGCCAGTGATTGTTGATGATAGTCCTTATTATTTGTAAAATCAACGGATCTTGAGCACTTGGATGGTATCCTGTCGTTGAAAATATTTCGTAATTTGACAGTGCAACCGGCAAATTTTGTGGTCAATGTTTCAGGGTTTTGGGATGGAATACAAGACGCCGAATTAGGATAAAGAGGAAAAACTTACCAAATACTTTTCAACTGTAATACAAATCAAAACTTCAGGCAAAGCCTTTAGGTATGTAGAGGAATTAGGTATCCTTATCGACTTAATCGCTATATCAATTATTTCCTTGCCCCGCAAATCGTGTAGAGATTGAGCCCACAAATGTTACTGTATTTCTTAACATTTCAGAGTGACTAGATCAGAGCTCAGGTCTAATGATGAAATCAAACTATTGCAGAAACATGATACTTACTAAGGATTTTGCAGGAGGAGAATCGCATCCCCAAAATTTTTGTATTGTTGCTTGTTGTAGTCAGAAGACTGAATTTCATCAGAGTCTTCATTAAATAGAACTATGTCACTGGCATATTGTAAGTCAACAAGTGAGTTTCCTGGTAGAAGGCCAACTCCTGAAAAGTCATGATGAAAGTATCGTCTCTAGAAGCAAGTTATCAACAGAGTTGAATAGGAATGGAGAAAGTAGACACTCCAAAAGAACACAAATTGAGGTTATTGACTCCGATGACATTTCGCCACGAATTCTCACCCAGCCAGTATCGCTTGAGTAGAGAGCCTGTACAAGATTAGCGTGGTTCCTTGGTAAATCTTTCGATGACAGCCGCTGCGATGGAACTTCACGACAGAGTCAAACGCTTCCTTAAGGTTGAAAAATACAACTGTTTTCGGACGTCTGAATGTGTCTGTGTTCCAGGACCTGACAAAGTTTGAATATCTGGTCTATACAGCCACGTCTAGGTCTGATATCACCCTGATTTTCAGCTCCAGTTGGGTGTGGTGCGCGCTACTTATAAGTAGTATATGACGCAAGTGAAAACGTAATGTCTGGCAGCAGAAGATGGGGGAAGATCAAGAAAGGAAGAGTTGGAACACAATGGAATTTGTATGAAACGCATGAACAGTGAAATGTCAGACAATGGATTGATGTTTTGCAAATTAACGGTTTACGATATGGTTTTCCTATTTTACCAATTAACTCTGTAATTTGCGATAATACAGTTCGGTTGCCCTCACCTGTGTTCTTCTTCACTACATGGGTATCGAAGTATTATTAAAACTCACAGTTTAGACACGATATTAGTTACACTGATTGCTTTGTGATTATTACCATATGACTTAATCTTTTTTAGACTGCAACAATCAGTGGTTGAGACCAGTTAGATGGGATTAAGTCCAGTTACTAGGTTCTAACTAAGATCCATCTCACTTCTGAAATGGAACCACCAGTCCTAAAAGTCGTAGGGTTAATCCGTCATGACCTGCTGCCCTTGCTCACTTAAAATGCCTATAGCCTGATCAACCTCATTAAGATTCGGAGAACTTACATCGACCTGCCAATAAGGTTGTCTGGAGGGCAACAGAAGCGTGGCTGAAGGCCAGTTGATCTGCCTCCTTAAAATATATTCGCACATACATTTAACTTTTCCAAAACTCAGTAAATTGTACTTTTCTCTTCATTGTTTCTACAATTAGCAGACAATGAACTTCTTGTATTCATAACATAAAGACTTATCTGTCAGAGATACTATGAACATTAATTTTCGTAGTCATTTTTTTATAATGAATATTCTACAAGATCATATAATGTCTCACTATTGATATCATGAATTCAGTGCTTTTAATATGATCATAAAAGATGTATGTTGAGTCTGAAACGTCTCACTTTAGATACAGTAAAATTAGTAGCGTTGCTATTTGAAACTTTACAGTACTGAAGACGATTAATTTTTTATCTGCAAAATGAATGGTGTAACAGCTAGAAAAAATATGTAACAGAGTAACAAGCTTACAATTAAGTGCATCTGTAACGAGAAATAAGTCACAGTTTTCTTTAGGGACCACGCAGTTCGAAATGGATAGCGGCAGTTGAGTTGAAAGTATTGTAGGCGGAAATGTCTTAAGTAACAATAACTGTTACAACATTAAGAAATAATCGACGATACTTGGATAAGGCATTAAGACGATGGCTTGATACTATCTTAATGAAAAAGGTTGTCAAACGGAGAGGTGCATTATACGAAGAGCAAGAATAAATTCTGATAATGAATTTTTAATTTCATAGACTCATTACTTGTCTTATAAATCCTTATCCTTGAAATATATGTACTGACCAACTGTTAATCAAACTTCTTTTTGGATCAACTATTTTGTTTAGAATTGTTTTCTATGGAACAAAACCGAATCTGCTCAACACTTGTCCTGTATCTTTAATTTGATCAACCACACCATGTATAACTGTGCATTGTCTTTCGAATAGCCTTGTGTTTATTCGTTTTAACAATCCCAAAGCAAGATAACATCACAATTTATAAAACTCCTCTACTGAGTGGTATAAAAATGTCAGCAATAGTACATGATTAAAAATTCCTATCCATTCAGTAGATTAATTCATTTAAGGTACTACCTACGAGTTACTAAATCAAATTTAGAAAGAATGAATCATGATGAAAAGCACATATCATGCAACAGTATTGTAACTCTAAATAGTGATATAAAAAGATTAGTGAAGAGTAATGGAGTTGAAAATACTTTGAATTCGACCAAAACACCATTGTCATAATTCCCAGGAAGTATTTTCAGTCCAAAATCCGCTTAAAGTCACTCGAGTTTTCAGCCCATTCGCCTAATTAGTCTTTTAAATGCACAAACAGACCAAAGAGAGGAATTAATGCAACGGTGTTTAAATCGTTACAGATCAGATCATGTGGCAAATCTTGAGCCTAAATTAGAAGAGGAAATGAAAATAATAATAATGTACACCCCTTCGTTAATTAGATAGTGATACAAAAGTGAATTCAATTTTATGGGATTTTAAGGTGTACAAGCAACAGGAACATGATCTGCAAGAAAACCAAATCAGATACTAAGAACGTAAATGTGTTCACTGTTCCAATAATGTTGCCACAAAGAGACCCCAAATAGTTTCACAGGTTAAATATGACCAGTAATAATATACCTGAAGGTAAGGTATTAATTTTGTTGCCTAATGAAGCGACATGAACACTTCATGTGTCTCAACTGCTCTAACATACCCGAAAGGTGATACGCATAAAAAAACCTCGAAACCCATTCTTAATGAAATATGACAAATAAAGAGAGATGTTGATCTGATTGTAAGGGAGAGCGCAAATACGAGTGATGTGAATTATATTCTCGACAAATCCACTGCCTGTTATTTCCAGGAAGCTGAAGTGAGTTTCTGTAATATGCACATCGTACGAGGACAAATATACATTAATGTTACCAGTACACAATAAAATTATCCTTACCGTGTTATACATTTCAGAAGGAACACTTTACATATCGAAGTTATTTTTCGAACTGGTGGGTAGATATAACAGCTTTTTGTCAACTGTTTGCAAGGTATTGGTATTTGGAGACGAAGACATAATGATAGGTATGTGTGTGTCGAGTAAACGGACTATATGAGACGCTTGTGAATGCTGCGTAAATGACACACATGAGGGAATATCTTCGAACGCTGAGGGTTTCTCCTTTCTAGAAGAGGCAACTGCAAGTGTATTACTGGTAGTAAGGGAATCAACTACTCAAGAAGGCGCACTTATTACTGGAAAAGCTGACAACCTCAAACGATTTTGTACATAATACGAATCATTCTCGGCAATCTGTCGATTCAACCAAGTGATAACTGAAAAACATTTGGTACAATGAGAGAGTTATCCCAGTTTTAATAAAATCAAAACGATGCTTTAATTGTTTGATGCTCTTATTCAAAAAACTTTGTTATTGTCCTAACAGATTTTTCAGGCAAAATCGTCTTTTGCAAATCATCATAACTGTTCAAAAACGTGGATTTTGATAAATTTTACTACGTAAGTAAATTCGGTGTAAAACTGTTCTCCTTACACAATGATGCGACCGTTCAGCACAAAAGATTCTATCAGTTGGCTTGTAACTGATCCCATATTAATAATTGTGTTCGTGAAAAGCACACTGTCTCAAAAGTTTGGTAATAGTTATAAAAAGCCCAGTAGTCCATTAATTGGTTACACTGTATTCAACTAATTGTATTACGAAAACTATATCCAACTGATTTTTGCCAACCAATAACCCAGATGCATCATCTGTAATGTCAAGAGACTCAACAAAAACGTAACATGTCATTATAATACGGTGAACCAAGATAGATTAGTAGTGATCATATATACAATGGGAATCGAAGAAATTATAACAATTATTATAACAGAATTAAGATCATTTTAAAACGTCACAACTCCGCACGGTTTTACTTAATGATCGGAAAATGTCAATTTGTGCAACGAGAAGGCCTATGTAATGCGGATTAATTCAAAAAGAAATAAAAGTTGTACCATAATTTTGAAGAAATAAACAATACATATATAACATGGTAGGTGTGAATCTAGTGAACGTAATACAGATGAAGCATTGAATATGGTTGAGATTAACATTGCAGCGTAGGCATAGCGTTGAGTCCTAGGGCAGAATTATCTCTCCTAGACTGGATCCCAGTAGATAGTCGTTTGTGCGCTGTCCGACTAAACGGGACAGTAAGGACTCCGAAGGATAGGGACACTCGCCGTTGCCTCTTCGTCATATCTGCCTATGCCCCCACTGACTGCAGTGCAGACGAGGTTAAAGATGAGTTTTACAGAAAGCTTTCAGACCTCCGCCAAAAAGCTAGGCGCTCTGAAATAGTAATAATGGCTGGTGACTTTAATGCTCAAGTAGGTAGACTGAGTGAAAAGGAAAGACATCTAGGTGGATGTTATGGTGTAGCGACTGAGAGAACAGACAATGGCGACCGTCTGTTGCAACTATGCTCAGATAACCGCCTATTATTAGCGAACACCAACTTTAGGCATAAGGAAAAGCATCTGTTGACCTGGCGACCTCCAAAGTCGTCTCAACGTTGGACTCAACTAGATCACATCGCCATCAGCCACCGATGGAGGGGTTCGATAGAAGACTGTCGCTCGTTCTGGAGCACATGTTTAGATTCAGATCATGCTCTAGTGCGAGCTCGTATCTGTTTAAGGCTTACTGGACGTAGGAAAGACACCGTAAGAAAGCCTCTTAGGGTTTTACTTAATGATAATCAAGCCAAGAAAATATTTCAGGAGCAACTAGAAAGAGAGTTAAGCAACCATGCAAGCGATTCCCATCCAGAAGCAGGTTGGTATGATATCAAGAAGGCTGTGGAAACAGCAGTGATATCTGCTAGGAAGGTAAACCATGAGGCTAGGATGAAGCCGTGGATTTCAGTCGCATCCACCGAACTGATGGATGCTCGAAAACGCATCCCACCTGACTCTGAGCATGATGAAGAGCGTAGTCAGCTTAGGCGCAGACTTATAAAAAGTCTGCGTAACGACCGTGAACAGTGGTGGGTGGCAAAAGCAAAAGCGATGGAAAAGGCAGCGGCGATCGGTAACACTAGACAACTTTTCCGTCTTATTAAAGAAACTGGTATTAAGAACCCGAATGCGAGTGAAACTATCTCGGAAAAGGATGGTCTTATTATCCATTCTCAATCCAGGAGACTGGATCGATGGGCAGAACACTTTAGGGATCAGTTCAACTGGCCACGAGCCACTCTTCGGTTACCCACGATCTCCAGTCATCCTGAATGGCAAATCGACCTAAGTCCCCCTAGTCTTAATGACGTTGAGAAAGCGTTAGGAAATCTGAAACGAGGACGAGCTGCAGGTCCTGATAGACTGACCCCTGAGATATTTAAGGATGGTGGTCCAGTTTTAGCAGCTAGGTTGACTGAGATCTTAGGTAGAATCTGGGAACTGGACGTAATCCCATCCGACTGGTCTGAATCACTGATTGTCCCAATCTATAAGAAAGGACAAAAGTCTTCTTGTGACAATCACAGGGGAATAAGTCTAACTAATATAGTATCTAAAATACTGGCCTCAATAATACTTCGACGCTTAACGAAAGCTCGTGAAGAGCAGACTCGAGAAAACCAGTCTGGTTTTCGACCTGGACGTGGTTGTATAGACCACATTTTCACACTCAGACAGGTCCTGGAACATAGACACACATTTAGGCGTCCTACAATAGTTGTTTTCCTGGACCTTAAGGCGGCATTTGACTCTGTTGATCGTAAGGTTCTGTGGCAGTGTCTCTCATTGAAAGGTGTACCACAGAAGTACATTAAACTTATACAAGCTCTTTACTCGAACACCACTGGTCGAGCTTATGGCGAACTGTCACCGGAATTCTCTACATCAAGTGGTGTCCGTCAGGGATGTCCACTTTCTCCATTCTTGTTTAATTTTATCATAGACATGCTCCTAGACATAACATTATCCTCATCTGAATTTTCAGGAGTAGAACTTCTACCAGGTGGCTCGCTTATTGACTTAGAATATGCCGATGATATTGTCCTACTTGGTGAAGACGCTGACAAAATGCAGAGTCTTCTGACTACCCTAAGCAACAATGCAAGCATGTTCGGGATGCGGTTTTCCCCCTCAAAATGCAAAATGTTGCTTCAAGACTGGGTTGCATCGGCACCTGAACTAGTGATAGGGAGTGAAGTAGTCGAACGTGTAGACCGCTTCACTTATCTTGGGAGTCTCATCAGTGCCGATGGCCTGGTGACTGACGAAATCTCAGCACGGATACAGAAGTCTCGATCGGCTTTTGCCAACCTGCGTCACTTATGGCGTAGGCGAGATATCCGTTTGCTGACTAAAGGACGCGTGTACTGCGCAGTAGTTCGCTCCGTTTTACTTTATGGCTGTGAAACATGGCCAGTGAGAGTAGAAGATATTCGTAGGTTACTGGTTTTTGATCATAGGTGTCTTCGAAGCATTGCTCGTATATCGTGGGACACCCGAGTGAGCAACGCTGTTATTAGGAATCGGCTGCTAGGTAAGAATGGCAGATCAATCGATGAAGTATTGAAACTTCACCAGTTGAGGTGGTTGGGACATGTGTTGCGTATGCCCAACCACCGGCTGCCTCGTCGAGCCTTGTTTTGTAGTGTAGGAATAGGTTGGAAGAAAGTTAGGGGCGGCCAAACCAAAACATGGCAGAAATCCATGAAGTCATTGACTAGTGGACTGAGCCATGTCGGTAATTGTCGACTACCTGGTTGGGGTCCGCGAGATGATAATAATCGATGGTTAGAGACCTTGAATGACATGGCTCAAAATCGTTCGCAATGGCGCAGGTGCATTTATTCTCTGTGTTCTCTCAAATCCTAATCTTCTGGATTCTTCAACCCCTCTAGTTTCGACTCTCTAAACTTATCTCACTGAATCATACTTCTTGAATAGTATCTTCTAATCCTAACCTCTCCGATTATTTCTAATTCCCTTACTACCTCTTCTACAATTGGATTTGAATTGACAATTACTTCTCTGTGGTGATGTGGTATGGCAACATGAACTGATGTACTTATGTACAAAGTTCTACGTTGCATTTGACTGACTGACTGACTGACTAGTATATTTAAAATGTGATAGGCAGGAAACGTAATATAAATAGATATTTACAGATAGGATAGTTTTACGAGGTCATTTACGAATATATTATCTACCGACGCACATTGACAATTAAGTTCTCATGGAATAAGATACTAAAGCTCAAAATATGCTCCGTTTTAGAAATTAGAAAATATTATCTGTCTATCAAGTTTCGAATACTGACGCGCTGTTTGAGGTGTTTTGGTCCAACCTTCAACAACTAGACTACAGGTCTGGACCCCTACCCACATATAGACTTATATAAACAATGGGTATTACTAGCCCTCACAAATAAAGAGCTACTCGAAACAGAGCACAAGAATCTATGATTCGTAAATGCATGACTCAAATTTATTTAGCGATGTGAGTTACAAAAATAAAGGTTTAATTTTGCGGATTACCTACGTTAAAGTAATAAAACATTAAAAGCCTTGTTTAGTACATAAAGCATTATTGGAACTTTAAATCTTTTGATACATGTCGTCTACACCAATTTAAATGAACGATATATTTTTTTCACTTCTTTTCATGAGGATACCAATTAGTGGTTTCCAACATATACAGAACAAATTAAAACACCAAGACGAAACAATGGCAAAAATCAAACGAATGTATCTGGTGAGATCACATGAAAATACTACAATCTCTACAAATCTTCCTATATTCACACCTCCAACAAAATAACAATTTCGGCATTCACTACTGCAACATGTACATGGTACTCGCTTTAAAACCAATCACATATCACTGATTTTAAAATTTTTAGTTTGAGACCTTTTTATACATCACAGAAATCTACTGTGGTTCTTTAATATGTGAAGTACATAGCTGTTAAGTATTTATATAGACGTTTTCAAATTTTTAAAGTGTAAAAACACTACTTCGATGAGATTTCATTGATAAGTGATATTATACACTATCAGTAAAGATTATTTTGCATAGTAAAATCAGTTAAATGAACACAAAAGATTGAATATACATACATATAAATACGATTCGTTCGATTGACTAAATATTTATTGATCGTAATCGGTTTCTCGAAACTTACTTGTTTCATTGGACTTAATTGTTTTCTGAGCATTTGCTAAGCTCTGAAAAGTTTGGTTAAGCTCTTCGACAATCTGAATATTGTGCTTTTTGACATTCGTGATTTCTGATTCTAATTTATCTAATTTGGTGCGTAGCGTCCGGATTTCAGAGTCTTTTGAAACTAGTAAACGCTCCTGTTCCGTTGCTACTTGACCACGTCATTTAGCCTAAGCCAAACGAGTATCGAAATGTTTACATAAAAAAATATTTAGTGCAGTTTCGAGTCGAATAAAAGATTCCAGTCATAATAAATTGTGAGTACGAATTATTGTACTAAATGGTAATATTATAAAACGAAGAATATTTCTCGACAGCTGAAATGAAAGCTAAACAAATGATAAATAAAATTCTGATTTGTTTATGAAAGCAAAGGGTTCTAATCAGTCGTAATGTATGAGTCTAGAGCAAGGAATTAATTCATTAATGACACAACATAATGATTAACTGTATGGTTACAAATAATTAACTTGAAAATAGCGACAATTAGACCGGAAACCATTGGATGAATATTTTACTGAAAATTTTTTACTCCGGGAGCCAATTGAATTTATTTATTATAAGACACAATAACACTAACTTATCCACAATTCTATTTATGATTGCGATAAGATGCCAAAAATTAAGCCCAACAATTAGGTTTGAACTGATCAGAAGGTAAGTGACCCACAAACCAACTTCCTCCAATCGCCTGTGACATTTTATCGTGTTTATTTTTTGTTAATATTGCCTGTGAAATTAAAATTTATGGACGACCACCTTAAGGCAATGCTGAATTGACCTTGACAAAATCCACCTACATGCTTGGGACAAAAGAGTTATAAATAAGTGTGAGAAATCAGGATTTAGAATAATAAGTTAAAGTTAGGAGTCATCATCGCAAACCAACACCAGCTATAATGCCACAATGCCATTTAGCCATCTGAATGAATTTCGCGCCAAAATCTAAGACTTCCTATCTTAGATCTGATTGGTTCGTTCACAAATTGTAGCTTCGCCATATTTTGTACATAGGTATATTACTTCATTACATCTTGCTAATGGTCTCGTTTTTGATTTCCAACCATTCAGATTAATTATACGGTCTCCTGAGTAGCCATTACTCGGCCACATCATATCACTGTGTTTATCTATCAATTAGCGATTCACTCATGGATTCTGACAATCGAAAATCTTATTCATTAATCATCAGAAACATCCTTTATAGCAATGAGCCAATATAAAATTAATAACACATACTTTTGAATCATTCAGATAGGTTAAATCACCGCAACATTAAAGCTTTAATCACAATATGTAGCTGTATGGTCTTGTCTATACTGTTAACAATGAAAAAATAATTCTAATACTGAATTCGTCGCACAATCCAAACGTAGTGTTAACTTTCATGCCTTTCAGATTTTAAATGGGAACAACAAAAGAAGAAATGAGTGGTTGGCAAGAAACTCTGATGTTAAGACTCAGGACTTACGTGATCATACAAGTAAAATGCAGTTATACATAAAACGCATAACTGTCGTGTATCTGAGAAAAGGCTTTTTACAGGTTTCTAAAGAAATATGGTGACGAATGCTGTACAAAAAGTTAACGTATAAACCTGAAAAGAATGTATTAATTTAATTGATGTTTAAGAGTGAGTTCTCCTTTCAATACGATACGTTAATTAGTAAGGATTGATAACAGAAACGTACTGAGTCTGAATATTTATGTTCATGAGCATCCAAAATAGTGAATACGACTAAGATTTCCCACTATTCTAAAATCGTTTTCTTAGTTGACCATTTTTCATGTTTCGACGAAAATGTCTCAGTAGAATGCTATAACATTATTCCGTTTTATTCAATTTCCACATTTCTAACTTTTGACAATAACAGTTTATTGTTACTGCAACCAATTCCTAAGATTTTCATTACCTTTGATTGGAGGCTCTTGACTTCATTATGTAACCATTTAATAATTTCGTTGGCTTTATTTAATTCTTCCGTATTTGAAGCTAAATGTTTCTCCAAATTTTGTATGTTACGACAACGTTGTTCTGATTGTTCAAGTAATTTCGACTAAACAAAAGAGAATATTTTTATCAACTGTATAGTCCACCGAAATTAGTTGAACATGCTTCATTTCAGTCAGCTGCAAAATAGAATCTGGTACATACGTAGATCAGTTCAAGTTGCCATACTCCATTAACACAAAGAAATAGAATTATCAATTCAAATCCCATAGTGGTAGAGGTAGTAGCAATATTAATGATGACGACGTTGAAAAAGATTCAGGATACAAGATATGATTCAATAAAATATAAACCGGTGAAATAAATTTTAACAAACGAGAAGAAAGTTATGAGAAATTCAGATTACAATTTGAAAGAAGACAAAGGATGGATGCATTTGCGCCATTGCGAACGATTTTGAGTCATGCCATTCTAAGTCTCTAACTACCAGTTTCGATTGTCTCCAGGACCCCAACAGGTGGTCTGCACCTATTGACATGGGTCAGTTCAGTTGTCAATGACTTCATGAATTAGTGCTGTCTTTTTTTATCGCTCTAGCTTTTATCCAACCTACTCCAACCCAAGATCGGGTTGCATCGGCACCTGAACTAGTGATAGGGAGTGAAGTAGTCGAGCGTGTAGACCGCTTCACTGATCTGGGGAGTCTCATCAGTGCTGATGGCCTGGTGACTGACGAAATCTCAGCTCGGATAAAGAAGGCTCGATTGGCTTTTGCCAACCTGCGTCACTTATGGCGTAGGCGTGATATCCGTTCTCTAATCAAAGGACGAGTGTGCTGTGCAGCAGTTCGCTACGTTCTCCTATATGGCTGTGAAACATGGCCAGTGAGAGTAGAAGATATTCGTAGGTTACTGGTTTTCGATCATAGGTGTCTTCGAAGCATTGCTCGTATACCGTGGGACAACCGAGTAAGCAATGCTGTCGTTAGGAAACGAGTACTAGGTAAGGATGGCAGATCAATCGATGAAGTGGTGAAACTTCATCAGTTGAGGTGGTTGGGACATGTATTGCGTATGCCGAACCACCGACTGCCTCGACGAGCTTTGTTTTGTAGTGTAGGAGTAGGTTGGAAGAATGTTAGGGGGGGGGGCAAAACCAAAACATGGCAGAAATCCATGAAGTCATTGACGAGTGAACTTAGCGATGTCGGTAGTTGTCGACTACCTGGTTGGGGTCTTTGTGTTCTCTCAAATTCTAATCTTCTGGATTCTTCAACACCTCTAGTTTTGACTTTCTAAACTTTTCTCACTGAATCATACTTCTTGAATAATATCTTCTAATCCTAACCTCTCCGATTACTTCTAATTCCCTTACTACCTCTACTGCTATTGGATTTGAATTGACAATTACATCTCTGTGCTGATGTGGTATGGCAACATGAACTGATGTACTTACCTACCAAGTTCTACGTTGCATCTGACTGACTGACTGATTCCTCCAACTTCATTCTTACCTAACAATTTATAATCATTAAAAAAAGGCCAAACCTCATCATGTCTTGATTGCAACTCCAAAACAGCAAACTAATCCTCTGCCCGAAGATTATTTTCTTTAGCCGAGCATGCTTTTTTGAATGCTTCAAACTCATTTATTACAGACCTCGTACCCTAAAGGTGTCAAAGAGAAGAAATGACACCTTCTCTGCAAATTTTAGTGATAACGTGAGCTCCGACACAGAACGGCTGAGCTGCTTAATGGTGGTTTCACTCTCAGCCTTACAAAAATGGAAGAAATCAGCAGAAGTACCTTATATTCCTTTAAACGGTTAGCTAAATAAAGTTGGGGCTTTTCATCATCGGCTGCATACGGATTGAGGCTAAAATAGTCGAGACACTTGAAATTGGTGGCCTCAACTATCTGCAATAAACCACAATCTTTTCCACCAGTGTTTCTGGAAAATCGAAGTCCATATCTAAAGCACATTAACATGCACAAGCAGTCTACTTAGGAATCTCAATAGTCTCGTCTTGTAAGCAAATACGTACTAAATCTGCTACATTTTGTTCAAACTCATTAAAATTAATGAGCAACCCTTGTTGCTGCTTAATTCTATACAGAAAACGTGACCTTTGATTTCAGAACAATACATATTTGACAAATTCATCTGCCGTAATTTTAATGGAGTAAAGGAAGTAGAAGTAATTATCGTCTGTCAGTCTTATTTCTAAGTCCTGGCTTCACGTAAATATAATATAGCGAAGAATTACTTTTGTGGATCAGAAGAACCTAGGTCGATATCTATATTAAAGCTCCTAACAACAATTGAAAATAATTGACTGAAACATTACCGATCTTTTCCTTCAAAAGACACCAAGTGACAACCTGAATAGAACACTAGGCCTTTAAAATTTTTGTCGTATATAGCTTTATCTACAGACTAGAGATTGGTTGCATTGAGGAATATCAACAAAAATATGTTTTAACAGGAGTCTGAGCAAGCGAAGAGGATGCTTAAACCGATGACTTAGGAACCACTTACATTTACGAATGAAAGACACTAACCAAAACTAACTATGTACCAATGATGAATGTAGGGTATAGCTAACACAACAAGTCTTGGGCCAGAAACATTTAAACACGCGAACATCCAATGTAATTATAGATTAACATCTTCGACCCAGCAATTTGAAAATTTAAAACAAATATCTGAGTCATAACTTGATTCAGAAAGCTTACTTATAACTGTACAGATCTCTGAATTCATTTTTAACACATACTTTCGGCGAGCCAATCTGAATTATCTGGCTTATCCACCGTTGTTACTTATTGTCAATTAGCGGCTTCAGGTCTCCAGTAACGTCCAATAAAAGTAATCCTTTCACTCAGTTGTAATTATCCTAATGATCAAGACAGTCACCTTGAGCTCGATATTTCTTGGCGGATACTGAATACGTTATATGTGTGAACGGAAGACTGCTTGTACCAGCAGCTACAAAGCCACAGAACAGTCCAATATCCAATATCTTTTTCACTAGCTAGTGTAAACCAATTTGATTTCTTCGCTCTCGATTCTTGTTCTTTCGGTACGGTTCCAAGTGTTCGGTAATGTCCAATGGATGGAGGTCTAGCCACTCGACTGTCTAATTCTAGTCAGTTGGCAGTTGGTTGTCAGTTTGTATGTCTCGGGATTTGAATGATAACGTTTGTTTCAGGGCAGTAGGGTTTCCAGATACTAGCAGCCGTTACATTACCAGACCGGAGATCAGTTAGTTAGTCAAACCTGAAGGAAAATATCTCCGTGATAAAACCTGAAACCATTGAGTTTCCATCAAACAGCAGACACAACATGTCTTGTGTAGAACTTTTACATCTATCTCATGACAGCACCGAAATAGTATCGATCGACAAAACTGATTCATAACCTCAACCAGGCAACAAACACCCGAATTAAGGTTAATATATGGACAAATCATCGTTTTATGCATCCTGTACTTCTAATTCTGTTTGGGTATCCTGTTCACTAACAGTATATTACAATGTTCACTTTAAGATTACTCAACACCAAAAGCATAATCGAATTTCGATTTGTCGATGGAAATTAAGGGAATTTTCAACGGCTTCATACAATTGACCCGCTTTATAGGACCAGGACAACAATGGAGGCAGAATAGTATGATTTTACTTTATTTCACGGTTTCTCTTCAGCTACTTACAGTTACGTTTTTGTTGAAATACTGCTCATAATCATCTACTTTACGTTTGTAACCAGGACAAGTAAAATTATAGTGAATACCAGTTCTATAAAATAGTTTTTATCTAGAGTCGAAGTGGTTTCAAGAATCACTGTAGGAAGTCATATAAATCAGTACTATTGATTATTTTCGAAACCGAATTCTCTTCAGCTCTGTCCAAGCTACAGTCTACACATGATTAGCAGTTAGGAAGAAGAGTAGTCGTGCTACACTAAGTATTTAATCAGAAAAGAGAATACCACATTAACCTAGTGATTCATTCACTTCGTGCGGATCACTCTAAAATTTAAACTAAAACACAGAGATCACTCTATATAATGAATGGGAAACTGGAGCGATACAGATGCTCATTGTTTTGTTTCTCATTAATTATATCAGCTGACATTTAAAAATAGTTTCACATTAGATAAATTCCTACAACCACTAACTTACAATTTTCGATCCACAGATCTTGTTTACCATTGCTAAGTCTCTTCAGCACTAAACTTCTGTACTCTTAATTTGTCTACTGTATAATCAGTGTACTAACATCATCATACTGCATATCAAATTCTGATTGTGCATATGCGTATATATCACCTGAAGTATACCTTTATGTATGAGAAGAATAAAAAGGTTTATTAATCAATTCAAAAAATCCTGATCTCTATCAATGACAAGAATCCAATCAATGTTCCTATTTTACTTCTATCTCATAGAAATAATGTATTCTTTGATTTAATGTCAGTCCATTAAGTATGGTACACGTAGTAGACAAAGGTAGATGTTCGGTGTGCGCTTTACCAAATTACTGTGTAATTTTTAGCATTTTTGGTATGTGGCTAACAGTGGACTATATGAAGCCGGTTTTGTCTTATTTTGAACTTGTCAACTAAATGTGCCAGGAAATGTTGTCTGCTACCCACACTCAATAGATAACACGTTGCGCGTTTGACGCAAAAGTCACTATGTGCATCAACACTGAGACGCACATGCATGACGACAGAGTGATCACGTTCAGTCCCGATTATAAACAATGGTGAATTACAGACCCTTATGTCATTTGTAGTTTTTAGTCATCATTTAATTTCTAACTCCACAATAATACAAACCTTTGTTGTATCAGGCCTATATCTAAAAATAAGTGAAACAGAACTTCTGTCATTCCGATCTTAATGTCTGGAAATCGTTTGTTGTGTAGCGGTTTTCTTCATTGGCATTAACAGAATTTGAATCAGAATTAAAAACCAGTTAAATAAGATCAAATATCTAAGTCAACGGAGGCTAATTATTTTTTTTCATGTTACACTTGTAAAATCCCATAAATGATTGATACTTCGGACTTTCACGCGTTGTCGCATTAATACTAGATGTTAATATAATCTGCCATCAAATCTAATGTGAACGCTGAATCCATTGATCTGAACTTATTAATGGGCTTATGGTTAAATACATTTTCAATCCAGGCATAAAGATATCCAGAGATCTCAATACAATGAACACATGTAACTACAATTAATCTGAGCCTATTATGCATGGTTTTGTACAATATTCCCATATTTTCAATTGAATGTCTACGCCTAACTATAGTTTCTTAATAAAGTATCTTACTGAAGACTGTGAGATGATATATCACTGTCTTTGGAGAACAAGCCCGAAACTTCAAACTTTTAATTTGGTCTAATCGGTCAACTCTTGACGATTAAAGTTTTCTTACTCTTGTTTCAGAAAAATTAGCTGGCAGTTTGTATAACCAGGACTATGTGAACCGTGAGGAAGTTAGTATTTCTATGGAAATAAGCTACCTTTAGAAAAATGGTTAAAGCTGACATAAACAATGTAGAACATTAATGCTGTCATGTAAACTCTTAATTTGATACACTAAACAAATAACATATAGAGTAGAAATTTACTAGTAAGAAAAGGCAAATAAATTGAAAGCGATGATATCATGAAGTTTGTAAAACCCGTAAAAGACCATAGATCTTGGAAGTTAGAGGGATGAATTATTCTTACTGGATATTTATAAACAACACTATCAGCGGCTGACAACACCTTGACGGGGATGAAACCCTCGATAGGATTTGTAAACTTCATCATACGTGGTGCGCATATGATTTCTGCATGCCTATAAGAGGGCAAGTTCACTGCAAGGCGCTTCAATCTGTATTAGGTTATGGCTGCCCAACACCTTTTGAAGGCGAGGGACGAACTTAGGTCGCTCAGTGTAGAGTAGAAATTTACAAGTAAGAAAAGACAGATAAATTGAAAGCGATGATATCATGAAGTTTGTAAAACCCGTAAAAGACCATAGATCTTGGAAGTTAGAAGGATGAATTATTCTTACTGGATATTTATAAACAACAGTATTACCGGTTTGTAAAATATTCGAGCGTACACTGCTCGAACTCCATCTGAAGCCTTATGGGGTTGTAGTGGAACGCTTTTACGAAAAGAAAACGATTTGTGAGAAATAAACAGTTTTGTTCCCGTTTTGTTTAACCGAACCACTTTTTGCGTGCAAAGTTCTCTTCGCGTTGCTACCATTTTTCTTAACTTGCTGCTTCCCATGTTATGCCTATTTCCTCCTTCAATAAAATACTGAAACATGGATTAATTTTCATTTAACTGGCGGGATCGTATGGAACATTTAGTGGTGATCATAGTCAGTCTGGTATCTCTCACCACTAAACGAACATGACTAATCGCCGCAAAAAGCAATCTTATTAATGAGAATAGATCGTACTTGTAATCCAACTGTTTTGATAAAATAGCCGTTTGTTAATTACATAGCAAAGACACAAATGTTTTGGCATTCCAAGTAACCGATAGATTTCAGATGAAAATTTAAACTAAAGAAACGTAACTACTGATTTAGAAAGGCGTGTGGAGGTCACATCTCACACTAACATTCTGTTTTTTTTCTTTGTCAGTTTAGAAAACAAAGACAATGCAAATATTAAAGCTTTAAGTTATATATATATATATATATATATATATATATATATATATATAGCCTGCTATCCCTCTATAAGCATAGGCTAACTACCAAGGATCGCTAACCAACTTCGCTCAAGTGGTTACCAAGTGTCACTACTCATCGTCTTGAATTCTTTTCTATTGTTGACTGCTCTCCTCCTATTTCCTTTTTTGAACTTTGTGTGGAGTGTAAATAGAGAACCACTCTAACGTGTTAAAGTTGCTGCTTCTTTAATCCATTTCTGGCTGTTGCTCTGTCTTTCAAAGAAAACGTCAGGGTAATTGCTTCTTTAAACTCGGTTTTCACCACAAGACGTCATAATTCTACTGTCTGATGACTGCAGGGAGAAGTTTAAGTGAGTGTCTCAAGTCACCGCTATATTTTGTATCATTTAAATTTGATGCTTCATTTGTCCAGGATTCAACAATACTACTTCTATCAATTTTTTATTAAGTGGAATAAAGAATGCGATGATTTGATCATTCTTTCTGAAGAAAATACTGGAGAATGGATTCAAAATGCAAGGTCATCTGCTCTGACTAACAGTGGTAATTCTCAAACTGGATCATCCACGAATCCTGATGAAGACTCCTTGTAAGCCTTAAGATATATAATTATTATGATCGTTCACGTTTTTTGTCGTTTGCTAAGTTACTCAATGCCGAGTGATTTCATCAAGTAATTTAAACCCCAAATGTCTTGTTACGTCTGAGAGTCTACAAATATTGCTCTCCCTCTCAAAATGCTCTCATATGCCCATGCGTAAATAGCCGCTGACAAGGAAGTCCTACTCACTACATTCACGTGGCAGGTGTACTGTTCACGAAATTGAGAGGATGAAAAACGAGTGTCCGGCGCATTAACTGGATTGATGGATACGGAAAATCTATTTGCGGGAATCGGAAGTCCGTGACTTCAAGTCAGTAGTGCACATGGGCTGCAGTATACTAAGAGGACGAATGGTGTATGAACCTATTGTTGGTCACTAGCGACCGTAGGACTACAGCTCCTAACGTTGCTTCAATGCCTTGTGGGTTGGAATTATGGGTAAAAGACTTGGAGTGTGGCCCCCTAAGAACACCACCTGCTTTGGGTTTGTCACAAGAGCAGTACTCCAACCCACACAGATTTGTCGACCTGCATGAAGCAAACATATTTTTTATCCCTCGGTACCAACAATTATGCTTTGAAACCAACCAACCAAGTCAACTGACTGAATAGTCAGTAATTTAACTCGTTATAAATCCACATCGGGGTATATTATATTTGGTTTTCCTAATACCGAGTTCGATAACGTAGATACTGATGTTACCATCACTTTGAATCCGTATATGCCTCTACTTACTAATAATTATACAAACATTAGTATACTCAGGTGTTTTCTGCTCTCCGAATTTTAATGCTCTGAAAATTCTGGAATTTAACTGTCTTCTTACCATTTATGCCTCCTTTGATTTGTGTATTTGTCTTGATCAATAATACCAACTACTAATACTCTATGATTGTTTGTTAATTTTCGTTACCTAACCGGTTCAATGAAGTTTACTGTTATAATTCTCTCTTATTACAACCCAGCTGTTCCGAATGCTTAGTATTCTCGGACACCAATTCATTCGAGACGTTCTCCCAAATCAGAACACGGTTGAACAGGAAAGAGATTATATTACAATAACAAGGTTAGATGGAAGTAAGAAGCCCAATAGGAAAAAACGTTAGTGTATTTATAGTTTTTACATGAGAAGATTCCAGAACGTTCCCCCAGTCTTGACTAGCACTGATTGAATACGAAAGAGCCAATCAGTGTGCAACAACGCAATTGTGTATGGAACATGCTTTAATGCAATCTCTGTCCCGCTAACATTTACTTTCTTAATTGTATTGGCTGTTTTATCAACACTGACTATAGTAACAAAAGTTTTTATAGCTGAACGTAAAAGATTTCTGTCAGCCAGATCTTGTCACTCACAAAGGAAACCGGTATTAGGAAGCCGACTTAGCAAAACTATCACGTAAAAGAATGAGACTATTACCAGTTCTCAATCAAAGAGATTGGATCGATGGACAGAACACTTCAGGAAGCGGTTCAACCGGCCTTCAGGCACACTTCGGTTACCCACGATTTTCATTTGACCTGAACAGCATTTTGATGTAAGCCCTCCGAATATTACTCCTGACCGTAGCTGCTACCTTGAGGTGGTTGTCAACCTTGACTATCGAGACAGCCCAACCGAGCTATATTGATTGGAACATATGTTACTGTAGGTTCTACCATACCAGCCAGGTCGATTGGAGAACGGTATGATTAAAAGCTGCAACTCAAAGTCTGAGGACGAAGTCGTATTGCTGACTACAGAGGGGTCTGACAGCAGTAAGGTATTTCCTTCGGAAACGATTCGAGTTCACAAAACATTCTTCCTGGTCTCTTGAAACCGCGTTCTAAACTACATGTGGGAACTTTTAATGTCTGGACATTGTGTCAAATGGGGCAGTAATCTTCCCTAGCTAGGAATTTGGAATCTCGCGCCATTGATGTATGCTGTGTATCCGAAACGTGTATACAGGTTCAACTTGTCCAAATAAAGAGCCATCTCAATTCACACTTGATGTAACGGGAAGCCCTGCATTGAGTCCTAGGACAGAACTATCTCTCTTAGACTGTATCCCAGTAGACAGGCGCTTGTGTATTGTCCGACTAAACGAGACAGTAAGGACTCGTAAAGATGGGCACACACCGTCGTCACTTCGTTGTATCTGCCTACACTCCCACTGACTGAAGACCAGACGAGGTAAAAGATGAATTTTACAGACAGCTTCCGGACCTCCAAAACGTTAAGCGCTTTGATGAGGTGATAGTGGTGCGAACGCGTATTTGTTTGCGGCTTACTGTACGTAGGAAAGACACTTCTGGGAAGCACCTTAGGGTTCTGCTTAATGATAGCAATGCTAAGAGTATATTTCGGAAAAAACAGTTAGGCGGCCATATTAATAATACCCACACCGAGGCAACTTGGAACAATATCCAAAAGGCTGTGAAAACAACAACTGTGAACACAATGAGAAGCGTTGTCAGCTTAAGCACAGGTTGATAAGAAGCTTACACAATGATCGCGAACAGTGATGGGTAGCGAAAGCTAGAGAGATGGAAAAGGCAGTGATAACAGGTAAAAGTAGACAACTGTTCAGACAAGACAAGGTAATTTGTATAATATAACTACCTCATAAATGATTTCGTCGCAGAATGATTAATGTTCAAACTTCAATGATGTCGAATGATTGGTATTTGAATCAACTTCAAACTCTCACACACCTATACGTTTGAACAGAACACACTCTGGTTTGCCGTATTAGAACATAAGTTACCTACCAGCTTTTTCCACCTAATTCTGTCCTCGACCTTTCTTTCCAGTTCTACTCAATCGCTATTTATTTTCCCATGTCTTTCCTCTCTGCGACCCTTCTAGTATTACTGCCGGTCTTACGACCAGATAAAGGAGTAGAGGTGGGTATACGGTCAGCGACCCTATTCCGTAGAAAACTAACCCGCTAAAAAGTGCTATCAGAACACACTACTGTATATTAATTTCAAACTTTTCATTTCATTTGCCTTAATGTCAAATTAACAGTAGGTTTATTTTAATGTTGTTCTATTGATTATAGGAAGTTTGACTACAAGCCTCCTGGGTCTACCGATAGTATAACAATAACCAATAACGACATTGAGTGTCTTGCACCTGGAGCTCTTTTAAATGATGCTATAATTAACTTCTATCTCAAATATTTATATTTTGAACAGCTTACAAATTTCCAGAAACAAGCTACTTATTTGTTCAATGTATTTTTCTACAGTCGGTTGGCAAGTGGTGGTAACTTATCGACTGATGTACGGGGTTCTACAGTTTCAACTAGCTTGCCAAAAAGTTCAGAAACCACAGATGAGTATGTACAAATTTTGAGAAATCTGATAATCCCATGAGTTATGTTTTTAAAAATATTTACGTATATTTACTCGTAAATCCTACGTATCGGTTCAAGTTTTTTAGTGTTATATGTGTTCGTGTTTTACGTCTACGGCCAAATGAATCCTCAATTCAAACCTACTGTTATTTATTCCACTGTTTATCGTTGTAAAGTATATCGAATATCGTGCAGTAACTTATTCTTTCTCTGTCGTGTATATTGCATCATTTCCACACACCATTGATAGAAAACGTAACTAGTCAAGGAGCAGGCATATTAACTAAGCTCATGTTGTCTGTAAAACGTCGTTAATGCATACAAGAGTTTCAATCTTTTCAAATTGAAAATATTCAGGTCTTGATTTTCGACGTTTGTTAGTAATTTTTTTAGCGCAACTATAAATTTGAACTGAGATCCAGTACCATACCAGACGTTTTGACTAATCATTGTTATATTAAATGAATCCGCTTTGATTTCAAAAATGTATACATCAGGCTGTGGCAATTCTGTATCCGACTTATTCAGTTGCTCCATGTTTATTGTTTACATCAGTATAGAAAGTTACTGTATATATAATAAAAGTAAAGTCGTTTATTGCCAATAACGATTTCAAAAGAATAACGATCTTGTATGGAATGATGAAGATAACTAAAGATCATGTATAAAGTTTTAGCAAATGAAATACTCATTTAAAATACCATGTGCTAACAAGAATGAGTATAAATTAGCACTTCAAACTAATCGACGGAACATTAATTTTCGGGCCTAATGAACTGTATGTATCGAAATACTATAGCCGATAGTTTGACAAACTTTCAACAGAAAAACAACTGTTCATCCTATAAAGTCTCCCGGTAAAAACAATAGTAAATTGTTACTGCCTCAAGATTTTACCGTATCTTTATACAAGTGGGATTCATTTTCAGATAAAATTTTCTCCCCCCTGGTATTCTGACGAAAACCGTAATTATTTTCCATCGAAGTTTAAACCTCTCATTGAAGTCGTCATACTTTACTGTCAGTCCATCATGGACAACTTCCAGACCTATAACATATGTACGAATTCGAGTTGTCACGCCTTATATTATCATAGCAAGAGAGCAAGTCGAAATATGCGAAGCAGGTAAAAGACTGTTGGAAATGTGAACAGGAGGTGATGATTAAAAAATAAAAATACAACCGAAGAATCGACCGTAAAATATTACGATAAGCTCAATATTTACACTAATACAAATAATGAATCTAACTGTTTCAGTGATTGATTTTAGCCCGTGTCTCCTAACCACAGAATACGACTACTGCGTTTGACAACAGTCATAAGTCTTACCTTTACCATCTAGTTTAAACCAGCTGTCAGTGACTTCATGGGTTCACGAAAGTGATTAGAATACAGATCTAACCAAACTAGATTGATATCTTTCATCTAACATTGAAGTGTTTAAGTTTTTTAAAACTTTTCAAGATACAAACAGTTAAAAACTAAAAGGCCAGTCGATAATTACGAAAAAGTTGGGTAGAATAATTGGCTCGCCTCTTTTCTCGATTTCACTGATAATATTATCGTGACGTTATGTTTGTTCTGGTAAAAAGAAACTCTGAAGCAGTATCTCGACTATATCACTGTACAGGTTCAATCAGTAAGTGATCCACTCACACCAAAAGTTCTGAGCGACAATTCTGGGATCATTTTAATCATAATGGCATTACGTTAAAATACTGACTACATGGCACAAATAAACATTAGTTGAGAAGTTTTTCTCTATTTTTATGTGGTTGATAACTTCTCAACGAACTTTGAAAACGCCAACATGTATTCAAAAATATTCATAATATTCAACCATCCCTTTCAAAAAGTATTTATTCAATCAGTGTATTCCCAATTCTTGTATTTATAGAACAATTCTTGCTCAGCATGCCAATGTTGCAAAATGGACACGCCGAGTTGATCTTTTCAGTAAAGATTATATTATCATTCCGATTAATGAATGGTAGGTCTCAGGAAAATTAACTTCGTTTAACATGGGGAGGGGTAATTATGTTAAGCTAGTTGAACATTTTGGATTATTGTGTTTAACGTTAAATTAAACAATAATCAAATTTGTTAATATAACGCTATCAAACTTGACTTTTATCTGTTTAGATTTTTTAAAGCAATTTATTTCGGAGTTTCATTCAGCAAACATACCAATTCTCTGTTTTTAAAATCGCTCACCTCCTGGACGGGCATTAACTAGACAAAACCTTTCAAAAACTAGGTTGAATTGAATAGCTACGCTTTGTTCTAGTTTCACAGCCCGCAGTATTGTACGCTCACAATCATATGCAGGATCCATTCTAGTATATCTAGGACTCGCAATGAGCACTATAATTCGCGGTACTGATCGCGGAAAAAATGAACCTCTTACATGATAAACTTTGGTACAACCATTCGTAAACTTTCGCTCATGAAACTTCTATCTCAGTGCAAATTTCAAATGTATTGATAGTACCGTTGACCTACTGGACCTCTATTTTACAAGTATTATTGATACTTCACTTAGTCTCCCATTAACAATCAAACGAAATTGTATTTGGGACAGTTAAAGTTATTACATAAGGTTGGATGTCCTATATGATCCGTTAATTTCGATGGGAAATTCATCCACTAAACACTTTCCACACATAAAACACACGCCTACAGTTGTAGAGAGTTGACAATACTATCCAGTTGTGCGAACGAAGTCCATAAAACCGAGTACAAAACTACAGCTTGACGTTTAAAAAGTGTGCGTTAACCAGTGAGCTGTTGCACCAAACTATATTTTAAGTCGTCTAACGAAGTCTTGAGTAACGTGACTACACAATGTTTCTTCTTAACAGTTAAACTTAAAAATAGTTCGACGCCATCTTTGATGTTTTGAGCTTCTGTTAGTAATCCGCACATTTACTGCTATGTACTGCTGTCAGCCTTTTTTGAGATAAAGTAAACACATGACCTATTAATTACGGGTTTAAAAAATTGAATACCCATCTACTTAGATTTATTCGGGTGAGTTGTATCACGAACTCTTTACACTAGAAATACTAACTGAAACTGAGTACATTGACTTAGATTGGTAAATAAGGTATATTTATTCGTTTAGTCACTACCACTGCTGTTCATTGTTCTTTAGTATTTAAAAGTAAAATCCATCTTCACTGATTCTGATTGTTTACCTTTTATAAACTGTATAACATTCTGTATATTCAGATTGACTGGTCGTCATTGTTAAAACTCTTTCAGTGCACATTGGTTTCTTGGTCTTGTTTGCTATCCATGGATGGCGGGAATGGTCAGCTACACGGCTCTTTATCGTGAAGAAGTTTATCATCTCTGCCAGTTAACGGAAAAGTTTACTGATGTTGATCGCATACACTTTTCAGGAGACGATTTAAATTCATTAGATATCGGTGAAGAAGTCATCCAAAGGTCGTCTACCGACACTCCAGTAAATAACAAATTAAAAAATTTTCATATTTATGGAATTGCCTAAAACTTTTTAAATTCATTTTTAAACTCGTCAAATTAAAATCTGTTTTGTTTAAGTGTATTCGTGCCAGGTTTTGGTTGTATTGATCTCCTTATCACTAGTTTCACTTAATATTGACTAATTCGTGTCGATAGCAATCATTCTTTTCTGATGAAACTTTAGCAGTACATTTTGCTTGTTAACCGCATAACGCAATAGAATTTTCGCCATATTTTAGCAGAGAAGTGTTCGGTGTATATTCTAGATATTTAGTTTGCTCTCCTAATAACATTGAGGTCATTTACATCATGTGATGAAAATATCTTGGTGGTTCACCCTTGAAAGAAAAGTACTTTAATTATAATGTCTTCCAGGCAGTGATAACATCGCTACTCACTATTGTATTTGAGCATGTGAATAAAGACTTAAAAAAGCATATCTATCCTCTTTGAAACAATAATGATAATAATAATAATTCTCTATTACTAACAGTCCCATAGTAAATAATCCAGTCGTGTTTTGACGTAACATCTAGTTATGGAACTACATATTACAAACAGGATAGTTGAACAGATATTTCTGCACATAGTTTTTGGTTAAATCACATACTAAAAAGAGTTACTTTGAAATATGTCTAATTCCGATTATCTCTGCAGAAAAATAAACAAGAGCAAACGGTATGATTACATATCATAATCATCGCCACCATAGAATGATACCGTCTGCTTATTTTTCTGAACAGACTTCCTGTCGTAATGCAACTATTAAGGGAAGTTTGTATAGAATACAAAATTGTGCATATCTGCAGTAATAAACAAGTGCCAAATTGCAAATTGAGACATCAAACTATTTCATTGTATATATAACAAATAATCAATGAATGGTAAGGTACCGCTAAAATGTGGTGTACGGCCTCTAGCTATTCGAATAATTAATTGTGCACTGGTCTATCTTTATTTAGTATTTTAGGGTTTCTATATCGAATTTAGTCAATTAGCTATAGACTGATTCAATTAATTATTTAAGTTCATTTGTGTATGTATTTTACTTTAGACACATTCTGGGTTCTGGTATTTTCATTACCGCAAACTTTACTGTGGTGTAACTTTATCTGAAATTATCATGTGTTTTCTACTCTTTGAAGGCCTAGTCACTAATCTTCAAATTTTGTCATCTAGCACTTCGAACTACAAATGGTCTTTATGAGGACAAGCTTGCCTTCTGCCTAGTAAACTATATTTAATGAATAAGTTAATTTTTGGTTTTATTATGTATGACTAACCTTATTGCTTTACGCGATCGCTGTATGATGATCTGAGTGTTGGGAAGTCGACGTATGCCTAGTGTAATATATGGCTGGCCACTCAGTGTGAACTGACAGACACAGCTTACTATTATATGTGTGGTTTCCTTTGTTATTGATTTCTACTCTGAGCTCACTGAGCATAGTTTGGTTTTAATTGTTTTGGGTAAAATATGTTCCAGTCTGTACGTGGTTTTTTATATTTAGCCGTGATTCATGTATTCGATATAACATGACCCCAGTCTGTTTATAGCGTATCGATCGAGCATCCAACCTATTGGTAATATGATCTTAGTTGCTAGTTATATTATTGTAGCAGTATATAACAAAAAACAGAGAATATCTGTATTATTTTGTTATATCAAAAACGCACAAACTTCAATCAAGACTTTTGTCCACCCGGTAACATGTACACCTTTTTAAATCTAACGATTTCACACCTTTTTCTGCGATTGTCTGTGCACGCTTAATTTTAACTACATAAGCGATTCATCATTGTTTCGATTATTGATTGCCAAAATGGGATTTGTTCTTCCGTTGCAGGGTGAAGCATTTGATCGATGGCGGCGAAGACGTTTAGCTTGGCTTCGTCAACGTGGTGTTAACGCAATGTAAGTTAGTTTTGTTACTCTGTAGGAAGCAGTAATTTCAAGTTTAACCACCTACCTACTACAACACAAATTCGGTTTATATGTTTAGAATTGGTACTTAGTCTTCCCGGTCGAACTGTTGTATGCAGATTAAGCAACCAATTTTTCTGTTTAACTTGTATTTATAGCAATTTGTAGTTCAAATGCATGTTTCTGCTTCGAAACCAAAATGAAAAGTAAATAACCAGAAATTTTAGTCATTTTATAATCTCTGTCACTTGTATACAAGCTCTTTGATTCGTTTCACTTATTCTCTGTAACTTATCAAATGCTATTATTTTGATAAAACCCTGAATAGGCCGTGTGTTTTACTATTCGATTCGCTTCCCTGTCAAAGCCGAGTTGGCAATTTGCATGTCATTAGGAAGTAAGTTGCTGCTATTTTTCCGCATTGTTTACTTTATGAAACTATCAAATTTCATTTTACGATCATCTTTCTCCTTGTGTTTTCACTTTCCTATCAAATAGAAATCTGTATTGTTGCTGAGGTTTTTGGTAAACTTTGTACGTACGTACATCAGATAAGAGTGACACAGAGACGCAGCTGTCAGTTAAAATCCAATAGTGGTAGAGACAGTAGAAGTATTAGCAGTAATGGAGAATATTAGAGTTCAGAGATGTAATTCAAGAAGTATAATTCATTGAGATAACTTTAGAAAGAGAAGGGTAGAGATGATTAGGAATTAAGAAGGTTAGGATTTGTGAGAATACAAAGAGTGGATGCATCTGCGCCATTGCAAACGATTTTAAGCCATGTCGCTCAAGGTGTCCAACCATCGATTACTATCATCTTGCGAGCCCCAGTCAGGTGGTTGACACCTACCAACATGACTCAATCCTCTTGTCAGTGACTTCATGGATTTGTGCCATGTTTTGGTTTGGTCTAACCTAGCTTTCTTTCAACCTACTGCTACACCAGATTACTCAAAGGGTCAATGCAACGTTTAATCGGTCTTTATTGAGATCATTTATAGAAACTACTACCACAAATTCTGTGTATTAGTTGGATTTATAAAAAGAGCTTATCAGATGAAATGAATTGGAATTTACTAAATACGTGTTCATTTCAGTTATTTGCAAGCCGAATGGAATACCCGAAGATCAGCTCAAGATGGTGTTCTTCGCTTCGACAAGGATACAATTCGAGGTTTTAGTCCTCGAGTGCCTGTTCAGAGTAATCTGGTGGATTGTGGAATTTACCTACTTCATTATGTGGAAATGTTTTTCAAGGTAAATTTGCTTGTATGGATGCATCGTAGATATTCATGAGTGTATACTTGATTTGTACATAGCCCGTAGCTTGTAGAGTTAGTTAAGTGTCGGTGGTTATTTCGAATTATATGGTTCTTCACGTAATCGGTCTGATAAACGAATCGTATCTATGGTCAGAATCTACATTTTTTATGAAATCATCTTTCATCATTGTTAGATATTGGGCAGCAAAATTCTCTTGAAGATCTATACCAATTAAGACAGAGAAACTTAATTGAATTTCGGGCATATTGGTTTTTACTGTTATATGAGGTTTTCGTCATAAATATATGTATATCCAAGAAGCACAAATGCAATATCCAGGCTGTAAAAGACAATGGATACTCATTCTGGTGCGATTCTATCAAGAACCACTCTGTTTACTAACTACCTTTTCTTTGCGTACTTTTCGTGTAAACTCGAATCTTCCGTCTAATATTCGCTAATATATATTTCCAAACTAATACCGGAAAATCCAATCCATGCTATTGGTTGTTTGTTCATTTCTTTGCATGTACGGCCTTAGCAAGTGGGGACTTATAACCCTCAATGTATCCTTCAAGTTACACTTGCAATTTCTTCGTACACAACCCCGCAGTTTACTTTCATAGACGGTGTTTTTTTAAAGTTAAGAATAACTAACCGGAAATTCAACTCTATCATTCATTCACCTTCTCTACCATTGGTTGATGTATTTTTAGAAACCTGTTCAAAGTTATACGAAAGATTACTTCCAACACGAAATGGCTGGTTGGTTCCCAGAAGCCACTGTTAGTCAAAAGCGCGCTCAAATCCATGATCTTTTGGTCAACCTACGAGAGCGTACATTGAGGGAGAAGGCTACAAACCGATTCTAACCCGAATCGCTATAGCACTATATTTTTCATTTCGCAAAATTTTATTCTTCAAGTCAATCTAACCACTCTATCTTCTTGTATATAAATATACTTTTATCGTTCCTCTTGCATTTCGATTGTCTTTTTCTACAGTGTGATTGGTCCGTAAACTAATATTAAACTGTCAGTGATATGTTTTGTATTGCAAATCTTTCATTTCTACTTATTTTAAGACACTAGACTATTATCTTCAAATGAATCTTGTAATTCATTTGTTAGAGTTAACTATGCATGCACTACTGTGTAATTTTCTAGTTCCACTATCTGTAGTACATCACTGGCATCAGCCATAACGATAACTGTAAAGCTTACTATTTTCATAAAGGCACAAAACTACTAAAAAGTGTTTGTGCATGTTTATGTACTTTTCGATTTCTCAACTGTATTGCATGTTACACGTGTGATGTCAAAGTAGACGTATCGATTAATTTTGTGTGATAGATAGGTTGATAGTTTACGAACTATGTGACCCTTTGAGTTCGGCTAGAAATTGGAAGAACACTAATTTCCAAATGAATAAGTGATACTACATTGTGATCTATACAGGCACCATAACACTGAGCGACCTAAGTTCGTCCCTCGCCTTCAAAAGGTGTTGGGCAGCCATAACCTAATACAGAATGAAGCGCCTTGCAGTGAACTTGCCCTCTTATAGGCATGCAGAAATCATATGCGCACCACGTATGATGAAGTTTACAAATCCTATCGAGGGTTTCATCCCCGTCAAGGTGTTGTCAGCCGCTGATGGTCGAACGTTTATGTAGCTTCCGAAGCGAGTGTTGTCGGCGTGCAAACCTACAAAACTTACTAGACCCCATCACACCATAGAATGAGAAAATATGTTCATACGTGAGCAAGTGGCTGTAAATAGGCGGATCTGCGAATGATAGGTTGGGAAAAGACTATGAAGTTTATTGATTTTCTAAACTGAATTACGCGTGCGATAATGTACATAGAAATTACTGATCTACGTATATGCTACATCGACTCTTTGTACACGGGGTTGTGAATGCGACCTCATAAGGCTTCAGATGGAGTTCGAGCAGTGTACGCTCGAATATTTTACAAACCGGTAATACTGTTGTTTATAAATATCCAGTAAGAATAATTCATCCTTCTAACTTCCAAGATCTATGGTCTTTTACGGGTTTTACAAACTTCATGATATCATCGCTTTCAATTTATCTGTCTTTTCTTACTAGTAAATTTCTACTCTATATGTTATTTGTTTAGTGTATCAAATTAAGAGTTTACATGACAGCATTAATGTTCTACATTGTTTATGTCAGCTTTAACCATTTTTCTAAAGGTAGCTTATTTCCATAGAAATACTAACTTCCTCACGGTTCACATAGTCCTGGTTATACAAACTGCCAGCTAATTTTTCTGAAACAAGAGTAAGAAAACTTTAATCGTCAAGAGTTGACCGATTAGACCAAATTAAAAGTTTGAAGTTTCGGGCTTGTTCTCCAAAGACAGTGATATATCATCTCACAGTCTTCAGTAAGATACTTTATTAAGAAACTATAGTTAGGCGTAGACATTCAATTGAAAATATGGGAATATTGTACAAAACCATGCATAATAGGCTCAGATTAATTGTAGTTACATGTGTTCATTGTATTGAGATCTCTGGATATCTTTATGCCTGGATTGAAAATGTATTTAACCATAAGCCCATTAATAAGTTCAGATCAATGGATTCAGCGTTCACATTAGATTTGATGGCAGATTATATTAACATCTAGTATTAATGCGACAACGCGTGAAAGTCCGAAGTATCAATCATTTATGGGATTTTACAAGTGTAACATGAAAAAAAATAATTAGCCTCCGTTGACTTAGATATTTGATCTTATTTAACTGGTTTTTAATTCTGATTCAAATTCTGTTAATGCCAATGAAGAAAACCGCTACACAACAAACGATTTCCAGACATTAAGATCGGAATGACAGAAGTTCTGTTTCACTTATTTTTAGATATAGGCCTGATACAACAAAGGTTTGTATTATTGTGGAGTTAGAAATTAAATGATGACTAAAAACTACAAATGACATAAGGGTCTGTAATTCACCATTGTTTATAATCGGGACTGAACGTGATCACTCTGTCGTCATGCATGTGCGTCTCAGTGTTGATGCACATAGTGACTTTTGCGTCAAACGCGCAACGTGTTATCTATTGAGTGTGGGTAGCAGACAACATTTCCTGGCACATTTAGTTGACAAGTTCAAAATAAGACAAAACCGGCTTCATATAGTCCACTGTTAGCCACATACCAAAAATGCTAAAAATTACACAGTAATTTGGTAAAGCGCACACCGAACATCTACCTTTGTCTACTACGTGTACCATACTTAATGGACTGACATTAAATCAAAGAATACATTATTTCTATGAGATAGAAGTAAAATAGGAACATTGATTGGATTCTTGTCATTGATAGAGATCAGGATTTTTTGAATTGATTAATAAACCTTTTTATTCTTCTCATACATAAAGGTATACTTCAGGTGATATATACGCATATGCACAATCAGAATTTGATATGCAGTATGATGATGTTAGTACACTGATTATACAGTAGACAAATTAAGAGTACAGAAGTTTAGTGCTGAAGAGACTTAGCAATGGTAAACAAGATCTGTGGATCGAAAATTGTAAGTTAGTGGTTGTAGGAATTTATCTAATGTGAAACTATTTTTAAATGTCAGCTGATATAATTAATGAGAAACAAAACAATGAGCATCTGTATCGCTCCAGTTTCCCATTCATTATATAGAGTGATCTCTGTGTTTTAGTTTAAATTTTAGAGTGATCCGCACGAAGTGAATGAATCACTAGGTTAATGTGGTATTCTCTTTTCTGATTAAATACTTAGTGTAGCACGACTACTCTTCTTCCTAACTGCTAATCATGTGTAGACTGTAGCTTGGACAGAGCTGAAGAGAATTCGGTTTCGAAAATAATCAATAGTACTGATTTATATGACTTCCTACAGTGATTCTTGAAACCACTTCGACTCTAGATAAAAACTATTTTATAGAACTGGTATTCACTATAATTTTACTTGTCCTGGTTACAAACGTAAAGTAGATGATTATGAGCAGTATTTCAACAAAAACGTAACTGTAAGTAGCTGAAGAGAAACCGTGAAATAAAGTAAAATCATACTATTCTGCCTCCATTGTTGTCCTGGTCCTATAAAGCGGGTCAATTGTATGAAGCCGTTGAAAATTCCCTTAATTTCCATCGACAAATCGAAATTCGATTATGCTTTTGGTGCTGAGTAACCTTAAAGTGAACATTGTAATGTCCAGACCAAAAAACGGAGGCCAGTATGTTGCGTGCAATAAAACAAAGACAAATTTAATAGATACGGACAATGACCCCATTCCACTGTGTGAATTCTCAGTAATAAAAAATTGGCAAAACATTCGTTAGGGAAATACTCCATGAAAAAGTATAAATAACTGAGGACATACCCACGGCAAAATTACATATCAGGAATGACGGTTTTGGTAATCACAATAGGTAGTTTTATGCATTCCACAATTTCCTTCTTACCAGTGGGCTGGGAAAATCACACCGACTGAAGAAAAATAACTTAGCCTGCTTTACATATCCTCTATCTGAAATACATAAATTATAAGACGTGAATTCCCATCATATAGATTCGTCCGTTTTTGCACACAAAAAAAAATGCCTCATGACTTCTATAGGCTGCGTTCTTTATATTGGGTTTCGGCGAGTACATCGTAAGCGGAGTTGTTTTATTACGCCCAATATTGTTTACCAAGTTGAATTTTCTAGAGATAATGTCTCGTCATGCTCATGACACTGAAAGAGTTCACTATTGATCAATAAATTTCGCAAAATGCAACTCTTCCGAAATCTTCAGATTGAATACCAATATCCTCGATTCTTTATAGCCGTGTTTTACACTCAAAGATAGCGAAATGCTGTGCATTAAACGGATATCTCGTCTACGCCACAAGTGTCGCAAGTTGGCATTGCCAGTCGAGTCTTCTTTAACCGTGTCGCAATTCGGTCGGACACAAGATTTTCGGGACTGATGAACCTCCTATAATCAATGAAGTGATTGACACGCCCAAATACTTTACTTCCTATCGCTGATTCTGGAACTGACGCCAGCCGACCCTGAAGAAACATTTCACATTAGAAGGGAAAGAATTGTGATTGCATTGTTGCTCAAGATGGTCCGAAGACAGCATTTGGAAAGCGTCTTCATTAAATTATATCATCCGCATATTCTTAATCAACAGGTATATTTCTAAATATGCTAATGAAAGGTCAGCACCCGAGAATGTGGTCTACATGTTCAATCTAAGTGTATATGTCTAAAAAATGTAAAGTACATTTCGCATTCTCTAAGCTTCTTTTTGTAATGCATTGCGAAATCACTTAACGCAATCTTAACCACTGAAAAAAAAGCATCTGGACCCATGGGATTCATTTTATTTTGTTGTGGTACATGAGTCTATAAAGTAAAAGCTGTTGTTCCAATCCTAAAATATTCTCATCTTTATTTTCGTCTCTACAAGTTTATTAACAAGCAGATGTGTGTGTTTATCCTATAGGAGATTATTCATGATCTAACTAACTTTTCTGATTGCTGAATTAAATAATACATGTTAAGTTTTCGAAAAAAAGATTAATCTAATTGTAATTTATCGAGAGAACTTACCGATAAGCATTAACATGCACGAAAAGCCTACCTGAAATATCTCAGGTGTTTTTTTTTTAACTAAACAGAATATTAAAATACCATTTGTTCATTAGTTATTTAATTCAGTTTTGTATATGATTCAAAGAAATAATTTCATTGATTGAATCTTAGTGAACAAGTTTAATGTTTCAATTATGACAAAATCAAAGTATTTATAATCTTAGCTGAGTTTCCTTGCTTCTTAAACAGATCATAGTTGAGCTGATGATAATTATCTTTATCACAGTTGCTAATAGCAAAAATTAGGGAGTAACGAAAATTTACAAAATGAAGATTGTCGGTCACGAATTTTAATCATTCATCGAATAAAAAAATCCTGAAAATTCTTTTTCCAAGATTTTAGAATCTGAACTTCAAACAATGACTATCATGTTAACTTTTCAGGTTTGCAGCATCTCCAGAAGATTGATGAACTCGTTCAACATTTTACAGATTTTACTCACCAATCAGGCTTTTTCAATGGTTATTTATTGTCATCACGAATCGACGAAATTTGTCACGTTGAACTAAATTATGTGTCATTAGGTTAAAAATCTATATTCAAGTAAGAATTTCATACAGCACATTTATACTAAATAATTGTTATCCAAGTAAAGGGCATCTAAGACAGAGAAATTCGTCGATAATCGAGAAGTTTTCAGTACCTTGAAAATTAGGCTGGCAAACAACCCTGACGTTCGGATTGAGTTGCACATAATAAGGCATAGTAGCACATTTAGTTAATGAAAGTGGATATTTCAATAATCAGTACAGTGGTTGAGCCTTGAAATAGCTGCTGATGGTCATAAATTGATATCAGTGTTCTTTGATTTCTACTTTCTGGTTGACTGAAGTCAACTAGTGGTGTAAATTGCCTTAAACGAGAGAATAATGGTAGGAAAGCTACAAAAACTTAATTTTGGTCACTTTTTTACAGCTCACCATACGGATTGACTATTTCTGGATAACATTCAAAGACCAAGAAACAATCAACAACTGTTTCGTCTCACCATGGAACTGCTCAATCGTAGGCACCTAGAAGCCCAGCGAGGACCGAACCCAGGACCGTTAGATCTCATGACAAGTCCCTAATCTTTAAAACTGACCAAAAGCCAACGCTCTACATGCATAACTTTAATCAATTCATTGTATTTTACGATCACTTTTCAGTGCTCCTCAATTTTAATGGTTATCTAATTTAAGGCAAATCATGGTTTAAACTGTAAAAACTCACCAATCTCAGTAATCCCCTATACTAATAGTTGATTCATTTCGATTTTGAATTCAACAGTTAGATGATTGTTGTTATTGATTGAGTTTACTCAACTACTGAAATACTCACTGAATACGTATAGATTTATACACTAGAATGTTAAAAGTGTGACCTTCTGTAATCCTTCTTTTCTTTACTGTTTGACGTAGGAGATAACTTTTTTAAAATGCCAAAAAAACTTTTACAAGTAATTGTATTAGACATAAAATAATTAAAGGATATGAAATTATTGTATTCTTGGCAAAGTAGAAAACCGTGCTTATTCACGATAAATAATTAGAACTGAGTAAAACTGAATAGAACTCAAAAGCCCTAAATATAAAAACCGGAAGAATTCTATTTACAAGATCACAACATGTAATAATGATATTTTCATTACACTAGACAGCCCAAATAGTAATTGGTTGTTTCTGTCTAGCTTCGTTTGATATTGTTACATAAAAAAAACCATCAACTTAATCATTAATACTGATCTTAATAAAGAAGCTAATGGACTTGGTAGATATTTTTATGAGTTATATCGAAAATACGAGGCTCAAACAAGCGATTAATGAAATGACGGTATGCTACATATATGTTGACGACACCTTTACTGTCTGCAATCGTAGAAAGCATGAAATCCATCTGTTAAAGCTCTTCAACAATGCTCATCGGTACATACAATATACCATAGAATACAAAAAGAATGATATGTTCTATTTTCTTGATATTGCCTTATCACGAGGACAGATGGAACAGTTCTACGTTCACTTTGTCGGAAAAGTACTTTGAATGGTCAGTACCTGAATTTCAACAAATTTTGTCCAGTCAGTTACAGGAAAGATTATTTTTATTTATAGAATAGAAATGGTATGTACCTCTGACAAACTGGAAGAACTGATGAACTTTGAAAAATGCCTAAGAGATAACTGCTACCCACAGAACTTTAATGACAAATTTAAAAAATCTACAGAAAAGAAGTCAGGTATATCTGGAGTCAACAAATAACCACTATTTTTAAATCTCAACTTCGAAGGTGATGATGTTACAAGTACAATCAACAGAAGATTTAAAACTGCATTAGCCACGACTAACTCAGTAGCAAAACTGTTAATACTGTTTAAAACAAAATGACCAATAAGCCAATCAAAGGTTGACAAGCCAACCTTAAATGTTACCGCCAACTCTATCTATAAATTTACCTGTATCTGCCAAAGCAGCTACATTGGCTAAACAAAAAGGAGAGCATACCTTAGATTTTTCGAACATGTTCCTAATAGCATTAGAACATAAGAAAAGAATTTTCATGATAGAATTATAGAGATTCTTGTTTGATATTGAAATTGTGAATCAGTTGTTGTTAGACCACCATTAGAAATTTGGAAGCACTGGATGCTGTCCCGTTGTAGTATAGGACTCTTCGGCAGTGCGCATCCACGACCCATGCTCGCGAAAATCGACTGATCTAAGTTAGAAATTAACACCGTTGGATGCTGGCTCAGTGGTCTAGAGGTTAGGCATTCGCATACAAGACTGGAGCCCCTGGGTTCGGTCTCCATGAGTGAGGTTATGTGTGCGCACTTCTGAAGTGTCCCATGATGGGACGAAACGGCGTCCAGTGTTTCCAGGTTTCTAATGGTGTTCTAACGAATATTGATTCACGATATCAGCGTAAGAAACGACTTGCTTTACTTTGCTCATTTTATTCTTACTTACTACCAGTGTTCGTTGAGTAACCACTTGGTTCTAGAGCTTTGAATTTTTGTTATTGTCAATGTTGTAGAATGTTCTTCTGTATGAGGTTTATGTTGACAATATTTTTTTCAGTCAATTAAAACCATTTACGACCTTGCTATACTGATGTACGGTTATAACAACTCCCAACTACTCTTTCATGTTAGTTATTTAAATCCAATTAGCAATTATGATTTTAAGCATTACAGGTTACAAACAGTTGACAAGAACCAAAGAAATTATATGAATTCATCTTATTCTTCTCAAAACTTCGTTCTTGCTTTCTTCATTATTTTATTTAAGCACATAGTTAACGGTACAAAGGGTCACCTAAATATTTATGCGCCACATAAATCAATGAATTTGTGTGTGGGCCGAGATATAACGCGGGTGCCAAAACCGAAACAGGTATACTAAATATAACTTAGATCTGCCTTATTTTTTACTTTTGGTTTGAGTGAGTTTGACGATTCTAGATCAGACAGATGCTACGGAAAGAACATTGTAAAACCCTAAATATATGTGACATCTCAGGTGCGTAACGTAATAGAAAGAGAAAACATACTGACTATATTTAAGTGCTGAGCATAACATAATAATTCGTGATGACTAAAAAGTAAGTTAATAGAATACTAGGATGATTTAGTTGGGCAAACTGTTAGCCTCCCCATGATTTCACGTGAACGGGATGAGACTATAATTAATGGATGACCTTTTGTTGACATCAAACTGGCCTTGAGAAACTCCAACTAGAGTCGAAACGGGTTTATAAATTAGTGTGAGAATTCAGGGTCAAGGGTTTTAATCATAAACTTACATCATGTGGATGAATGGATTTTGCGGCAAACTTCGAATCTGTTTTAATTTTGATTGGTCCGACCATGAATTATGGACTCACCAGTGCAACTTATTAGACAAATTAAAGGACGCAGTGAAGTTCACAAACCAAACCAGTGAAACTCCCCTTCTATCAGTCATATTACAAAGGAAATGAGATTGAAATCAATCCAGTAGTTAGATTTATTTATTCACATGATAAACCATCCCACTAGTAATGCAGAGATGTCTTCGTCCAATTTTTTGACAACTCAAATTTCCTATCGTGTTGAGTTTTTTCACAGTACAAATGAATTAAATACTTCGTTCACCCGATACAGTTGAAGCATCTCATCAAGTAATTGTTAACTTTCTGTAGTATATATAATAATGAATTGTTAGATACAATCAATAAAGTGGTTGTAAATGCTACGGCTGGAAAATAAAATCTATTTGAAAAAGCTTGCTGTTAACTAACATATAGGATTGGTAGTACAAAAATATGTCCATGATGCTGATAAAGACTTTAATACGGTAGACCTTAAAATCTGATATTAGATGCCATTTTCGGCTAAAAAGGAACAAGTTCGTACTTCAGTAATTTTCAAAACGTCCCGCTTATAAGAACTAGGTTTCTACAGACTCCTTACAACCGGTTGAGGTACGTCAGTCTACTTTGGACAACCATAAGTTTGATGATAAACAAAGATTGTTACATAGTCAAGTAGTACAAAATTCTCCTGAGGACTGAGAAGCCTGGTGATCGGTGTGCTTACGTGTTGGAAACAGTAGCTGATAGGAGCTTCTTCAACTCATCTGAGTCACTGGCAGCAAATGTGGTGTGAATGAAACAATCTGTGAGATTGATGAGACAGCAATCAATATCATATACCGATGTCTTTGAACAATTTAGCTGCTCCAGACTGTTTTATGCCGCGTGACCAGCAGCGACAACGAAGAGGCAGAAGTGAATTGAACTGAAAGTACTTTAACTCATAATTTACCTTTGTAGCAGACTCGTATTGTTATTGGGTCTAGGCATAATTTGAAACTCACTCTTTCATTGCATGATACATATTTCTATTGATCTCAAGCAGTTTAAGAACCTAATATTGCCTACTTTTACTTCATTAACAATAACACAAGTTATCTATCGCCAAAGCTCGCGCGAAATACATGAAGCGATGTGTTGATTCTTATTAGAACCATAAGTATATCATTATTTCACCAATCTAAACATAATCGGACTTGAAAGAGCAGTGTTCGCATACCCAAAGCTTACTATGGAGAGCAATATTATTTGGAAGAAAGCAGTGGAGGTTAAACCAGCACGTGTTATATGCTCATGAAGTTCTTGAATGTTGGGTTGAGCCGCACAGGTGTTCAAACTACATTTTTGTGTTCCTTACGGTTATTATAACACGTAGCTGGATACGTTGAGTAACATGGGTTAGAATCCATAGAAATATCCTAAATTTATTAACTATTCCTCCAAAACATGACTCCTGATATCACTTCATATGTTTTCTTTCTAACTTTTCTTTTCTACTACCAATAGCATTGATACTACTTTTGCTATACTGGGATATGCGTTAGAAATTTCGTCTACCTCTGGTAATGTGATTGGTATGACAACATGAACCAGTGAACGTACATGACGATTGACGAAAAGCGAACCGCACACTTGAACCAAGTATATAAAGAAATAGTTTTCCTTCGGAATTCTTTACGAACTCAAAATATAAACTACAAACCCGACCGTAGATGCTACCTTGAGGTGGTGGTCCACGTTAACTATCGAGATGACCCAACCGAGCTATAATGGTTGGAACATGTTACTGCAGGTCCTACCATGCCAGGCAGGTCGATTGGAGAACGGTGTGACTATAAACTGCAACTCAAGGTCTGAGGGCGAAAACTTACTGCTGAGTAAAGAAGGGTGTGACAGTGGTCAGAATTTTCCGTCGGGCAACCAGAATCTACAGCGATGCTGCCTTCTCACAAATAAGGATGAGGTTTGCAAAGGTCGACCGTAAGAATGTCACACCACACCTTATATCACGGATCCATGTTTGCGGTGGTAAGGCCTTTCAAAAACAGCGGAGCCAACACTACAAACTCCTCATAAAAAGGCTGTGCGTGACCGGCCTCACCCAGTCGTCCCCCGGGGTTCTACGATCAGGCTCACAGGCCGTTAAGACCAACATTAATCTACCTACATTTTCAGGTACCATTCCACGGTATAGGCAGCTGGGACATCCGACCTCATACTCGTACCAGCACATTTTAGGTGTATTTCAATGACTTATACTCCTAACAGTTTCTCTGGGACTCCAATCTTCTCCATTACTCTTAATATTTCTACTACCTTTACTACTGTGGGATTTGGATTGACGATGGTTTCTTTGTGCTAATGTGGTATAAAAACCTGAACTGATATTCGTACTTACATAGGGAGTTCAGCGTTGTAAGTAACTGACTGAAATAATAGTTTTACACTCTACGTCGGCGATAAGGTGGCCCAATTATTGTTCACGAGCAAATGAAGTCAATTAGCATTATCGTTATAAAACGAAAATGAGACCAGCAACAGTACATGTTGCCATAATAACTGAGGTTCATCACCTCTCTTGGTATAAGTCTGGTAAGTGTAAAGCGAATCAAGAAAATGAATACCAAGTAGGTTCATCGGTAGCGATGAAGGTATAATTTTAGCGCACTGCTGAAACATACTTGTAGTTAGTGTAGTAAGATGTCGACTAGAGTGAGAACAAAGTTTTGTAGCAAAGGCATAGATTCAATATTGATAAAGCTTAATACCCCTAGCTCAGGCAAAGTAGTGATCATCCTTTAATTCGAAATTTCAAAAAATATGTAAAACTAATTTACGAATACATGCAAGCTAATAACAACAATGCATAAGGATTTTCAAAATGTTTAGGTATCAAAGATTTTTACAGACGTACAATACTCGATTGAATATGAGAAAGGAAAGTGGCACATAAGTCATAATAATCCACTGAACAATATTTATCTTAACATGAAAAATAGCAATCTAAGCAAATACATAAATATCAATGCTATGTTCAACTTTAAATCGAATTAGATAAAACCCTACAAACGAGAAATAAGTCCAGAACGGGAAAGAAGCAAAGGGTAATACATGGTCATTATTTATTAGTGTATCAATCAAATACATCATTAACACGATGCATCATATCGTATGTGAAGTTAATTAAAAGTGATTTGTCTTGTAATAATCGCAAATAAGGCCCATAGCAACATTCCCTGCATTGCAATAATTTACTTTATCGTCGACAGTCTGTCCAACCAAGCAAACTGAAAATAAAATGTTTAGAACAATGCATTAGTAATCACCGTATAAATGCATTCGAGAAGTATGCAGCATGAAGTCAGAGTAGGACGGTACTTCTGATGTGCAATACTTGAGTTGTTTAGTAAGACTAAACAAAAAATTTACTGTAATATCCCTCACAAAATAGGTGCAGGATACAGCCAATTTACAAACCTGTAACAACTTTGATTTTGATTGAGAACGAACGCAGATCGAATGAACACTGAAGAGAGAGGGCTGAATAGACAATAATCACGGAACCAATTCCTGTTGGTTTTATCCACTTTGACTATTTGAGTCCTCAAACCGCAACTGAATGAACATCAAAAGACAGAACCGCTGGCCAACTGACTGAATTATTTGAGTAAATAAAACAGTCACTTATATGCAAATATTGTAAAATAATATATAAATGAATAAAATATTTTGTATGGACAATTGATTGTAGAGCATATATTACTGGACAGCGATCAGGTGAGCTAAGTAAATCAATTGCAGATAACGTTCACCACACTTATGTCGAAACTAAGGGTTGTTCTTGACTGTCGTTACCTCATAACCTAAAGACAAAGGTTGTCTCACTGAATCGAAAAAATGGATCTATGTCAATTTTGCATGGTTGGTGGGAATAACATAACGGTCATGTCAAGCAGCACAACTAACAACAAACATGTTTCGATGGAAAACAATCTTAAAACTTTGAATGACACCTCTGTTTTCCTGAATCATTCCACACCAACCACATTTCAAAACTGGTTTAGATAGATCATTTAAAGTGACTGGACACCAACATTATTATTTCCGAACTGGGAGTTGACCACTCAGTCTAGTAAATCTGCAGTTCAAACTAAGGAATGTCATTTGTGCTCTACTGACTGGGTTTTAAAATAGAATGGAATACATGAGTGTCCATAATTATCGTTAAGACAATAAGCAAGGACTTTCAAGACTACAGAATAGGAGTGGGTTTCAAAGCCATGTTACCCTGAGGATATTAATTTCCTGTAGTCATGTTTAGAATTACATGGAAACCAATCAACAAGATTACAACGAAGAATTCTGCTCCTGTGACAATTTACGGGTGTAAGGATCTCAGATTAGCAAACAGTATATTTGTTCTTCAGTCTGTTACAATGTTCAGCTCCTTGCTCAAATGTTGAACAAGGACATTTCCTTATGGTTGCTTAATTACATGTGGTTGATTTACCTGTACCATGTTAATTTCAACCATAAAATTTCATACACGAAAGGACATTGTGGCCCCATTTACTCATTGAAGGTGAAATTTGGTAGAACCAATTAGTTACTACAGTTTATATTCAGAAACTGGCTCAGCTTCAAAGGTTTTGAAATCAAGAAATAGTCTCACTCACATTCAGGTTCGTAATACCAGTTTCCTTGATGATGAGTCTAAGTAGTTGCCTATAGCCGCTGCCTTTCCCATCTCTCTCGCTTTCTCCACCCACCACTGTTCTCGATCATTGAGTAGAGCATTTTGTCAGCCTACATCTAAGCTGACTCCGCTCCTCATCGCACTCAGACCCTGGTGGTCTGAGTTTTCGAGCATCCATCAGTTCGGTGGATGCTACTGAGATCCACGTCTTCTTCCTAACCTCATGGTTTACCTTACTAGCAGATATCACTGCTGTTTTCACAGCATTTTTCCAAGCTGCCTCTGAATGGGAATGGCTTAAATGTTTGCTTAACTCTGTTTCTAGTTGCTCCTGGAATATATTCCTAGCTTTATTGTCATTAAGTAGAACCCTAAGAGGCTTCCTCACGGTGTCTTTCTTACGTCCAGTAAGCCTCAAACAAATAAGAGCTCGCACTAGGGCATGATCTGGATGTAAACACGTGCCCCAGAACGACCGACAGTCCTCTATCGAACCTCACCATCGGTGGCTGATGGGGATGTGATCTAGTTGGGTCGACTTAGCGGGTCGCCAATTCAGCAGATGTTTTTCCTTATGTCTAAAGTTAGTGTTTGCTAGAAATAGGCGGTTATCTGAGTATAGTTGCAACAGACAGTCACCATTGTCTGTTCTCTGAGCCGCGACACCATAACATCCACCAAGGTGCCTTTCCTGCTCACCTAGTCTACCTACCTGAGCACTGAAGTCACCAGCCATTATTACTATATCGGAGCGCCTAGCTTTTTGGAGGAGGTCCGATAGCTTCCTGTAAAACTCATTTTTAACCTCATCTGAACTGCAGTCAGTGGGGGCATAGGCAAGTACGACGAAGAGACAACGGCAAGTGTCCTTATCTTTCTGAGTCCTTACTGTCCTGTCTAGACTGACAGAGCACAAGCGTAGAGATAAGAGAGATATTACGGGGTTACGTGTACGAAGGGCTGCCCACTGAGGGCTTTAAAAAGAGCGGAGCTAATATTAATGAAACTTTCGTAAAAAGGTCGCACGTGACCGGCCTCAAGCAGTTGTCCCCTGGGCTCTGCGGTCACGCACCCAGGTCTCTAAGACCGGCTCTAATCTACCTTCCTTTTCAGGTTCCTGAAGCAACACCCACTGTATGGGCAACCGGGAAGTGACATTCGACCTCATACTTGTAACAGCACAAGAGACCAAATTTGTCACAATCAAATTATTCCAACTTCCGTCACCTATTGCGTGGGCGAGATATCCGTTTGTTGACTAAAGGACGAGTGTACTGCGCAGGAGTTCGCTCTGTCCAACATCATGGCTGCGAAACGTGGCCATTGAGAGTAGGTTATTATTATTCGATCATAGATGTCTTCGAAGCATTGCTCGTATATCCTGAGACAACCGAGTAAGCAATGCTGTCGTTAGGGATGGCAAATCAATAGATGAAGCATCGAAACTCCATTGGCTGTGGTTGGGACATGTGTTACGAATGCCTAACCACCGACTGCCACGACGAGCGACAGTTTGTGGTGTAGGTGTTGGTTTGAAGAAAGCTGGCGGCGGCCGAACTAAAACATGGCACAAATCCATGAAGTCACTGACGAGTGGACTAAGTTATGTTGATAGGAGCAGGCTATCTGGTTGGGGTGCGCGAGAAGAAAGTCACCAGTGGCTAAAGACCTTGAACGACATGGCTCGGAATAGTTTGCAGTGGCGCAGGTGCATCCAATCTTTGTGTTTCCGCAAATTCTAACCTCATGTACCTCAACGAAGGTATATCTACACTTCCACGCAAGCAATATTACACAGACAATGCGTTCAATTAAACCTGTTTCTACTCGACAACATTCGGCTGATGTTTACATCTAAACTGCTATACGTCCCAGCACACACGTCCCCTACATCGTGACTCTACGTGAACCACCGGAAACTGCGTACTGAGGACTCCGTAAAATTTTTTTTCGCGAGCCTAAGTAACATACCACTAATAGGAATGGGACTGTAAGCCATCTATTTAGACGACAACCACTTCTCTAACACAAAAATGAGACACGTCCCACAAGACTACGATGCAATCTCAGATAGGTAACGACCAAAACGAAGCTTCGTTGGTAACAGACAAGTGACCTGAAACGATGCGCTCTGAAAGATCCGTGAGATTCCTGAAACGTTCAAACGATTACTCTTACTTACTTGCGCCTGTTACCCCAGTGGAGCATAGGACACTGACCAGCATTTCCCAACCTACTCTGTCCTGAGCCTTCTTTTATAGTTCAATCCAATTACTGTCCATTTTTCCCATGAGTGCTTCGAACACTAGGGGTAGTGTGTTCTCTGGTCTTCTTTTCCTATGACGTTAAGAATCCCAAGTGGGCGCATGTCTTGTGACAGCTGGATGCTTTCCTCAATGTGTCCCATCCAATCCCAGCGATTCTTCCTCCTCTAAAATCCAGTTTGTTCTTTCCCACAGTAGGTTGTTGCTGATGGTCTACTTTATCAACTTAGTTATTCTAAGCAACTGATAAGATATTATTGTTATACCTTTCCACCTTCAGTGCTTTCTCCTGTTTTCGTCTGTCGGAATTTAAATTCTTCTCTCTCATAGTAGTTAGAGTGTAGAACATATTAAGAACTCATCTCGTCTTTATCTTCTTTCTAGTGTTCTAAAACTCCATTGGCATTTTTAATTTTTATTGTGTGAAAAACAAGAATTTCTCAGGTGCTCACATTTTATGTATTAGAATAAAACAGGTTTGGTATTTTAAAATCTAAAACTTCTTGTGATATTTTTTCCGCTGACATACGGTACATTTACGCACCTATACCATGTTTTCCAGGTTTCTCGATATCTCAACCATCGTTCAAATATACCTTCGATCTTCTTCATTCCTGACTGCCGGTTTGACTTGGCTTCGGGGTATTCTCAATCTGCAAGTGCTGTCAAGCTCTTGGTACCCGTGACATCGTCGAATGATACCTTATCGGCTGTTGTAAACTTATTCTATAAGTAATAAATCTACCAAAGAAATCTTGGGAATATTCTCATTAAATCTCTTCTTAACTAGTGAAGAAACTATTTCTCCAAACACATTTGAATGAAATACATGACAAGCAAAGAAGAAATAATAAATTCAGACCCCGTTTCTAGATCGCAAAATAAGAGGTCGGAATACTTCAGTGTGGCGTTATACCAGATGCCTCTACCGTCAATACGCGCGGTACCAACACGTTTCATCTAGTGTTAGGACTCTTGGCTATCAATAGCAGTTAGACCATCACACGTCAACTAGGTGTGTCTACAATAAGGTCTACAGTTGAACTTGGTAATAATTGGTCAAATCTCTGGCCTGTCTGTTCAGATAATTATAAACCAATCAGTTTAGCGTAAGGGCCACAGATAAAAAACGATAATGTTGATTTGATAAATTAATGTGTGGGCGAAGTACAACCTTACTATATACATTTTAGAAAAAGTTCTAGCTACAGATACGTGACTATCTGTTAAGAGACGTCGTTTCTGACCGGCTAATTTCCATTTATTTCAGCTTAACCATGTCCGAGCAGTGGAATAGTCAATGTGTAGATCATGTGCAGCGACACAATAGCCTAAAAAATCTCTACATAGCGGATGATAAGGGAACTCCTTACGGCTCATCTAGTCCCGACTTTCAAGTAAGTCCTCTTTGTCGGTGTCCACACGTTATTAAAGCACTCGGAAAGGAATCATTTTTCCTTGACGACTGTTGGTCGATTGTAACACTTTCTGTATGACGTCGGAATCTAATTCGTGCTTACACCTCATTTGTTCCTTAGATAGGTCCACATTCACCGGTGTTATCCGGACAATTCACCAATGTTCTAGCTGTGGGGTTTTCTCTGTACCCCAACCTTGATTGTAGAACGTCATTCCGACATATGGAAGGGAAGCGAGCATATGGTGGATTTCACCCTCAGAATTGAGACAGACGTATTAGTTCGCCCTAAGATACTTCTCACTGAGGTGTTTACTGGGCAGTAATCAAAGTAATGGTTCTGTGCGCTTACAATGTTTGACACGTTATCACTTAGTAGAGGACCAGGTTGTGTATACATGTCTACGAGTATTCGCATTACGTATATTAAGAATGTAGTCATGAGATCTGGTCTAGGCGACTAACAATCCTTGTGGTCACCTCAAAATCAGCCACTTTAGCAGTCTATCTAGATCCTTTATTTTTCGGTTAAAAAGTGATTAATTAGTCGTTAGTTCCTTACTTAGTGAAAGATCCCGGGGTTTCTATTTGCATAATTTGTCCAGTCATCTTTAGCTAAGTAATTGCGAATAGAATCCGTGAACTTGTCTTCTGTCAAACACCGTGTAATTGTGCAAAAGTATATATACTCAACAAACATTCACTGACATTTTTCCCGTTACGATCTGACTGAACAGAGTCGAACGTTCACACCAGTAAGATATGACGAGACAATAAAAGTCGCAGATGATTGTCTGCGGCTCGAAAAAGCGCTGTACTAATAAACAACAGAAAAATTCATATCAGGGATTTTTCCAATTACTGTCTACAATTCGTTCTATTTTTATCCATACTGCTGTATATCTACTTATCGAGATAAATACATGCTATGTATAATAAACGTACTCGACCGTAAATACTCGGAACCTTAATCGCATGGCAATTGCGATCTGTAGAAGAGACTAATGCAGATGGCTCATAGGTATTGCGTGGTTCAATGAGTGACTGGGGATTCTTCATTACAGTCCAGTTTGTCCGTTATCATGAGGTAATGTTTCTAGTGCGTATGTGTTTCTATATCGTGTGTTATTAACCGTACCTTAGTATCCGTGTGCTAACAAAAATTTGTTTCCCGACTCTTGTTCTATAGCTAACTCCTGAGTTGGTGCTTCAGCTCAAATCACTGCTCAGTGATGACAAGGACACCTCTTTTACATTCAAAAATGAGAAATACTTCATCATCATTCGCGAACCTACTTATTTTATCAGTCGATGTAGCGGGAAATCACTTCTGTTCCATACAACACAAAAACGTTAGTTCTACTTTCTTTACATATTTCCATTCTTTATTATTTTGATCATTGTATACATAGTTTACATTTGCAGGTGTTTCCTAGCTATCCAAAAAGGCAATTTAATAATCACCCTTATCAAACAGTAAAGATGGCTCAAAGAAATATATCATTAGCCAGCCATTGGTTGACATATTAGAGTCACACAGCTTGACGATTAATGATAGTTCTTGATTTCAAAACCTTTGAAGCTGAGCCAGTTTCTGAATATAAACTGTAGTAACTAATTGGTTCTACCAAATTTCACCTTCAATGAGTAAATGGGGCCACAATGTCCTTTCGTGTATGAAATTTTATGGTTGAAATTAACATGGTACAGGTAAATCAACCACATGTAATTAAGCAACCATAAGGAAATGTCCTTGTTCAACATTTGAGCAAGGAGCTGAACATTGTAACAGACTGAAGAACAAATATACTGTTTGCTAATCTGAGATCCTTACACCCGTAAATTGTCACAGGAGCAGAATTCTTCGTTGTAATCTTGTTGATTGGTTTCCATGTAATTCTAAACATGACTACAGGAAATTAATATCCTCAGGGTAACATGGCTTTGAAACCCACTCCTATTCTGTAGTCTTGAAAGTCCTTGCTTATTGTCTTAACGATAATTATGGACACTCATGTATTCCATTCTATTTTAAAACCCAGTCAGTAGAGCACAAATGACATTCCTTAGTTTGAACTGCAGATTTACTAGACTGAGTGGTCAACTCCCAGTTCGGAAATAATAATGTTGGTGTCCAGTCACTTTAAATGATCTATCTAAACCAGTTTTGAAATGTGGTTGGTGTGGAATGATTCAGGAAAACAGAGGTGTCATTCAAAGTTTTAAGATTGTTTTCCATCGAAACATGTTTGTTGTTAGTTGTGCTGCTTGACATGACCGTTATGTTATTCCCACCAACCATGCAAAATTGACATAGATCCATTTTTTCGATTCAGTGAGACAACCTTTGTCTTTAGGTTATGAGGTAACGACAGTCAAGAACAACCCTTAGTTTCGACATAAGTGTGGTGAACGTTATCTGCAATTGATTTACTTAGCTCACCTGATCGCTGTCCAGTAATATATGCTCTACAATCAATTGTCCATACAAAATATTTTATTCATTTATATATTATTTTACAATATTTGCATATAAGTGACTGTTTTATTTACTCAAATAATTCAGTCAGTTGGCCAGCGGTTCTGTCTTTTGATGTTCATTCAGTTGCGGTTTGAGGACTCAAATAGTCAAAGTGGATAAAACCAACAGGAATTGGTTCCGTGATTATTGTCTATTCAGCCCTCTCTCTTCAGTGTTCATTCGATCTGCGTTCGTTCTCAATCAAAATCAAAGTTGTTACAGGTTTGTAAATTGGCTGTATCCTGCACCTATTTTGTGAGGGATATTACAGTAAATTTTTTGTTTAGTCTTACTAAACAACTCAAGTATTGCACATCAGAAGTACCGTCCTACTCTGACTTCATGCTGCATACTTCTCGAATGCATTTATACGGTGATTACTAATGCATTGTTCTAAACATTTTATTTTCAGTTTGCTTGGTTGGACAGACTGTCGACGATAAAGTAAATTATTGCAATGCAGGGAATGTTGCTATGGGCCTTATTTGCGATTATTACAAGACAAATCACTTTTAATTAACTTCACATACGATATGATGCATCGTGTTAATGATGTATTTGATTGATACACTAATAAATAATGACCATGTATTACCCTTTGCTTCTTTCCCGTTCTGGACTTATTTCTCGTTTGTAGGGTTTTATCTAATTCGATTTAAAGTTGAACATAGCATTGATATTTATGTATTTGCTTAGATTGCTATTTTTCATGTTAAGATAAATATTGTTCAGTGGATTATTATGACTTATGTGCCACTTTCCTTTCTCATATTCAATCGAGTATTGTACGTCTGTAAAAATCTTTGATACCTAAACATTTTGAAAATCCTTATGCATTGTTGTTATTAGCTTGCATGTATTCGTAAATTAGTTTTACATATTTTTTGAAATTTCGAATTAAAGGATGATCACTACTTTGCCTGAGCTAGGGGTATTAAGCTTTATCAATATTGAATCTATGCCTTTGCTACAAAACTTTGTTCTCACTCTAGTCGACATTTTACTACACTAACTACAAGTATGTTTCAGCAGTGCGCTAAAATTATACCTTCATCGCTACCGATGAACCTACTTGGTATTCATTTTCTTGATTCGCTTTACACTTACCAGACTTATACCAAGAGAGGTGATGAACCTCAGTTATTATGGCAACATGTACTGTTGCTGGTCTCATTTTCGTTTTATAACGATAATGCTAATTGACTTCATTTGCTCGTGAACAATAATTGGGCCACCTTATCGCCGACGTAGAGTGTAAAACTATTATTTCAGTCAGTTACTTACAACGCTGAACTCCCTATGTAAGTACGAATATCAGTTCAGGTTTTTATACCACATTAGCACAAAGAAACCATCGTCAATCCAAATCCCACAGTAGTAAAGGTAGTAGAAATATTAAGAGTAATGGAGAAGATTGGAGTCCCAGAGAAACTGTTAGGAGTATAAGTCATTGAAATACACCTAAAATGTGCTGGTACGAGTATGAGGTCGGATGTCCCAGCTGCCTATACCGTGGAATGGTACCTGAAAATGTAGGTAGATTAATGTTGGTCTTAACGGCCTGTGAGCCTGATCGTAGAACCCCGGGGGACGACTGGGTGAGGCCGGTCACGCACAGCCTTTTTATGAGGAGTTTGTAGTGTTGGCTCCGCTGTTTTTGAAAGGCCTTACCACCGCAAACATGGATCCGTGATATAAGGTGTGGTGTGACATTCTTACGGTCGACCTTTGCAAACCTCATCCTTATTTGTGAGAAGGCAGCATCGCTGTAGATTCTGGTTGCCCGACGGAAAATTCTGACCACTGTCACACCCTTCTTTACTCAGCAGTAAGTTTTCGCCCTCAGACCTTGAGTTGCAGTTTATAGTCACACCGTTCTCCAATCGACCTGCCTGGCATGGTAGGACCTGCAGTAACATGTTCCAACCATTATAGCTCGGTTGGGTCATCTCGATAGTTAACGTGGACCACCACCTCAAGGTAGCATCTACGGTCGGGTTTGTAGTTTATATTTTGAGTTCGTAAAGAATTCCGAAGGAAAACTATTTCTTTATATACTTGGTTCAAGTGTGCGGTTCGCTTTTCGTCAATCGTCATGTACGTTCACTGGTTCATGTTGTCATACCAATCACATTACCAGAGGTAGACGAAATTTCTAACGCATATCCCAGTATAGCAAAAGTAGTATCAATGCTATTGGTAGTAGAAAAGAAAAGTTAGAAAGAAAACATATGAAGTGATATCAGGAGTCATGTTTTGGAGGAATAGTTAATAAATTTAGGATATTTCTATGGATTCTAACCCATGTTACTCAACGTATCCAGCTACGTGTTATAATAACCGTAAGGAACACAAAAATGTAGTTTGAACACCTGTGCGGCTCAACCCAACATTCAAGAACTTCATGAGCATATAACACGTGCTGGTTTAACCTCCACTGCTTTCTTCCAAATAATATTGCTCTCCATAGTAAGCTTTGGGTATGCGAACACTGCTCTTTCAAGTCCGATTATGTTTAGATTGGTGAAATAATGATATACTTATGGTTCTAATAAGAATCAACACATCGCTTCATGTATTTCGCGCGAGCTTTGGCGATAGATAACTTGTGTTATTGTTAATGAAGTAAAAGTAGGCAATATTAGGTTCTTAAACTGCTTGAGATCAATAGAAATATGTATCATGCAATGAAAGAGTGAGTTTCAAATTATGCCTAGACCCAATAACAATACGAGTCTGCTACAAAGGTAAATTATGAGTTAAAGTACTTTCAGTTCAATTCACTTCTGCCTCTTCGTTGTCGCTGCTGGTCACGCGGCATAAAACAGTCTGGAGCAGCTAAATTGTTCAAAGACATCGGTATATGATATTGATTGCTGTCTCATCAATCTCACAGATTGTTTCATTCACACCACATTTGCTGCCAGTGACTCAGATGAGTTGAAGAAGCTCCTATCAGCTACTGTTTCCAACACGTAAGCACACCGATCACCAGGCTTCTCAGTCCTCAGGAGAATTTTGTACTACTTGACTATGTAACAATCTTTGTTTATCATCAAACTTATGGTTGTCCAAAGTAGACTGACGTACCTCAACCGGTTGTAAGGAGTCTGTAGAAACCTAGTTCTTATAAGCGGGACGTTTTGAAAATTACTGAAGTACGAACTTGTTCCTTTTTAGCCGAAAATGGCATCTAATATCAGATTTTAAGGTCTACCGTATTAAAGTCTTTATCAGCATCATGGACATATTTTTGTACTACCAATCCTATATGTTAGTTAACAGCAAGCTTTTTCAAATAGATTTTATTTTCCAGCCGTAGCATTTACAACCACTTTATTGATTGTATCTAACAATTCATTATTATATATACTACAGAAAGTTAACAATTACTTGATGAGATGCTTCAACTGTATCGGGTGAACGAAGTATTTAATTCATTTGTACTGTGAAAAAACTCAACACGATAGGAAATTTGAGTTGTCAAAAAATTGGACGAAGACATCTCTGCATTACTAGTGGGATGGTTTATCATGTGAATAAATAAATCTAACTACTGGATTGATTTCAATCTCATTTCCTTTGTAATATGACTGATAGAAGGGGAGTTTCACTGGTTTGGTTTGTGAACTTCACTGCGTCCTTTAATTTGTCTAATAAGTTGCACTGGTGAGTCCATAATTCATGGTCGGACCAATCAAAATTAAAACAGATTCGAAGTTTGCCGCAAAATCCATTCATCCACATGATGTAAGTTTATGATTAAAACCCTTGACCCTGAATTCTCACACTAATTTATAAACCCGTTTCGACTCTAGTTGGAGTTTCTCAAGGCCAGTTTGATGTCAACAAAAGGTCATCCATTAATTATAGTCTCATCCCGTTCACGTGAAATCATGGGGAGGCTAACAGTTTGCCCAACTAAATCATCCTAGTATTCTATTAACTTACTTTTTAGTCATCACGAATTATTATGTTATGCTCAGCACTTAAATATAGTCAGTATGTTTTCTCTTTCTATTACGTTACGCACCTGAGATGTCACATATATTTAGGGTTTTACAATGTTCTTTCCGTAGCATCTGTCTGATCTAGAATCGTCAAACTCACTCAAACCAAAAGTAAAAAATAAGGCAGATCTAAGTTATATTTAGTATACCTGTTTCGGTTTTGGCACCCGCGTTATATCTCGGCCCACACACAAATTCATTGATTTATGTGGCGCATAAATATTTAGGTGACCCTTTGTACCGTTAACTATGTGCTTAAATAAAATAATGAAGAAAGCAAGAACGAAGTTTTGAGAAGAATAAGATGAATTCATATAATTTCTTTGGTTCTTGTCAACTGTTTGTAACCTGTAATGCTTAAAATCATAATTGCTAATTGGATTTAAATAACTAACATGAAAGAGTAGTTGGGAGTTGTTATAACCGTACATCAGTATAGCAAGGTCGTAAATGGTTTTAATTGACTGAAAAAAATATTGTCAACATAAACCTCATACAGAAGAACATTCTACAACATTGACAATAACAAAAATTCAAAGCTCTAGAACCAAGTGGTTACTCAACGAACACTGGTAGTAAGTAAGAATAAAATGAGCAAAGTAAAGCAAGTCGTTTCTTACGCTGATATCGTGAATCAATATTCGTTAGAACACCATTAGAAACCTGGAAACACTGGACGCCGTTTCGTCCCATCATGAGACACTTCAGAAGTGCGCACACATAACCTCACTCATGGAGACCGAACCCAGGGGCTCCAGTCTTGTATGCGAATGCCTAACCTCTAGACCACTGAGCCAGCATCCAACGGTGTTAATTTCTAACTTAGATCAGTCGATTTTCGCGAGCATGGGTCGTGGATGCGCACTGCCGAAGAGTCCTATACTACAACGGGACAGCATCCAGTGCTTCCAAATTTCTAATGGTGGTCTAACAACAACTGATTCACAATTTCAATATCAAACAAGAATCTCTATAATTCTATCATGAAAATTCTTTTCTTATGTTCTAATGCTATTAGGAACATGTTCGAAAAATCTAAGGTATGCTCTCCTTTTTGTTTAGCCAATGTAGCTGCTTTGGCAGATACAGGTAAATTTATAGATAGAGTTGGCGGTAACATTTAAGGTTGGCTTGTCAACCTTTGATTGGCTTATTGGTCATTTTGTTTTAAACAGTATTAACAGTTTTGCTACTGAGTTAGTCGTGGCTAATGCAGTTTTAAATCTTCTGTTGATTGTACTTGTAACATCATCACCTTCGAAGTTGAGATTTAAAAATAGTGGTTATTTGTTGACTCCAGATATACCTGACTTCTTTTCTGTAGATTTTTTAAATTTGTCATTAAAGTTCTGTGGGTAGCAGTTATCTCTTAGGCATTTTTCAAAGTTCATCAGTTCTTCCAGTTTGTCAGAGGTACATACCATTTCTATTCTATAAATAAAAATAATCTTTCCTGTAACTGACTGGACAAAATTTGTTGAAATTCAGGTACTGACCATTCAAAGTACTTTTCCGACAAAGTGAACGTAGAACTGTTCCATCTGTCCTCGTGATAAGGCAATATCAAGAAAATAGAACATATCATTCTTTTTGTATTCTATGGTATATTGTATGTACCGATGAGCATTGTTGAAGAGCTTTAACAGATGGATTTCATGCTTTCTACGATTGCAGACAGTAAAGGTGTCGTCAACATATATGTAGCATACCGTCATTTCATTAATCGCTTGTTTGAGCCTCGTATTTTCGATATAACTCATAAAAATATCTACCAAGTCCATTAGCTTCTTTATTAAGATCAGTATTAATGATTAAGTTGATGGTTTTTTTTATGTAACAATATCAAACGAAGCTAGACAGAAACAACCAATTACTATTTGGGCTGTCTAGTGTAATGAAAATATCATTATTACATGTTGTGATCTTGTAAATAGAATTCTTCCGGTTTTTATATTTAGGGCTTTTGAGTTCTATTCAGTTTTACTCAGTTCTAATTATTTATCGTGAATAAGCACGGTTTTCTACTTTGCCAAGAATACAATAATTTCATATCCTTTAATTATTTTATGTCTAATACAATTACTTGTAAAAGTTTTTTTGGCATTTTAAAAAAGTTATCTCCTACGTCAAACAGTAAAGAAAAGAAGGATTACAGAAGGTCACACTTTTAACATTCTAGTGTATAAATCTATACGTATTCAGTGAGTATTTCAGTAGTTGAGTAAACTCAATCAATAACAACAATCATCTAACTGTTGAATTCAAAATCGAAATGAATCAACTATTAGTATAGGGGATTACTGAGATTGGTGAGTTTTTACAGTTTAAACCATGATTTGCCTTAAATTAGATAACCATTAAAATTGAGGAGCACTGAAAAGTGATCGTAAAATACAATGAATTGATTAAAGTTATGCATGTAGAGCGTTGGCTTTTGGTCAGTTTTAAAGATTAGGGACTTGTCATGAGATCTAACGGTCCTGGGTTCGGTCCTCGCTGGGCTTCTAGGTGCCTACGATTGAGCAGTTCCATGGTGAGACGAAACAGTTGTTGATTGTTTCTTGGTCTTCGAATGTTATCCAGAAATAGTCAATCCGTGTGGTGAGCTGTAAAAAAGTGACCAAAATTAAGTTTTTGTAGCTTTCCTACTATTATCCTCTCGTTTAAGGCAATTAACACCAGAAAGTAGAAATCAAAGAATACTGATATCAATTTATGACCATCAGCAGCTATTTCAAGGCTCAACCACTGTACTGATTATTGAAATATCCACTTTCATTAACTAAATGTGCTACTATGCCTTATTATGTGCAACTCAATTCGAACGTCAGGGTTGTTTGCCAGCCTAACTTTCACGATACTGAAAACTTCTCGATTATCGACGAATTTCTCTGTCTCAGATGCCCTTTACTTGGATAACAATTATTTAGTATAAATGTGCTGTATGAAATTCTTACTTGAATATAGATTTTTAACCTAATGACACATAATTTAGTTCAACGTGACAAATTTCGTCGATTCGTGATGACAATAAATAACCATTGAAAAAGCCTGATTGGTGAGTAAAATCTGTAAAATGTTGAACGAGTTCATCAATCTTCTGGAGATGTTGCAAACCTGAAAAGTTAACATGATAGTCATTGTTTGAAGTTCAGATTGTAAAATCTTGGAAAAAGAATTTTGAGGATTTTTTTATTCGATGAATGATTAAAATTCGTGACCGACAATCTTCATTTTGTAAATTTTCGTTACTCCTTAATTTTTGCTATTAGCAACTGTGATAAAGATAATTATCATCAGCTCAACTATGATCTGTTTAGGAAGTAAGGAAACTCAACTAAGATTATAAATACTTTGATTTTGTCATAATTGAAACATTAAACTTGTTCACTAAGATCCAATCAATGAAATTATTTCTTTGACTCGTATACAAAACTGAATTAAATAACTAATGAACAAATGGTATTTTAATATTCTGTTTAGTTAAAAAAAAAACACCTGAGATATTTCAGGTAGGCTTTTCGTGCATGTTAATGCTTATCGGTAAGTTCTCTCGATAATTACAATTAGATTAATCTTTTTTTCGAAAACTTAACATGTATTATTTAATTCAGCAATCAGAAAAGTTAGTTAGATCATGAATAATCTCCTATAGGATAAACACATACATCTGCTTGTTAATAAACTTATAGAGACGAAAATAAAGATGAGAATATTTTAGGATTGGAACAACAGCTTTTACTTTATAGACTCATGTACCACAACAAAATAAAATGAATCTCATAGGTCCAGATGCTTTTTTTCAGTGGTTAAGATTGCGTTAAGTGATTTCGCAATGCATTACAAAAAGAAGTCTCATATCCCCCTATTTACAGCCACTTTTGACTTGCTCACGTATGAACATATTTTCTCATTCTGTGGTGTAATGCGGTCTAATATGTTTTGTATATAATCTATATCTCATTGAAATGTAACAGGATATTGTTCAGTTTGCCTATGGACTTCTGGACTGACGCAAATTTGAAAGAAACCTATCGAGTGTGGACCAATAAGGATTTAGAGATGATCAAAGTTTTCTGGTGCTAAACGTAATTCTGATTAGTGTTTTGTATTTGTTCAACTGTGTGAAATACATCACTGTTATATTTCGTATTGGAGAGAAAAGACTTGCCTCAGGAGAACAGTTATTGTATTCTGGTTGTCAAGATAAAAGGCCTCACTTACATAAGCATTTGCACTGTTGTCGTGCAAAGAATCACTGCTAATACTGAGAATGGCACATCTATATCTCCACGACCATCAATGCATCCTTCTAAACAGAGAGGAATAGGATTACACTGAATGCCGTACAGTGCTACGCACCCACCAATTATAGCAATCAAGATGACAAAGATCAGTTTTATGAGAGGCTGCAATAGCACTTTGTGAAAACTGTAAAGGGAATCTCAAGTCAGAAATAATTGGCGACTACTGGCTACCGGTTTGATAATTATTGTAAGCAGGTGAATAACGTCAAGATAAATTAACCAAACCGCCATTGTGACTACGTCATTATAGTATAATATGCTCGCATAGAACAATTTTGTACGGAATATTATTTTAGATTTCAAAACTAATTCATTTTAAATATAAAGTCGCATCATTTTTTGTTATTAATTAGCTAAATTAAACTCAAGAATTTTTAAGTTTACTATGCAATGTTTATTTGAATGAAATGTAAAAGAAAAAAATGGTAAGTGTAGGTCAAATATGAAAGACTTTTAACATACCAAAAAAATTGTATCATTAAATCACTTTATTTTTGCGCTTTAATTAATTATCAGTAAAATATCTACAAATAATAGTCAGCTTTTTAAATAAGATGACCTTCCTCATTCATATAAGATGTCTGTTTTATATGAAACACAAAAACAACATTTCTACAAAATACACATTTTTTTAGTTAACCGTGTACGATAGTGATTATATTTACGTTTTTGTTTTTTGTCCAAATGGTGCTATTTATTTTTAGTAATTTTTAATTAGGCATCTACAAATTAAACAACATTCATTACTAGCGTACTATGAAATCAAATGATGAGGACTTTAATTCATTCAAACAGAGGTTTGCGTTTATCACCTTTGAAAACTATTGTAGATCACCATTTCGCTTATGAAAAGTATATATATCTAAGTGCCATGAACATTGTTTGAAAGTTTACATATTTTACTTTGTCCTGTAAAACAATCGATCATTAGTCTTCGATTGCGTATTCAAACAAATTTGAAAGCTCAGAATGAACACAACAATATGATGGAAAGTTTACTTTCCACATAGCTTTATTACAAAATAAGATTCAAAATCTTCCTGTAATATTTGAAACAATTCGTATACTTTATATGCCGCTTAACTAGTTTCTAAGCGATAGCTAACGGCAACCAGATTTCCAAGAAGTGGGAATATTTCGTTCAGTTGTTTATCTTTCGTGTCTCATGATACTATTTACTATTTCAGGACTATCAATTCATTCTCCTTGTTGTCAATTGGGAACTTTGAGTCAATATTTTATGAGTTACAAGAAAAACATGAACATAACACTTGAACAACAAGAGCTGATTTTCATCCATATGTTGAAGATTTTAAGAATTTCTCAGCTTGTGTAGAAATGTGTTTGCACTTTTTCCATTGACGTCACGTACCAACGTCATGATGATTGAGTTAAAATAAGAGGTCATGTGAACAAGAACACAGGGTGAAACTTCATGTATGTCGTTTAATTTCTTACTAAAGCATATAAACAGAAAACAAGAATGAGTAGTGCTAACTATTGATTTGTAGAAAACAAACTGAACATCAAATGAAGAACATGTGGATATCTCATGATCGAATAACATCTTTCTATTGCTATATGTTTTAAATTGTTTGTCGCAATAACCTGATTTTAGTAGGCTTGGTTAATTAAAAGAATTTCCGTCAAAATTCGAAATCTTTTCTAGACGAGAGCTTGATCTCAATCACCCTCGTAATGAATTGCAAAACCCAACAACCAACTGAATTCGGGAAATTACCGACTGCTGTTTTTCGAAATCTCCCAAAGGTGACGAAACCAAGGTATTAAGTTAAGCAGTAGGAAATATTCAGGTCACATACTATGAAATTTTCTGTGCGAAATTCCGGCAACTATTTAAGCGTTGGTGTTCGACTTTGAGTAACTGGATCTCGTTAAAATCCCACAACCTTTACTTCTGTTTCGAGCACAAGATAATATTATAAGCACTCGGATACCTAAAAGTATGACTCGGATCAGTGTGCATAAACCTTTATTCGATCACTTAGTTACAATCGAAGGAATGTAATCTGATTCAGTACATAACCGAAACGACAATTTAAAATCATGCTGTAAACTGAGCATAAATTTGTATGATAACTGATTTCTCATACATTGAATACCAATTAAGCTTATGATTAGTTGAACAATAAATAAAAGCGAAACTATTATTACTGACTAGAGGTTTCACTCAGTAATTATATGATTCAATTATTTATGCATTTGTCAAATTCTAATAAAACACTAACAAGAATCAAATGTGATTTCATTGATATTCTATTTTAAGGTTCTTTTCACAAGGAGTGTGGTTGACAACTTTTATTTTAGATTCAACTGTTTATTGGCTGTCCTTCTTACTTTTAAGTTGCATTAATTATTATTGGGTTTGATTCATTTATCTCAAAGTATTCAACACCTATATTCATAATAACCCAACATTCGTAAATGCAAGTTCAATACTTTTAACAAACCGTTTGGTTTACTTAGTGAATGATGGTTACAAATATCTAGCTGTTAAACTTGTTTTTTCAAAACACTTTAATGTGTACTTATGATGAATTTATTGTATCAACCATTCGATCAGATCTAGATGGTAGATATTTATTTACCTAGTAAATTATAAACTCTTTTTAAATAAGACAACCAATACTCAATAGTTTAAACTATACCTCCTTGTTTTTTTCAATTTTCTGTCAAAAACCATTTATATTCAAAATCTATTTCATTGTAAACACGATTAAGTATCTGCCTGAAAACAATAAAGAAATCATCTCAATCCAAGATAATCGGTCTTTCATTACCACTGAAATGTTCAACATCTTCCACTCTGGCCTAAAAAAGAGCGTAGCACTAACGTCAATGTAATGAAATATTTAATTGTATTATTGAATAAGATGAGTTTGATCCAATGGAAGCGGAAAAATTCCTTCTAAGTTTCAAAGTGAAATAGTTCATGTGAAGGTTAAATACTACGAAATCGACTGATTATAACCACTAAACAACCAACGGTTTTTTTTTCTCCAGAGCACCTTTAATTGCATACGACATCGTATTAAACAGTTTATTTGAATAACTGTGAACGTAAACATATTAAGTAATGTACATTTATTCGAACGAAATCCTTATACTTTTAATTAATAGTGAACATTGATTTCATAACTATTCCGTGGTATATACTCATCACGAGATGTCTTTAATTTATGATGATTGGTTTTCTTTTCTGCTTGTTGTAATTACTTTTCAGTATGTCAAATAATAAACTGCTTCATAATCACATCAACATCAATCGATTCTATGATAAGCTTGGTTTATGCTAAAATTCATTTCAAATTATGCTTAAATAAGGTTGATAACGCTTGTTTTGTTTTTCTTTCAAACACATACACATATATGGGGTTGATTTCATACTACTACTACTCACGTGGTTGATGAAAATATTGAAAGCACATTTTAATCTTGAGATTAACGCCATAGTTTTAGGTGTCGAACAATATTTACTTATTAACTTACCTTTGTTACTCCGAACGGAGCATAGGCTACTGACCAGCATTCTCCAGTCAACTCCGTCCTCAGCATTCCATTTCAGTTCTGTAAAATTGCCATTAGCTTTCTTCATGTCTGTTCCCAATTCTCAATTCAATGTGTTCCTGAGTCAATCTCTTTTCCTTTGGCCTTGAGGGCTCCAAGTTAGGGCTTGCCTTGTGATACAGTTAGGTGTTTTCCGAAATGTGTGTTCTGTCCACCTCCAGCGCTTTTTCCTAACCAGAAGAGCAAAGTTCCTAAATAAAATCTTGTCAAACCAATAATAGGTAATGAAAATTAACCATGATCATATATTCGATTTATGAACAGCTTAATATTACCGATTCTGGGTTGGTTACGTTAATAACTTTAATTTTACAACCAAAAAATATAAATTTTAGAACATCCAATGAGGACGATAAAATCATTTTGATGAGAGTCTGAAGTCAGTCGCAGAAAGATACTCAGTGAAGGACATGACCATCCTAGTAAGAAACCCAAACGCCAGTGTTGGAATGGACTACAACGGATATGAAGACATCGTGAGACGACATGGACTGGGAGAAAGGAACGCACAGTTCAAAAGGACCATGAAGGAGGCGAGAACAAATAGAGGAGCTGACATTTCTTCAGATCATCACATGGTAGTGGCCAAGATGAAACTTAAACTAAAACAGAGATGGACGACTGAACAAGCAGCATTACGAAATTTTAATACAGCCATTCATCGGGATACTCAACTAATTCAATATAGCTCTCAGAAATAAGTTCCAAACCTCTCACGATCTACTCAATGAAGAGGAAGCTACCATGACAGTCAGCTGGAAAGGATTTAAGGAAGCAATAACTTCAACATGTCATGAGATTTTGTGCTACAAGAAGCACAATTACAAGCAATTTATTTCTATCAATACTAGTAAATAGTATTCGAACTAATAATCGGAAATATGTTGGACACATATCAATGATAGTAGAAAAGGCTGCAAGAGGAGGAAACATGAGAGAATTAGATGATGCATTCAAGCTATCTGGAAAATGTAGTTAATCCTTTACTTTTATCTTGAGGATTCCTAGTTAGGGCTTGCCTTGTGATACTGTTTAGTGGTTTTTACAATGTGTCTCATCCACCCCCAGTGTTTTTTCCTAATTTCCTCTCCAGCTAGAAGTTAGTTTTTCCTCTGTCACATTAAGCTGTTGCTGCCAATGTAACACGCAACTATCTATAGTTTTTGGTAAGTCGTATACTGATGTTGCCGATGCGTAAAATGACTGCTTCAATAGTCATAAATTAAAATAAGTCAAATTTGTTGGTTATTGTGATTTGCTAATTGATACTAATAACTGAAGCATTGGTTATTAGATTTGATAGTAATTTAATTACGGGTTAAATATTCAACTGACTAACCTTTTAGAGATAAAACTAGTGATTTAGGTTTGTTCCAGATATCGATTTCGTAATTACCGTCAACCAGGTTATAGCAAATAACTATCTAACATTACAGTCGTTCGAATAAATCGATATTTGACACATTATTTTATGTATGAATGTTTCAGCAATCTGCATGCTATTTTTACTGACAACATTCAAATAACTATTGGAAACGTAATAAGGAAACAGTTATTTTGCCTCAGTTTAGAATTGCTCTATAGCTCCACGTAGGACTGAACCTTAGATCCTCATGATAACTATTGATTACTAAGTTAAAATCAAATAACGTTTATTAATGACTACAATCCTATTGGTGATAATTGTCTGATCCGTTCCCCATAAATGTTTGACTCCACAGACGATGGCTTCTCACCTGAACTTGCAAAACATACCTCGGAGCTAGAAATTATTGAGCAGACACTCATGATTTCAATAAATTGTTCGACGAGACTGACTAAAAACCTACATGATAAATCAAGGGTAGAAATAATTATCACTGATTGTATGGCTGACAGTCTTAGGTTAACAATTATCAAATGAATGGAAACAAATGGATAGATGTTACGATCAATTTTGAAACAAAAGCTAGTAATAATCATTAGTTATTTTCATTTCGCTGTAAGCTTGTGTTCCCTGGATAGTTAATTATTTTTGGTTTTATTTTTTTAATGAACTGAGAGATCAGAAGATGTAATATCCATAGTTAGACTACTAATTTAATCACGGGAATATTTTTTCCAAGATTGATCCTGTATATGTTAATAACAAAACCATGAATATTTCTGTACGTAATTCAGGTATTCGACAAGACTGAGAAATTCTTGAACACTAGACGCTTGGATATAATCCAATAGCAAACTACGAAAACGTATATCAGAAAAAGAATCTAAAATGATTCAACACGTTGAAAGATTAATGCGGATGACAAGTGAGAAGTTTTTTGAGTTTTTCAAATTCAGTTGAGTAGATAAAATGGTCGTCCTCAAAGATAATGGTTAGTATCTTGTCGAAAAATTCCTCAATATATATATATATATATATATATATATATATATATATATATATATATATATATATATATATATATAGCAAGTTTTCTTGACATTTGTGAGTATATGGGCAAAAGATGTAAAAATTCTGTCATCAGTTATTCTGTTCAATAGTAGCATACAAAGGAATGAAAATTGTCACACATTGAATAAAGAAGGGCAATTCCAGAAAATGACTTGAAACCAAATCATGTTTCCTCTTCAAAATGAATCATTATCATGTACAAGTGAATGCTTTTACCACAGGCTCAACTTATTCAATACTATTACAATAATCGAAGTGCCCAAAATGACATGCACATGTCTTGAAATTCCCATAGTATTTTCAGTTTATTGGCAGTATCACCACTTTAAAACTGACATAGTGAAAAAAAACTTATTTGCTGGTTGATTAGATAATAAAATGCAACTTTAAATCTTATATATCTTCTAACTTTCTTCGAACCAGGCCGAAACAACTCAGTACTTACTAGCCAAGTTCAAAATTCAGAATTAGACTGTATCCTCGTAGAATATAGCTTTTTCCACAAAACAATCAGCTCATAACACCTACTGCCAAAAGAAATGACATTTATGACTCAATCAAAGAAAACTAAGTAAACACATAAACATAATATAAAATGATTTTAACCTTCCACCTTTTATTCTGTAATGCTTGTATAAACTGATAACTGCTTTATACATTAGCATGCCCCAAAGTCTAATTTCACTACAATACATACAATACAATTCATACGGTTTTACTTATTACTCTAATGTTGGTCCATTTGTCACTAGTGGAGTACGTATCCAATAACTATTAGTTTGTACATTAGATTCATTACTACTAAACTTGTTCTTTTGCTTTATAAATTTACTCTAATCGTTCGATTTATTCTACTCAAAAACACTTGATTATGATAACCACCCTCTAGTCGTGTTAACGCGCTGACAAAAAAAAATGAATTGTTTCTACTGCTACACCAATGACGTCACTTGACTGCTTTATCCACACTCAGTTCCTGTTATGAAAATGTGTTTACAACCTACTCTAGAATAGATTTCTTTGAATGATGCTAAAATATCTTGTCTCTGCCAAGTTAATATTTGCTTATAACCCTGAAGGGTGTCTACAAATCTCAGACTGGTAAATATCATTTTCACAAAACAAAACTTTTTTTCAAAGAAAGAAGGCCAAGATCACAAAAACAATAATTTTTATCGAAAAGTTTCTAAATAACATCTCATGAATTGGAATTTAACAATTTTAAATCTGTCTTAGATTTATCGGACAAGTTCAAATAGTTTGTAACTAATACTACCTGTCTATTTTAATGAAGTACTCATCGTTTCTTCGACAAGAAAATTTCTTCAGATAATAACTAACTTTATCAGATATGTGATATATCAGTCCGTAATGTAAAATAACTCACGTTCTACAATCTTAACAACACTCTATAAGATATGTTTCGATTTAATGTAAAAATGTTGTACATAATAAACTTGTTGAATGAATTGGTGGCGATATTTTTTTATAGAAAAAACGAAATGATTATCTTTGACTTCACTAATCTAAATAATCCAATTCACGAAAATCCTTCACTGTATTAAAAAAAACCCATTCGATCGTCTAAATTCAGAGTTTATCTTTGATGATTTAATCTGGATGAACGTCCAACCGTTCTTATTTCTGTCAAACAGAGACCTTTAGTTAATAAATCACAATTCACCACCAAAAATGTGGTTCCAGTTCATTGACTTGACTCATTCATTTCAAGTAGTGCTCCAAAAATATCGATCTGACTGTCTTTAGTCACAAAATGATGACTATTTATTGACTTGTCAAATGCAGTTGTTTAATAAACAAATACATTCTTATTATCATAGTCGTAAAAATGAGCGACAATCTCATTTGAGTACCAATCAGCTCAAATTACAAATCAAATAATTCAATCACCTCAGTCAATATATTAATTGTATTGACTTATTGAGGTCACTGATCTTTATTATCAGCTGAACTAAATCCGTCCAGAGAGCAATCAAAAAAAGTTGTAAGCTGACGAACATTGTGCAGTCACTTAATATCCGAGTTTCAAATCCATGTTATTGACATTTATATTGAATCAGATATTCAGGACACAATCTAACTTTGACATTTTAGTAATTCTACGCTAAATCTGTATGATTTGTAGTGTTTTCAAATTTTCAAAAAGTTAATAATCAATTATAGTGCTTTCCAATCAGTCACACAGTTAAATAAAAATGAAGTATAAAATCTAGTTGCATCACGCTAGTAATTACTCAGAAGTGATTATTATTATTATTACTGACCCTAGTTTCGGAGTGATTTCCATTGGTTTCAATCACCTGGTAATTTACAGGTGATTTAGATACAGAAACTATATGTGACTGACAGAATCAAAGCAGAGAGTCTGAAATGATTTAGCAGCTAATTTTCTATCATATCGATAGGATAAAACTATCTAACCACTAATAGTTGAAATATCTAATCTGTTAAATATTTAGTTGACAGGTAGTTTTATGCAAAGATAAGTACAGCTAGTGAACGAATGTTGGGTTTAACTTACTGTGTTTACTGATCCTCAGTGCTAAATCCTACGGTAACGAGGTTGATTTTCCAGTATCATTTTGTATACATCAGATTACTGTTTTAAGATTAAAATTCAGACTGAGAATACGTTTAGCGTTATTTACCAAAAACTCACATGGTGCTGTGATGCAGCATGTGACACAAGTTATCTAGATGAAGCAATTGATTATTAATAGTATGGTAAGCGATTTAATCATGTTACTCGGTGATATATATATATATATATATTATATATGTATATCCAGTAACATGTGACAAATGATTTGGTAAGTAATCTGCTATTACTTTTCGGGAAATACTTGTATTAATGAATTTCTTTCGTAGTTTTCTTCTGTTTTTAATGTTACATGATGTTCTCAGCTTAAAACAGTTTAAATCAGTTGCTCCTGACATATCAAATCCCATTTTTTAAATACAGCGTAAGCCCTAAGACTTGAAATGTAAACTAATATAATTTGCTCAATAGTCTTTCAGGCTGAATAATTTACGAAGATGTTGCCGAAATGATTATTTACCTTAACACTCACAATGATGAAATTATGCTTAGTTATCAAACATTAGTCTTACGACTGATTTACTGAGCAATCATAAATAATTTTTGTTTATGATAATTCAGTTTATTTCAGCAGCATTTCAATAACAATGTATCAAACACTTGTAAAACGATTTTTAATGGATAAAAGTGATCGATTATAAAGAAGATAGAAATAAGATCGACTGAGTTGATAACACACGATAAACACAAATAATGTGGATCATTCAACTAGATTTTCTTTAGATTGGTTATTTATTTAATTGACTGAAAATATTATTGAAGTTCATGCTTAAACACAAATTTCATCATAAGAGTTGAAGAAAAAGTAAAGTTTTGGAAACCTAAAGAAATAGAAAAATTCATCAGTTCTTCATAGATAAGTTACGATTGTATTCATGATCAATGGGTCTCAATTTTATCGTTATATAATCCATACTTTTTTAAATAGCTAACATCTATCAATTTATATCTTTGTCTGTTCATCCACAAACGTATTGCTAGATATTTTTTTCCAAAAATATAAACTATAGATTGCTTATTATAATAAACAAAAGCTAACTATAACCACTTCATAGCCGTAAATTTCTAATTAGTTTTAGTTTAACCAAATAATCGTAATACTAATCGTGATGTACCTATTTGTTTAACTCCGCCTGTAGACCCTTCGGGGATCCTGCCGGTCCCAAGCCAGGATAAAGGAGGAGGGTCGGGCATGGGGTAGTCGCCCCCATCCAAACTATAAACTAACTTGCCAAAAAAAAGCTAACCAGAACAAATAATTCAAACCATTTTCACTCTGCCCTGGGAGTTGGAAGAAGAATTATGACGTTGAGTGATGAAAGCCGAGTTCCCTCGGAAGTCACGGGGCCGGTGCCTCTTCTGACAACCAGAGCAACCATTATTTTAGGTACATGGAACGTTCGTACATTGTAGGAGACTGGAAGACTATTCCAAGTTGTTGCAGAAGTGACAAGATTCAACCAGGAGGTGCTCAGCATCAGTGGAACGCATTGGACACGGGTAGGACAACTGAGACTGGCTTCAGGGGAACTGCTGTTATACTCTGGTCATGAAGAGGAAAATACTTCACAAATACAATGAGTTGCACTGATGCTGTCCAAACAAGCACATGATAGGATGGGAATCTCATGGACACAGGATCATTAAAGCATCCTTCAAAACAAAGAAAGAGGAAATTACAGTGAACGTCATCCAATCATATGCACCTACCAACGACTACAATGACGACGTTAAAGATCAATTCTACGAAAGGTTGCAGTCAATCGACGACAGATGTTCACCAGAGGATTTGACCATTCTGATGGGAGACCTAAATGCCATGATTGTCATTGACAACATTCGATATGAAGACATCATGAGACGACATTGACTGGGAGAAAGGAACGAAAATGGTGCGAGATTTGCAAACCTATGTGCCTTCAACAAACTGGTCATAGGCGGCACCATATTCCCGCACAAACGCATACACAAAGCTACATGGATTTCACCGGATCACACTACTCAAAACCTAACCAACAAAAAGTTCAGAAGGACCATCGAGGATGTGAGAAACGAGAGAGGAGCTGATGTAGCCTCAGATCAACACTTGCTGGTCGCTAAAATGAAACTGAAACTCAAGGAACACTGGACAACGGGGCAGACAACATCACACAAGTTTAATACAGCATTTCTTCGGGATACCGTAAAACTCAACGAATTCAAGATAGCCCTCTCCAATAAGTTACAGGCCTTTCAGGATCTACTCAATGGAGAGGAAGCAACATTGGAGAACAGTTGGAAAGGGATCAAGGAGGCAATCACTTCAACATTTCTTGAAGTTCTGGGTCGCAGAAAGTACCATCACAAGGAATGAATCTCTGTTGGTACTCTTGAAAAAATTGAAGAAAGGAGGAACAAAAAGGCAGTAATCAACGTCAGACAAACAAGAGCGGAGAAAGTTGCCGCACAAGCTGCATACACAGAAGCAAACAGGGAAGTGAAGAAGAGCATCAGAGCTGACAAACGAAAATATGTGGAAGATCTAGCAATGACGGCGGAAAAGTCTGCAAGAGACGGAAACTTGAGGCAATTGTACGATACAACAAAGAAGCGGGCCGGAAACTATCGTAAAGCAGAACGACCAGTGAAAAGAAAGGAAGGCAAATTAATCAGCAACACTGAAGAACAGGTGGGTAGAGCACTTTAAGTACTACCAGACTGGAAAGAAGGATACCTGATCAAAGTACCAAAGAAAGGCGATCTCAGCAAGTGTGAGAACTACAGAGGCATCACTCTCCTCTCAATACCAGGCAGTCTTCAACAGGGTATTGTTAAACAGAATGAAGGACTTCGCAGACGCCCAACTTTGAGATCAACAGGCCGGATTTCGTAAGGATCGATCGTGTACTGACCAAATTGCTACATTATGGATCATTTTGGAACAATCAATTGAATGGAACTCACCAGTGTACATCAACTTCATAGACTACGAGAAAGTATTCGATAGCGTGGATAGGGAAACACTGTGGAGGCTTCTTCAGCACTACGGAGTACCTGAGAAAATAGTCAACATCATACGGAATTCTTATGATGGATTCAACTGCAATATAACCATGTAACCAGTTATTTATATCAATGCTTGAGTCGCAATTTAATAAACATTCATACTCAGTTATGTCAAAATCATTTATTGAACAAGTAAATCGTTTCGAGGAAAGCTTTGCTAAGCGCAGTCTTTTTTAGGCGTTTTAATGTCGATGATTTATCAACTTAAGTACTCACTGTCTTTGTCTTTCATATTTCACTTAATACTGAAAGACAACACCTGATAACGGTCTTTTAAAATGTGATTATCATCGTACTGGAACTCATCAAAAGTTTGGAATCCAATATGTAATTTGATTACTGTAAAACTATTTATGGTCTGATGACTATTTTTGATATAACATTAGTGTAGATTGCAATTAACAATGTGTTTCAGTTTGTATCACAAATTGTTATAAAAAAACACTTTACCAATGAATATTTATTTTCATGAGCAAATCTGTCTGTACTAAAAGTCAAATGTTTTCACTTTTGTAGGTCTCAAGTGTTCCCATAAACTCCTAGTTGTTTGTTGATTGTCTCTCAACGTTTTGTTATTTGTAAGATTTAGGAAATTCTGCTTATCTGAATTAATTACCCTAATAGATATTCCACGTTTACATCGCACGTTTTAAGTTTGTTATTATTCTATATCATACCACACTAAATGACTTAGATCCACGAAGCATGGAATAAATGAAGGCTTGGAATAAATTCCATTGATGATTAAATATACAGAAGTTTATCAAATCTGTCATACTATCACGTCATAGAATTAAGTTTTTACAAATAATTAACAGTCGGAAAACCGTTGAAAGTGACGTAGTCCATAAGATTTGTGTTGAAATTTTAGAATTTCATTTGTTATAACCGCCCATGACCGTATTATTTTATCATGTAACTTGCTCACAACACTTTCACAACAAGCTATCCTCAGTATCAAACTTCGTGTTTTGTAAACTTAGTTTTATCATGGCATATTTTTAATGATTCAATAGTCTTGAATATCGAAAAGCTTTTCCTATTAGTATGTCATGAATAGTTACAAAGCAGGCCCAACGTAGCTGTTACCTTGACGTGGTGGTCATGCTTGCCTTCTGACAAGGAAGGATGAGGTTTGAAAAGGTCGACCGTAAAGTGACACACCACAATTTATCTCACGGATTCCAGTCTTCGGCGGTAAGGCATTTTATACAAGAGCGAAGCTAACACGTTAAAAACCCATAAAAAGGCCAGGCGTACCCGGCCTCAAGCAGTTATCCCTTGGACTCTGCGGTCACACTCCCAGGTCGTTAAGACCAACACTAATCAAACTTCCTTCTCAGGTTCCTCAAGCAACACCCTTCCACTGTATTTGCAGCCGGGAAGTGACATCCGACCTCATACTCGGAACAGCACAAGAGACCAAATTGATCACAATCAAATCCTCCCTACACCCACTTATATCCTCCTTATCTCCACCACTAACTCGCCAAACATCCTCCTTATCCTCACCCCGTATCGCTAACGCAAACGAGTCGAGTTCCCGCAACGTTATTCCTGGTCTTCTGAAACCCCCTTCTAAACTATATGTTGGTGATTTTAATGTCCGGACATTGTATCAAACAGACTGACAGGCTTCCATAGCTAGTACTCTGGGATCTCGCGCCATCGATGTATGCTGCTACTTGGAAACGCACATACAGGATCCGAAAAGCGTCACCGAACTGACATCACCGTCTCAACATAAAGAAGCAACCCAATTTACTCTTCGTGTATCTGGAAGCCATGATGCTACTTCTCAGAATCTCTCTGGGGTAATTATAGCATTGAGTCCTAGGACAGAACTAGCTCTCCTAGATTGGATCCCAGTAGACAGTCGCTTGTGAGCTGTCCGACTAAACGGGACAGTAAGGACTAGTAAACATAAGGACAATCGCTGTTGCCTCTTCGTCATTTCTGCCTACGCTCCAATTGACTGCAGTTCAGACGAGATGAAAAATTAGTCTTACAGAAAGCTTTCGGACTTCCTCCAATGCGTTAGGCGGCCGGATATAGTATTAATGGCTGGTGACTTCAATGCTCAAGTAGGTAGACTCAGTGAAAAGGAATGACACTCAGGTGGATCTTATGGTGTCGCGGCCCAAAGAACTGATAATGGCGACCGACTGCTGCAGCTATCTTCAGATAACAGCCTATTTCTAGCAATCACTAATTTTAAGCATAAGGGAAAATATCTTTTGACCTCGCGACCCGCTTAGTCGTCTCAACGTTGGACCGAACTAGGTCACATCGCCATCAGCCAAAGATGGAGGGGTTCCATGAAGGACTGTTACTCGTTCTGAGGCATATTTTTAGATCCAGGTCATGCTCTAGTGCGATCGTGCATTTGTTTGCAGCTTAGCGAACGTAGGAAGGACACCGCAACAAAACCCTTTAGGCTTTTATGAAATGACAGCACAGGTATGAATATATTTCAGGAACAACTAGAGAAACAGTTGGGCCATCATGTAAGCGATCCCAATCTGGAAGCAGCTTGAATTGATATCCAGAAAGCTGTGAAGACAGCAGTGATATCTGTTAGTAAGTTAAACCATAAGCATCCACCAAACTGATAGAAGCTCGTAAACTCATCCCACCTGGCTTTGAACATGATGAAGAGCGAAGTCAGCTAAGGCGCAGATTGATAAAAAGCCTACTCAATGATCGCGGACAGTGGTGGGTAGCAAAAACGAAAACGATGGAAAGGCAGCGGCGATAGGCAACAGTAGACAACTTTTCAAGGAATCTGGTGCTAGAAATCCATCTGCTTGCGGAACTATCTCGGAAAACGATGTTGGTTTAATTTACTCTCAGCCAAGTAGATTGCATCAATGGTCAGAACATGTCAGGGGGCAATTCAATTGTCCTTCATCCACTCTTCGGTTGCCCACGATCTACAGTCATCCTGAATTGCAAGTCAATGTAAGTCCTCCGAGTCTTTATGATACTGAATAAGCTATAGGAAATCTGAAGCGAGGGAGAGCAGCAGGACCTGATAGTTTGACCCCTGAGATTTTTCAGGATGGTGGTCCAGTTTTAACAGTTAGATTGACCGAGATCTTAGGTAGAATCTGGGAACTGGGCGTAATACCATCCGACTGGTCTCAATCGCTGATTGTCCCATTTTATAAGAAAGAACAAAAACCAGTCTAACAAATATAGTATCTAAAATATTGGCCTGAATAACAAACGCTCGTGAAGAGCAGACTCGCTAAAACCAGGCTGCTTTCAGATCAGGACCACATATTCACACTACGTCAGGTCCTAAACTATAGACATATGTTCATACGTCCCACAATAGTAGTATTTCTCGTCCTCTGAGCTGAAACACCACCACAAGTATTCATTAACAGTTGTCGACACAAAATACTTCAGATTCGTTGGCCAGACACCATCAGTAGCAACCTACTGCGCGAGAGAATAAACCCGATTTAAGCGGAGGAGGAAATCAGCAGGAAGTGGTGGAAGTGGATATGACACACTGTGAAAAGCACTCAACTGCGCCACAAGATAAGCCCTCACTTGGAACCCTCAAGGTCAGAGGGAAAGAAGAAGGCCAAGAAACTCGTTACGCCGAGAAGCGGAAACAGACATGAGAAAAATGAACAAAAATAGGACAGAACCGAGAATGGAAGGCCAGGACAGAATGGGTTGGAGAATACTGGTCGGAGGCCTATCCCCATTGAGGGTAACAGGTGTAAGAGAGAATAATGAAAACCTTGCGAATGTCAAGCCTTTACATTTAATGTTGGGCTGTATATAAAAAAATTCAGATGTTAAAATAACTTATTCTTATAAGGCTCGCTTGTAGAAGATTTCTTCATCATATGGTTTTGAGTCCGATCTTGTCTACAGGCTTGTCTGTTAGTTAGGTTAAAAAATTCCAAAATCACTCGATAGATTATTTAATGGATAAAAATTTTAAACTTTGTTTTTATCTCATCATACTTTACTAAAAGAATCTATTTTCCGAACTATTAGATATGAAAAATGTTCTCCTCATGAGATGTCAGCAAAAGAATGTTTCGATTTTAGCCATGTATAGCAGATCACACATTTTAAAGCACCTATTCCCTGTAATTCCATCAAACGTCAATTGTTGTATCAGCACTATTTTTTCTTGTATTTAATTTTCGTGCAAAGTAAACGCGATATTTCCTAGTAAACATGAACACTTTATGTTTATATTTAATGGTGCAAATTGAGTCATAATAAAATGTTAGGATTCATGAGTCTAGCAAAAGTTTACTTGGTATTGCATATCACATAAAAAGATATCGAAGTGTCGGTCTCATCATTCACTTATTAACAAGCTGGATTGAAATGAATCCATGCTCATATTATACTCATATTATCAACATTTATCCGACTGTTTCTTATCCAACGTAACAACATTTATTAACGGTTGCAGCTAAATACAGAGTTACATGGTAGAAACAGGATGCTGATAATACTTTTTATATTATCTGTCCTATTTTTTGATGCTGAAGATCAACTAGATTATGAAGTTTCTGTTGTCTTTCTCATAAAATGATCATACTTATCGTCAATTACGTTTCTTAGCAGAAAAGTCAAGTTTAACGATTAACAGTAAACTTGGTCTGCTCAACATTCATCTCATTCATGTTCAGTCGACAGATTTTTTAAAAATCGAATCATTTAGCTTTATCCATTGCTTTATAATTCTTCCTCGGCTCTAAACAATCCTTCAAGCTGCTTCACAAAGATAATGGGCTAAATCACTAATATCTCAGGCTTTCATGTTGAAAATGGATGTCAGTCATTAAGCGTAAACAAATCGATGAGATTAGAAAAGATGGTGTCTAAAGCATGAGTCACACCTACATTCCAGTCTCAATTTTTCTGCCCTTGGTGGATTTTTTATGGATAAAAAGTTAGACATTTAAAATAAAATCCGTTGCCCAACCCAACTAACATATGATTGGTTGATTCTAAATTTCTAAACTGTTAACTTTTATTAAAGGTATGAGATTTCAGCCCTTAAACGTCAGGTTGTCTCGTATACGCTTAAAACCAATGATGATACAAGCCGGCATTTAATGACCTTTAGGTCTGCTGAAAAAATTATTTGTAAAACTATTTGTACTTACAGCCAACAAGTTCACCCTGCATATATAAACTGCCCTGTCTTCACCAACCAAACAAAAGCGGACCTTCTGGAACGTAGCGGATAGGGTTTTGTCCATATTTTAACAACTAACAACTACTCTAGATCGCAGTCATATTTTTCCTTTGTAGTGTTTCAATAATGGATTATGCTAAAAGGCTTTTTTTCCTAATCTTTAATTTTATGGCCAATCCATTTGGAAAACCAGCTATTTTTAAATGTTCGGTCTGTAATTATTTGAAAATAAAAGACCTGGGTATGTAAATCGTCTCGCGCAACCACCTGACGGAAGTATGTTATCATGAGAATATCCAATTTCAAATCAGGCTCTAATCAGGTTTAGGCAGTAAACTAACCGAAATAATCAATCATTGTTAGCCCACTATTAGAAACCTGGAAGCACTGGACGGCCGTCTCTTCCCGATGTGAGACTCATCAGCAGTGTACGTCCACGACTCCTGCACCTCGCAGGATCCGAACCCTGGACCTTCGGTCTTGTGCGCAAACGCATAAATCTTGGACCGCTGGGCCGGCATCCAACGGTGTTAATGTCTAACTCTGATCAGTCTAGAGATTTTTCGCGACCTCACCCATTTGTCTTTGCCTACTGCCCGACTGAAATTACTACTTAAAGAATCTCTGCACATAAAAGTACTGTCCAAAAAACCCGTGCATCAAATCCAAAACTTATAGAAATTAGCGGTAAACAAGCGTATTTATCATTGAAGGTGTGCAAAAAGAATTAGATCTTCAGGAAAATTATTCAGAAATAAAGTGAGCTTGCTTATTCAACGATCACCTTACTGTTAGTCGTGATTCTAAAGTATGTTGAAATAAAAAAATATGATCGCTAAGGAAATCGAAGCAAGCACCGCCCCAAAGTGATAAATATTACACGTACGATAAATCGACGTCATTTCACCAAAACGTTTTTGTCAAATAATACAAAACATTTCAGAAGCATACTGACACGCATCTCTAATCAGTATAAAATATATACGAAGAAGTATTGTCGCCAGTTATATTCACTAGTCGAAAACTCGTATATAAGTAAAAAATAGTAATTACGTCAGTAATCGTAGTAATAGTAGTACTTGCTGCCTAAATACAAGGATACAACCTGTCGGTGCTTGCAGTAGGTAAACTCATTGGATACTTGCTAGACTGAAAAGACTAACTTTGGAAGAGATGCTGTTGTACTCCGAACATGATGAACAAACTATCTCACATGTACAAGGAATCACTCTGATGCAATCTGAAGAATATATATATATATATATATATATATATATATATATATATAGCAATGGTTGAAGTCACACTGAAAGGAGGTGGGTTGGGAGATAGTATTGTTGTTTTTCATATCTGCATACAATGACCTTTCTTTAAGTGTTACTTCACCAACAACCTAATAAATCAGTATGGTCATCAGACAAATCCATGATGGGGAAGCAACAGATAAGGTAGAACACCGGCTGAAGCAGTGAAGTCAGAGATTTAGGCAAATGCAAAGATGCTCGCTTACGAAGGATTAGTAAGGTAAAACAAGTACCAACACTTTGGGAACATGGACAACTCATCAGGATTCTGAAAGCAAGAGATCGTTGTAGGTGTGAGAAGTACATGAAGACCTTTACTCCCATCAGCAACAGACAAAGTTTTAAGCAATGTTGCTAAACACAATGAAGATTCAGTAGGCGCTTCTTTAAGGACTAATCATGTATGTACTGACTAGATCGAGATGATGACAAACACTACTGAACAATCAGTCAGATTGGAGCCATCGCCATACTTCAACTGCCTTAGTTACAAGAAAGGATTTGACATTGTGGATAGAAAAGCTGCAACCTGGAGAACAAAAAAAACGGTTAGCAAAACGTTCATGTGATCATACACAAATGTCTACTCAAGATACTTCAGGTCGATTAGTCAGAGATTACTGGCAATTATTTGCTTTAACAGAAAACTGACCAACTGACAGCTGAGGGCAGAGGGAAGTTAGGACAATACTCTGCAAGTAGTAAGCATATACACTGTATATGCTATTAAACTGCTTGACAAGATATGCACTAACTTGGAACATTCAAGGAGAAATGAAAAGGTGCAAATTAAGGGACAGATGGCTCCGGGAATCGGAAACAGACGCTTTTCTTATCCATCTTGTTATACTGTAATTGTCTCTCTCAAAAAACATCATTAGTGAAACGTTTTTTTGTTATAAATCTATCTACAAAGGAAGGACAGATCATGACAAAAAATACACAGATATTGTCAAAAATCAACTAAACAATCAACTAGATTTCTTTAGGTTCGTTTCCATATATTAGTATCTAAGTTTTGTACTATTGTACAATTAGTTTGGTCATATTTTCAATTCATTCAGTCTATATTAATAGGATAAATACTGTTGCTCATGATTTGCTTGACCGGCAAGAAGTCAGAGTGAATAATATTCTCCTTTTTAAGGAAATTTCCTTGTACTCATAGGGATAAGTAAGTAGGTATGTTTATTTGTAAAACGGCAACTACGGAAATTTCTATCATCTCATCATATTTTATTCTCATCTTTACACTAACTGTAACAATTATTTACTTCTAGTATTATAGTGAATAGAAAGGAGTAAGTGCGATCTAGAATAGACGGAATATTGTGTTGGACATTTTCATCACTTACGGATAATAATCGACAACACAGATTGGACAATTAAGCATTTTAAGATGGAATTTCCACCCCACAGTAACTTCAGTTACCGCCTTTTCTGCTGATCTGTCAAAATGTTTGTGTCCTAATGACTATAAATGTCAAACAAGTTCTATCGAAATCATTTATTTGATTGATATTGGAGAAAGGATCTCACCATAGTCCAGCATAATAAGCATCTTAGTTATGTTGCCAGGAAATATCACCAACCTTCACATATGACTAATAATAGTTCACACACCAAAAGTATAAAATTAGTACTCAGAACAAAAACGTTTATCCATTATTTTTTTTCACGAATCCTTTTCAATTTGATAAATACGAAAAAAAATAGAACAATACACATTAGCGAACAACAGTTTTCAATAACATCCTCGCTAGGCTTTACTCTGCTATTTATGTGAACATGTGAAATTAATAAACCAATTCAGGCAGTTTATGAGAGTGGTAACATTCGAATAGATTACCTGAATAAATATAAAGTACAAATTGATGGTGTAATGATAGATTGTGATAAGAAAGATAACAGTTTGAGTCCATCAGTAGGACGTAGGTTAACGATTTGGAAACTTAGACAGAAAAATGACAATGAATAAAAATTACAAAGTTACGTAAATGCTCAGATAATTGGATGGTGAGACCTACATCTGAACAATCAATGTGTAACATAATAATCATTAAAAAATTTTTTAAGGGTAATTCATCCAAGGGATGTTATAAATGTCTAGCGAACGCAAAGATTTGGATTGTTAGCTTCAATCATCATAGAGACGATACCGAACCCTACAAGGAAAGTTGATGAGGATACGATAAATGATTTTAAATGGTTGATTTTATCAATGAAAACAGTTTCTCATTGGAGTGTTCAGTAGATTACACATTAAATGTCAATTTTTAAGCTGATCTACAATAAAACACATTTCTTGTCATTCATTATGTATTAACTTTGATTTTATTTTCTTCCATAAAAGTGACACACTGGAAACATTGTTGAGGAAATTTGTATTTGGAGGGAGATACAAGGTTCCGCTGATAGGTGGAGTTTTGGAAATACTTACACAGAATATACGGTTACATCATCAGAAACTACTACGATCAATACAGACGGGAATGGTGAACAGCTGTGACAGATCATGTCCTTGTTTTCTGGCTGATTTCAGTATTACGCTCTACATTTCATAAAACGGCCTGAGAATCGCCCTGTTTGGTGAACACAATTTACATAATTCAAACAATAAATACATACTCTCTATGAGGGGATTTCTGTTCATAAATTTAAATAACGTGACTCCTAAACTATTCAAAACCGTTTTCCTTGTTTACTTAAAACTTCATCCGAAAGAAACTTCTACATCATATCGCCTTACCTCAATGGGGTTGTTAATTTCCTGGAATGGGTTCAAAGCAGAGTAACGAAAAAGGTACTTGGACTAGAACCTAACACATACTCTGGTACCACAGTGACTTGTAGCTGGTATAGTATAGAAGACTTGGAGAAGATATGACTATGTTGTCTTACATCCAATAGATCACTTGGATGAACAACATCTAGATGAACATTCATTTACGATAGAACATAAAGATTTTGTACAAAAATTCATGTCAACTTTTCTGTGTAATGGAAACAATGAGTTTGAAACCTCCGACTGAATCGCTTAAGAACATAGTTGACTGTTATCGAAGTCTTGTAGGTACTGAGGGGAATTACTTTAGGTGTCACTTCATGAACACTCCTCCCACTATTGCTTAACCGTCAAATTTAGAGGGAACATAGAAATAATAATACCTCTCCTTAACTAGGACCACACGAAAACTCCAAGGAACTGATAGTCAATTCTGTCCAGTAAAGTTGTAGGAAGTTTGAAGTCCGTAACTAATGGAAATACTTTAAACTACACTTCCATTCGATTTGTAAAAATCTGTTACTGGTGGCGTGAACTACAATCTATTTTAGATTTCTGCATGCACATAGTTTGCTAGTAATGCTCACAACAATAATGTATTCGCTTAATAATTTTTCGACTACCTCCGAGACTATCACTTTTATTAAAATGCATCTTAATAAAAACCAGTATCATCCTAAATACTAAGTAAATAAAATGTTCAGGGCTCTAAGTCTGTTTAAAAGCTAAATACATTCGGCTAGTTGCATGATAAACATTATTTTTCTAAACACAAACTCATCTAAGTTAAACAAAGGTTGAAAACTTTTGGCCACCTTAAAGAGGGGAGGAAAATTGTTAGGGAAATTTATTGCAAAAGACAAATAATGACCATCATAACTACTTCATATCATGTTTCTGGGCTGAATCAGATAGGTAATTCGGTCTCACCTACCGTGTTACGTTGCAAAAAAAGTTAAATTGTAAATCTTACCCATCAGGACAATAGGTGATCTATCTGTCATATCCCTTCAACTTTCGGTTGTTATTACTTTATCAAAAACATGAATTTAATAGTCCACTGAAAATTTTTCTATTTATAAGAATTGCTTCTGCTTCATTCTATATAAAAGCTTTTTCAGATGAACTGGGTATTTTGTCACCCAGTCTTAGTTACTTTCATTGATGCTTTGAAGGTTCAGGTTTCAACATCCAGTGAACCTGTAAGTAGCTAAAGACTACTATAGTGACCTGTAGTGCCTAATGTTCTCTATTTTTCAACGTTTCACCAACTGAATTCAACCTACGATGAAAACCCTTTGAAAAGTTATATTGTATGATTTTTGATAAAAGTGCAACGAATTATTTTAATTTAATTTAAACTCAGTAGTCAAATTATTTTGACATGGTAGCTCAGATAAATTATTCAGTTAGATACAAAAGCACCTAAATATTTGTAATATTAATACATGTATACAATTAGTGAGTGGAGGAAACAAGTTTCAGCATATATGCAAGGTTCACAATTCTAATCGATTTATATTTTCATATCTGTATAGTTAAACTACCAGCCACACAGTTTAGTCTGAACCAAACGCCTGTTCATGTTTGTGTATATGTCTACAATGTATGATTGTGCATATGTGAACTAAGCTATAAATATTCATGTAGATATAAATAAACATACATACAGCATGTGTACACATGCAGACCCACATGCTTTATCTTGTAATGTTGGCCAAACACGCTGAACAAATTGATTTATTTTTTTGGGTGAAAATCCAATCTAATGATAAACTAGTCACAAAACTGGTATGATTAATTTATTTTTAGTTAGTAATTAAAGACTAATACGTAAGAAACATGAAGAGAAATCCATTCCACAGCTAACATATTTAAGATGCACTCTAATAACGTTATATTGAATAAAAATACTCAGTTGAATATGATTCAAACATACTTAAAATTAGTTGAATGCATTTACGTGTAGAGACGTGCTGGGGTTGTTAGAAAACTCATCTTTGTGGAATAGCAATCAAAGATTGAGCGTATTCGGGACAGCATTGAAAACCGAGGAGTACTAGATATCTATTTCGTGAAGGTGCGGGGCTCCTCGGCTCCCGTGCCCACCAAGCAGCGATACTCCAACTAAGATCAATCTACAACGTAGAGTAAGAATTAATTCAGTCTCCACATAATTTTTTCAACTAATAGAAATGAGTTTTTTAAATTTAAATGAGTTTTAATGAGTTTCATTTTAATCTCTTAAATGATATTTATCTTCCAAGAATAACCATAACAGATTTATTTCGTGGTTACAGTTATAATTCATGTTTCATTGTTTTAAATTCATTCTCCGTTAACCTGGGATAATCCGTGTTAAATTGCATTTTGAAATAGGACAAGATTGGCATCAATAGATTTTCAAAGTATGAAGTTCACATTTCCTCCAGGCAAATAAATATAACAAACAGGTCTTGCTCAGGTGAAATGCAAAATAATACTTGGGGAAATTATCTAAACGTTTTTTGAACAAAGAAAGGACATTTTTCAATGGCATATCAGGTATCACAAATTTCATTGAAGGATTCCCGTTAATGTACATGTTATCCAAGTGTCCGTAATGTCCTGTATATGATAACGAAATAAAAGAACCCAAATATCATGTACATTAAAAATGTTCCAACTACAAAAGACATTACATTGAAAAGGTGAAATCCTTTTACACCTTTATCTTCATGAACACCAATTAGTTGTATGTATATATAATTGCTGATAGCTATTCAACTTGGAAAATATCAAAATCGTGAACGCACAACACAAAAAAGTAGAGGATTTTCAGAAGTTTGACACTTCCAAGGTTCTTGGAACACACGAGAGCAAAGAAGGGAGGTGACATACTTATAGACCACTCCCGGTGATAGCCAGACTCAAACTGAGGCTAAGCAAGCATCAGATGACTGGACGAGCGGCAATTAAAAAATTTCAGATCAACCTTCCTTCAAGATGCTAATATACTCCGTGAATTTAGTACGGCTTTCAGTAAAAAGCTCCAAACTTCACATGATTTAACGGAAAAAGAATAAACTATCATAGAAAACAAATGGAAGTGGACCAAACAAGCAATAACTTCAACACTTGAGAAGCAACCGGGTCCCGACAAGCATCAAATTAAGGAGTGAGTCTCTTTTATACCCTGTACAAAATTCAACAAAGAAAAGTAGGAGGAAAGCATTCAACAATAGACGAATGGGTTCAGAGAAGTTGGAAACACACTCTTATTATGTAGAAACGAACAAATGAGCGATAAAGAGTATTAGAGTCGATAAGTGGAAATATGCACAAAATTTGGTAACCATATCAGAAAAAGCTGCAAGAGAACGAAATCTGATACAATGAAGAAACTAGCAGCAAAATACAGTAAACTAGGGAAGCTATCTGGGAAGAAAGAAGGCAAGTCAATCACTAAGGTTTAAGAGTGGATCAGGTGGGTGGAGAACTCTTGAAGATCTCTTAGACAGACTAACGCCATTAAACTCATCAGACGTCGAAGAAGTACACACTGACCTTTCTATAGATGTTACCTCACTGACAATCGAAGAAGTCAGTATGTTCATCGGACAGATCTATGATGGGAAAGCAGCAAAAGAAGGTAGAACACCGGCTGAATTAGTAAAGTCAGAGATGTAGGCACATACGAAGATGCTCTATGTTCGCTTACGAAGAGTTAGTAAGACATAACAAGTACCAAATCACAGTATTTGTTTTGTCTGCAGATAAGGCTGGAAACTACGATCAATTTATAAGACAAGCATGTACAAGTAAGAAATTAACAAAATACTCTATTCATTTGAATTTAAATGAGTCATCTACCTTATTTTGTTTATAGGTGTATTGATGAAAATGACTGAAATGTACATTTCTTTTTTATATGGAGTTGTAAATATTGTTGAGCATTGTAGTTTTACGCTACGGACCTGTTTTAGTAAGAATACTTTTAATAACCAATATCATTTTAGCATGAGACCACAAAGATGAGTATGCTGTGGGTGAAACTGTTTTCATCAATTATATAAAATGATTGTCAACCTATATTGTGAACCGACCGAACCTAGAATTGTCGACAATTGAATGTTGTTTCAGTGATTTGAATTTTAAGCACTGGCTGAGAGCCTCCATCCTCTATTTGCTACTTTGAAATTAAACAAACTGATTTGACTAGTTGTCAATTTGTGTTTCACAACAATAATTATTTAGGATGTGAACAATTCAATCTCAGTGACAGGATTTGTTCCGTTATCTACAGTTTAATAGATTTCATACGTAGTTCTGTTGGGTTTGAGCAATTTCCATATCATTTTTCCATTCTCTGTGAACGGTATAAAGGTTTTATGTATCATAATTCATGGATGGAGTTCGTAAGATTGATTAAATAAACAATATTTAAACCAATGAGTAGGTTGTTAGATATGAATATTTTGAATCTGAATGTTGTAATTCGGCCATTAGAAAACATTCTGAGTGCTATGGTAAAAACGAATTCTTAAAAATGAAAGGAGCTTAATCAATCAGATTAGTCAATTTAACAATCATGGTTCTTGGCCAGATGTGACTGTGGTTTTTGTTCTAGTTATTTTTCGATGTGTAATGACAGTTTGATGCAATGACCGTACAAACTTTTCATAGAAGTATCATTTTACAACCTTCACATATTTGGCCCAGTCGGCTAAATAATATTGAGTGTGCATCGGTAGAGTTAAAAATATGAAAGCAAAAACGAACAGTTGTTCAGTTTATTGTTTACTTAACTAATGACATGAGGGTGTCACAGGTATCCAGAGTTTGACTACGGTTTTGTCCGTAGCACCTTTCAGACTGAGAATACCCAAAGCCAAGTAAACCAGATATCACGAATGAGGCATAATTGAAGGATGTTGAGTGAGTGAACTCAGCTTGCTAGTTGTTTCAAGGGGATGTGTAGCACGGCGTATCTAACAGTGATCTGGTGCGGATGCATGACCGAGCATCTTCACATAGTGTGTCCACCAAAGCTAATGAGGTCAGCATTAATGTCGAAGAATTACAGGATTATTTACTATAGGGATTTATTTACCGCTATAGACCTTTCGAGATTAAACTATTTTCGAATAAACTTACCTTGGGTTACAACCATACTACTAACAGACTGGAAAATTCCACGTGTTCAGTGTATTGAAAGTTATAACAGTAGTAGTGTAAGCTGAATTCAGTTTGATTATTGATAACTAAGAAAAGATGTCAAAATAACTCACAAGTGAAAAACGTTATTCACCAAGGGTTGAATTCAAGCATTAATTGTGGTCTTTAGTTCGAATAATACTTCAATCCAAAATCCACGTTATCAGAATCACATTATACAAGGATTAATTTGTAATTTAATAATATCTCAGATAGTCTGATAATTAATCAGTCAGACTACCATACGAAAATCTAGATGGAGTGAGAAATTTCTTCTCATTCACATGGGAGTAGGATATTATTAAACACGATGAGTTTAGTGAAACTGAGACACAATAAGTAGTCCGGTTTTCTGGCTCAGTGATTAGACAGCTAGTTAGTCATGACCAACGTAGGACCTGGCACAAATGGATGTCGGTTTATGTTACTACACAACTACAGAGCGAGATGAAATTAATAAGGTGAATAGAAACGGAGTCAAAATAAAAGTTTCATGAATGATAGAAAGGAAGATAATATGGTTTGAAAAGGGGTTGCAGTAGAGTCAGAAGGTATGGTGTAGTAGTTAGTGTTGAAATACAATATTCAGGTGAGCATAAAGAATGTAAAGATCGTCATCAGAGATTGATTTTGAACTCTGCTACACAGATATCATAGGTGCTGGTTTAAGTTCTGTGACAACAAAGGTTTTCCTTCAATGTCAGTCATACGTACTGAAACACTAGATGAATCGAGCTATATTTCATTACAGCTAACGTGAAGTCCTGAATTTATAACCTGCCTTCAAACACGGCTAGTGTAACTAGTATCGAAAAATGACTAAAATATAGTTATATGACTTGAAGAATATTTTATACTTTTGATGTGCATATTTACGTTATATGTTAAAGTAAAGGGTATTAGAATCTAACATCAAATTACCGATTCATCAGAGCCTTTCTACAGTAAATTATGTTGGTGTCAGATAAAACAACGGGTTAACCAAATAGAGAGTTTAAGACAGCTTACCATTAATTTTGAAGTATGAATTCCCAATTATTTACAAAGTCACCGTTATTTCGTTCTTGTAACTCATGTTGAGGCATAAATACAAATGGATCTGGCACAGCGAGCGATCTAACTTTAATAACAATCGAAGTCAAGTATTTTTTCATCCTTAAGATCCGAATTTTTTTTATTTGTTTCTGCTCCTATCATAATATACAAACCCAGATTAGCAGCTACAGGCGAAATCAACAACTTTTTACCACATCATGAACTCGTGATAGCATTCAAGTCAGGAGGAGAAAAATGAAAACATTCGTGTGCACAAAATTTTGTAATCCATACTTATCAAAATGCTTATTTTATGATTTCTTTTGCGAATGTTTGCACTTTTGGAATGATGCCTTTGTCTGACTGTTTATCAACTGCTTGTTTGACTATTTGATAGTCAGACTGTCAGCCTATATAAAAATACATACTTTAGGGATTATTCGTTATTAAACCTGACAACAATAAAGAAATAGGGAGTGAAGTCAGAAAGATATTGTAAGAGTGCTCAGGCTATTTCTTAAAACCACAGCAGTTGCCAGTCTCACCAAGGAGTCTTCATCTTGTCGAGATTTTTGAGTCCAGCGAATTTACCTGTGAAAAATATTCTATTCTATTCTATTGATGCAAAAGTTAAAAATTGGAAAGCTTATTAGTATGTAGTGTGTTGTATATCGAGTCTGGTTCGTTGATTCGTTCAGAGAATTCATTAAGTTCCTGTGCTGCTTTGTCGATGTACGGCGTCGGGATTTTCAGTTAGTGGTTCTGTTCGATTTGTTCTCGAGATTACCAACTGATTGGTTGTATTCGATTTGTCGCCGGAATCGTCAAATCGATCCTGGAAACGTCGGCAGATTTGTGATGAGTACGTTAGATATCACGTCGGGCTCACCATTTGTAGTGTGTCGATTTACTGCGTGTTCTTATGCTTCGTAATTAGCTCGTCTAGACAATCGTTACCAAATAACGTCCTACGGTTATAAATCAGAAGGTGAACTGGTAGCGCTGAACACGTTTATTTAGGACACACCACAAAGAGAATCGGAGAAGCAGCGAATAAAACGAAAGAAGCGACGTGAATTGGAGAAAGCTGTTGAGCCAACTCCCAGGATTACAATGCGAACGAATGGGCGAAGGAAGCGAATGAACAGGCGAAGCGCTTTGGAGTTGGCTCATTAGCCTTCTCCAATTCACGTCGCTTCTTTCGTTTTATTCGCTGCTTCTCCGATTCTCTTTGTGGTGTGTCCTAAATAAACGTATTCAACACTACCAGTTCACCTTCTGATTTATAACCGTAGGACGCCATTTAGTAACGATTGTCTAGACGAGCTAATTACGAAGCATAACAACACGCAGGGAATCGACACACTGCAAGTATATACCCCTTTCAACTTGTGAACATATCAGGAGAACTGAACTCATATAAGGTGAAAGATGAAATTGAGTTTTGATTGATGAATCTTAATGGTGATGATTGGAAAAGTTATTGCTAGGGCGGGACTAGATCTCTCAGACTGGATCCATATAGATAGTCGTTTGTGCACTGTCCGACTGAAGACGAGCGTAAGGACTCGGAAAGATAGAGACACTCGCCGTTGCCTATTCGTTGTACCTACCTACATTCCACTGACTGAAGCTCAGACGAGGTGTAATATGAGATCTATAGGGAGCTTTCGGACCTCATTCAAAACCTTAGGCGCTCTCATATAGTAATGGTGGCTGGTGATTGTAACGCTCAAGTAGGTAGACTGAATCAAAAGGAAAGACATCTAGGTGGATCCTATGGTGTCGCGGCTAATAGATCAGATAATGGCGAACGTCTGCTGCAAATATGCTCAGATAACCGCTTATTCCTAGTAAACACTAACTTTAGGAGTAAGGAAAAATATCTTTTGACCTGGCGACCCCCAAAGTCGTCTCAACGCTGGACATAACTAAATAACATCGCTATAAGCCATCGGTGGAGAGGCTTTATTGAAGACTGCCGCTCAGTCTGGGGCACATGTTTAGATTCAGATCATGCCCTAGTGCGAGCGCGTATCTGTTTGAGGCTTACTGGACGTAGGAAAGAAATCACAAGCAAACCTCTTAGGGTTCTACTTAGTGATAATGAAGCTAAGAATATATTTCAGGAACAACTAGAGAAACATCCAGGCGACCATGTAAGTGATTTCCATTCGGAGGCAGCTTGGAAAAATATCCAAAAAGCTGTGGAAACAGCAATGATAACTGCTGGTAAGGTAAACCATAAGGTTAGGGAAAAGCCATGGATTTCAGCAGCATCTACCGAACTGATGGATGCTCGAAAGGTCATCCCACCTGGCTCTGAGTACGATGATGAGCGGAATCAACTAAGGCGCAGGCTGATAAAAAGCATACGCAATGATCGAGAACAGTGGTGGGCAGCGAAAGCAAGGGAGATGTAAAAAGCATTGGCGATAGTCAACAGTAGGCAACTATTCAGACTCATCAAGGAAACCGGTATGAGGAAGCCGAACGTGAGTGAGACTATCTTAGAAAAGGATGGTTGTATCATTCATTCTCAATCTAGGAGATTGAATCGATGGGCAGAACACTTCAGATATAAGTTAAATTGATCCTCAGCTACATTTCGGCTCACACCATCTTAAGTGATCCTGAATGGCTAGTCGATATAAGTTGTCCCTGAAGAAACATCCTTCCACGATGAGGGCAGCCGAGAAGTGACATCCGCCCTCATACCCACAAAAGCACACGAGATCAAATTAGTCATAATCAAATCCTTCCTACACTTCCTAACGTCTCTCTTATCTCCACGACAAACTCTTCTCACACTACTTTATCACCCATTACCGCTATTGCAAACGATGCGCGTTCACGAAACGATATTCCTGGTCTCCTGAAACCACGTTCTAAATTGCATGTTTGAGCTTTTAATATCCGAACATTGTGTCAAATAGGACAACAGGCTTCCTCAACTAGGAATTTAGAATCTCATGCCATTTATGTATGCTGCATCTCGGAAACGCGCATACAGAATCCTAGTAAGATGACGAATTTGATTTCACCTTGTCAAAATAATGAAGCAGCTCGATTTATTCTGGAAGCCTTGATGCTGCTTCCCGGGTTGTCGATGGTGTAGTCAGTCAGTCATATGCAACGTAGAACTTCGTACGTAGGTACATCAGTTCATGTTGCCATACCACATCAGCACAGAGATATAATTGTCAATTCAAATCCAATAGTAGTAGAGGTAGTAAAGGTATTAGAAGTAATCGAAGAGGTTAGGATTAGAAGATATTATTCAAGATGTATGATTCAGTGAGAAAAGTTTAGAAAGTTAAAACTAGAGGGGTTGAAGAATACAGAAGATTAGGATTTGAGAGAACACAAAGAATAAATGCACCGGCGCCATTGCGAACGATTTTGAGCCATGTCATTCAAGGTCTCTAACCATCGATTATTATCATCGCGCGGACCCCAACCAGGGAGCCTACATCTACCAACATAACTCAGTCCACTTGTCAGTGACTTCATTGATTTCTGCCATGTTCGGTCTGGCCGCCCCTACCTTTCTTCCAACCTATTCCTACACTACAAAACAAAGCTCGTCGAGGAAGTCGGTGGTTAGGCATACGCAACGCATGTCCCAACCACCTCAGCTGATGAATTTTCAATACTTCATCTATTGATGTACCATTCTTACCTAGCACCCGTTTCCTATTAACAGCATTGCTCATTCGCGTGTCCCAGGATATATGAGCAATGCTTCAAAGACACCTATGATCGAAAACCAGTAACCTACGAATATCTTCTACTCTCACTGACCATGTTTCACAGCCATGAAGTAAGACGGAGCGAACTAATGCGCAGTACACTCGTCCTTTGATTAGAGAACGGATATCACGCCTACGCCATAAGTGACGCAGGTAGGCAAAAGCAAATCGAGCCTTCTGTATCCGAGCTGAGATTTCGTCAGTCACCAGGCCATCGGCACTGATCAGACTCCCCAGATAAGTGAAGCGGTCTACTCGCTCGACTACTTCACTCCCTATCACTAGTTCAGGTGCCGATGCAACCCAATCTTGAAGCAACATTTTGCATTTCGACGGGGAAAACCGCATCCCGAACATGCTTGGATCATCACGATAGGCAAGTTCGACCACCACGTCAAGGAAGCAGCTACAGTCGGGATTGAATTCATTATTTTATTCTATTAGCAAGATATAACAATTCATCTGACCTAATATGGCAAAAGCGTTATGGCTAGAAATAGGAATAGATATTAGAATGAACGGTAAGGTATCCGTCATACTAAGCAATTTTGAAAAGGTCATAGCAACAATTTAACTCATTATTCATATACAGCTTTGGATGTTTGATTACTTGTGTCAACATTTGAGTTTTATAATTATGTACTTCTGACACAATAAGTAACAGTGAAAGATAATGAACACAATTTTCTTAATTTGGTTATTCAATGGCAAAGTAGAATCTAACATAAATAAGAATCGACACAATATGTCCTATCACGACAGCACGAAGAACTTGGTTGCTGAGTTTCATTAATGACTAAGTTAACAAATCGTATATGTATTACTTTGGGGTACTTCTATTTTGGGTATGAAACAACTTAAACGATCAGACAATTATTTCATTCTATTTGAATAATATTTTGACTATATTAAGACATGACATTAAAATTTAACCTAATGTTATGTAATCGTAATAAATCCAATTCTTTCACATATCAGAAATATATACAGATCAGAACACCAAAAATAAAATACATCCATTTATTTCAGGAGAGACAGAGGACTAAAAAACCACTTTATTATAAAATTATTTACAAATGCTGACAGAAAAAGTGCAAATCAAGAGGAAAACCCAATAAAATGTCTTTACAACAGAAACAAAAGAGCAGCAGTTGATGTTCAAAAATAAAAAATCAGTTAGTTATCAAGCTTTCGAAGAAGATTATTGAACAGCTCTTGAAATGACAGAATCACTGCGTCAGAGGATTGAAGTCCTCCATTTGAATCTATGTCATGATGAGAAAAAATGAGAAAAGTAGCGTTACAAGAAAGACGTCAACAGGTAAATCTTATTGGAAGCAAAAATTAAGCTTCGAAGTCCACTTTCTTACTGCTGAGCATAGAATCAATTTTGCAGGTAATGGTTATCAACTATTTCTTCATATTTGGACTCTTTAGGAATAAACTGATTAAATTTAAAATAGTTTTTATCTGAAAAGCATTCAGTTTTGTGGGCTCATAGCGAAAATAACGGAGTTACTGCACCATAGAAAATCAATATTATGGTGGTAGCATTATTCAAGGTAAATGAGTCACTATGGATAGTATAAACTATAAACAACAAAGTCCTTTTTATGTTCTGACAGTCTCAGTCTCAGTAAATCTCTTAGATGAGATATAATGAAAATTTGTAAATAAAATTTGCGCAATTCGCCATACTGACTTTTGATAGCTTATTTGAAGGAACTAATCTACCAATAGAGAAGTATCGAAGAGTTTCGCTTCAACACATAAGCTTTCCCCTGTTCGATATTGCTGAATTTGATTTTCAATAGACAGGGATTAACATCCAGGCGAAACCAAGATTACTAACTCTTTCAGCTGCTCTAACATTTACCATTCGTACGATAACACGAGATTACAGTATAAGTGAGGTATAAATTTCCTAAACTTTTAACACATCCAACTGTAACGATAAACAACATGCATTCAACAATTCCAGTAGCCTGGAGAACAAGAATATACCTTGTTAGTGAGTGTAGGGACCAACGAACACATTTATTAGACCAGTTAAGAAATACATACATATTCCCAAGTTCATTAGCAAAATATAGAGTGAAATTAAATAACAGATCGGAATTGTATGTTAGTAAAGTTAGTGGCTTCATAATGACCATCACCATAATCAGTGAATAAAACTTACATAAAGCACGTATATGCCAAAAACCAAGTGAGAGAATTCAGAAAATATATACACGTATGAGATGAAGGTTATAATGACAAAACAAAACCCTATTTATAGAATAAGGAAGTGGATGAGCGGAGTTTGAAGGACAAACTAGTACAAAAACAGATTTGGCTGACAGCCAACAGAATAAAATAGAAGTTGATTGATTTTTGTATTTCGTCTATTATAACGAACGATTACACGTGAACAATGTTTTTCCTGATTAAACGTACTTTTGTTTATTTCACAAATATTTACATTTGTTTGAAAGGAATGGAAGGATATTAATTAAATTGCTAAAGGTTGATAAATATAGCTTTTAGTGGGTTGTTTTGTAGGGAATTAATCCTACATGAAAATGAAACTTCTGCTTTTTATCTTCTGTACATTTTGATTGCACGGGAATGTCACTCATAAATAGAAATTAAGTAATTTAGATACCAACAATCACTTAGAATTGCGATGTATGAGATAAGAAATAATGTTATAAGTTTGAAAATCAGGCAAACTTAGTTCACCAAAATGTTTTAGGCGAAATTCCACAGATGCAACTAGATATGAACTGATAAAAATGATAGGAAAACCAACTGACCTTGTGATTGTTTGCTAATGTAGGAATTCGACTCAGCTAATTCGAATGGGCAAAAACCTTCGTCAAGAGCCCTGGTTAGTCTAGGATCAAGTGGTAGCCGACCGATTATTTCAAGGTCTGAAAACGATAACTCGTCACCATTTCTATTTTGTTTTATGGTGCATAGAGAGCTGGCGCCACCCGTGACCGATGGAAATAATGGACATGTATATTTGCAAGATGGGCAAACAAATTCAACCATATTTTCCACGACGCCTAAGATTGGGATCGATAGTTTCCGACAGAAATCTATTTCCTGACAAGAAATGAGTACAGATAAACAATGTGGATGAGATCTAATTGGTAAACATATTGTAAAAAAAGCCAAGTGGGTAAAGAACTCAAAGAGAGTTTAGCTGTCTGCCTGAAACAAACTGTATTATGTTAAGTGGACACACTAATCTGTGATTAATTCTAGAAAGTAATATTATACAGTGATGTAACTTATCACTGAATTTCAGTTAGACGTATAGTCACCCGCACCAATATTTGAAATAAAGAAGATATGTTCAGATATCATGGTGTTATAAACATTTTTAATATTAATAAAATATATTTTATTAAGACTGCTGATAGTTCACAAGAATCGGTCAAAAAATTAAACGAACTACTTATATATATATTCATACATATACCTATTCATAATGAAAGAGCATTTTTTTAAGTCACTATCAGCATAAATTTGGTAACTTTTATTTCTTTACTTAAATCAAATAAATTCTGGAACAATAGGGCACCAAAAGAATGATCAAGACAAATGAGTTGACAATACTGTGAAATAAAGGAGAGAAGGGCAGTAAAGAAATGAATAAACACAGCATTTTAAAGAGACATTCAAGAGAAACTTTTTCGGTTAAGTGATCTTATCACACTATTCTCAATCAGTCAACAACAACATAGAACTTCGTGCGTACGTACATCAGTTCAAGTTGCCATACAACATTAGCACAGAGATGCGATTGTCACCTAAAATCCCATAGTAGTAGAGGTAGCAGAAGTATTATCAGTAAACAGAAATTTTAGGATTCGACGATATTATTCAGGAAGTACAATCTAGTGAAATAAACTCAAAAGAAAAAGATAAAGGTGATGAAGAATTCAGAAGTATCACACTAATGTAACGAGTAACAGAAAGTATATTAGGGTCTTAAACAAGTCGTGACAGATGCCAGTCTTTCAGAGCCTTATACTACGCCATCGTGTCACAAACTAACCCTTTCCACTATTTATACCCAAGTTCTGCTGTTGGAAAATAAAATGAAACATGGAAGTCGCTAAAATGAGATTCGTAAGACATGATTAAGCTAGGGAAGTTGGTGTTTTAAAATTGTCAGTGATTCAATCATAGTCGATGCCAGCAAACACTCTTGGCCGAACATCGATATCACTAACATGTTGTTACCGCATATGAGCAATCTTTCGGATACCAAAGTGATCGAACACAGACATTAAATATCTTCAGCTCGCCGGGTTCCAGGTTTACGACCATAGAGCAAAGTTGAGTTTATCACAAATTGGCATAAATCTTTGATTTCCTCAGGTGTGGATTGGTTTCATTCCCATGTCACCGACAGTTACGCGACCACCTAAATAAACGAACTATAACGGTTAACTGAGAGTGGTTGGAAATACAAGCCTCTTGCGTAAGTACTGTGGACTTAGACGATGAACGTGGATTTCGAAACTGTGGAAAGGCATACTTTCCAAACACATTTTCAAATTACTACCTGAAGTTTTGAAGCACTTTTTAAAGCCTAATATTTCAAGTAAAGGAATAAAATCTGTATTGTGTGTTGTCTAATTGAAATTTATTAGAAAAAAGCAGATGGTGGTTATGTTGCACAACTGGTATTCTAATGAAAAAAAGAATTGATAGTTTGTAAAACAAGAGCTAAATAATTTGCAGATAATTTTCATACCATTTTATATCTGGTTTTGGATTCTTCGTATCTTACACCACTAGTCGAGATAAGCCGGAGCACTACTTGGACTGAAGTGTGTTAACAACAATCGTGTAGCTACTATAAAAAGTATCAAACTCTTATGAAACATTTAGCAAATAGAAAGACGACTTGTATTCGTGCACTAGTCAGATCCACATAACAACATTTTAAAAATAACATTTCTTATTGAAACGAGAATGGTATACGCTTAATCTGTTAACTGTGCGAAGTAAATAAGGATCACTGTAGCTGCTGGTATTAAAACCGTTTGTTTATATTATTGTATTAGTAATAAATTTAATAACTTGTTTAAGGGAAAAATCCTCAACAATATAGATTAATCACTACAGAAAAAAGATATGAGAGCTTTCTTGAGAATATTCAGTCAAAATGGAAAAGAAAACAATGAGCGAAATTATAATGCAATGAATTTACAGACGAAGGATAGTTGATCAGTTGGTAGTGTCATAATTACGTGAAACAAAATCTAGTATTTTTTAAATTTATTATTGTGACAGTTGAAAGATGCACCCGAGTACGGTAGGGATTGAGTTCTGATAAATACTGAAAATTCACTGATCGAAAAAGCACACACCTCTGAATTGTCGAAAGACACGAGTATTCCAAGACGTATGAAAGCTTCGTGATGCTGATGTTGGTAGATGTGAGCTATCTGGTTTGGGTCCGCGAGACGAAAGTCGCCGATGGTTAGACACCTTGAACAACAAGGCTCGAAAACGTTTGCAATGGCGCATGTGCATCCACTCGTTGTGTTCTCTGAAATCCTAATCTTTTGGATTCGGCAACACCTCTACCTTTGTCTTTCTGAACTTATCTCACTGAATTATACTTCCTGAATAATATCTTGGAACCCTAATCTTCTCCATTACTGCTAATACTTCTACTATCTCTACTACTATGGGATTTGCATTGAGAATTGAGTCTCTGCTAATGTGGTATGGCAACCTGAACTGATGTATTTACGTACGAAGTTCTACGTTGTACCTGACCGACTGACTGATACTGAATTACTGACTAGACAGAGACAAAGTACACACTAAAAAAGAGAGATTTTATCTTTTACTGAATTAACATTCACTTATAAAACAAAATAATACTCATCCAAAAATATCACAAGATAAAATATTTGAAATTGCTTACTAACTTACTTACGCCTCTAACCTTCAGTAGAGCATAGGCTGTCGACCAGTATTCTCCACCCTACTCTGTCCTGGCCTTCCCTTCCCAGTTCTGTCCAATTTTCGTTCATTTTTCTCATGTCTGTCTCCACTTGTTGGCACAACGTGTTTCCTGGCCTTCTTCTTTTCCTCTGACCTTGAGGGTTCCGAGTGAAGGCTCGTCTTGTGACCCAGTGTGTGTACTATCCGCTTCCACCGCTGGAATCTGGTTTGTTCTCTCCCACAGCAGGTTGTTGCTGATGGTGTCTGGCCAACGAATCCGAAGTATTTTGCGTAGACAACTGTTAATGAATACTTGTATCCTCTGGATGATGGCTTGTGTAGTTCTCCAAGTTTCCGCCCCATACAGTAGAACTGTCTTGACAATTGTATTGAAAATTCTGACATCGGTGTTGGTTGATAGTTGTTTGGGGTCCCAGATATTCTTCAATTGTAGAAATGCAATCCTTGTTTTGCCGATCCGTGCCCTCACATCTTCATCGGATCCACCTTGATTGTCGATGATGCTGACCAGATATGTAAAGGTGTTAACGTCCTCCAAGGCATCTCCATCAAGAGTGATTTGGTTGGCACATGTTGTGTTGTATCGGAGAATCTTGCTTTTCCCTTTGTATATGTTGAGACGTGCTGCTACACTGGTCATTTTCTCTTACACTTGTTGTTGCGCGTACGATAGAAGAGCCAGATCATCTGCGAAATCCAAACCTGAACTGTTCGCTGCGTACCGTGCTTCCCTCCAGATGTTGACATCTTCATAGTCCAGTCGATCACCAGGAGAAAGGGTGAGAGTAAGCAACCTTGTCTGACACCAGTCTTAACCTCGAAGGAGTTGTAACTTAATAAAAATGATGGACCTTTGGATACAAATTTTTAGCCTCTAATGTTCAACTTCATTTTAACATTACTTTGATCACATATAATTATGTATGACCTCATTATGAATAACATGAATCTGTTCACAAATCACACACGTTGCACAGTGAAATCTTCTGAGGTTTGAGCTAATAAAAACAAGATTTATTTGTTTATTGAATTTCTCGAAATATGTTTTTCCAGGCCATTTTACATTTCTACTGAAACGTGGTTTACTTTTACTTATAGAAGGCTAATATATGGACGCTTAAAATTCAGTGGTTGGAAGTTTAGACAATAATTTATCAGAAAAAGTCTGTCAGTTTTAACTAACAATTTTGATTTAGGAGTGATTCACTGCTACCTACATTGAAAATCAACGATTTATCTAGAACGCTTTCAATTAGATAGACATTAGTACCTGTTGTTGACTTGTCAAACTCACAGCAAAAACTAATACACATGTGCATTGTCTAAAGTTGCCATATTCCATTAGTACAGCAAAATGGAATTGTCAAAACAAAATCCAGAGTGGTAGAGGTAGTAGTAGAAGTAGTATCAGTATTAGAAAAGATTTGCATTCAAAGGCACGTTTCGACAAAGTACAAATTAATGAAAAAGGAATTTAGAAACTTAGGATCTAAGGGGGGACAGAATGAAGGCACCTGTCCTATTGAGACTAATTCTAAGTCATGTTACCAAAAGTTACTAAGCATTGGTTAGGATAATCACGCGGACCCCAACTAGGTAGTCTTCACCTACTTACATAGCTCAGTTCGATAGTCAGTGTCTTTGTAGTGGTGGTGTTTGGTTCTCTGAGCTGGATGTGTTTTTATGGACTGATGCCATGTCTCAACTTGGTCGCCTCTAGCTTACTCGAAATCTACTCATACACGAATCATCTTCGACCATCAAGGCAGATGGTACATGAGGATACGTAACACATACTCTAATCATCTCACTGATCGATTTGCCATCCTTCCCCGGTAACCACCTTGTGTTTAACTTCACAGCTGTTTATCTAGTGATTTTCTAACATAGATGAACAGTGCCTCGAAGGCATTTGTGATCAAAAACTATAAATATCCTCTACTTTCAAAGGTAGAACGCAGTGAACTGCTGTACAGCATTCGGCTGGCAAATGGATATTTTGCCTACACCACAAATGGCACAACCTGGTGAAGCTCACAACAGCTAATGAGACTTTTACGATAGGTGAAGTGATTGACACGCTTAACTGCTTCACTCTCAATGGTTAGTTCAGAGGTTGACGTATACGAGTCCTGAAAAAAATCTCTCATGTAGATGGAGAGAAACGCGTCCCGAACGTGCTAGCGTTGTTGCTTAAGGTAGTCAGAAGTTCACACGTTGGCAGCATATTTACCAAACGGAACTGTATTGTCTGTTAAGTTAACAGCAGAATCTCTTGGTAGTAAAGCAATTCCTATAAGTTCGGATGGCGATTGCTGTCTCTAAAGGTTTCTATAACACATTTAAATAAAAGTGGAGAACGTGAACGGCCTTCATAAACATCAGGTGAGGTTGAAAGTCCTAATGATAGTCCGCCATAATTTTGAATCGACTAGTAGTGTTTGAGTAGAGAGCCTGTATAAGAGTGGCACACTTCTTAATGACAGTCATCGCCATGAAACCTATGAATTTAAAGCATCTAAAGCTACCTTAAGATCAAGAAATTTAACTATAGTTGGGAGTCGGTAGTCATGCCTATGTCCCAGAACCTGATGAAGGGTGAATATTTGGTCTATACAACCATGCCCACGTTTAAAACTGGCCCAGTTTTCTCTTTACGATCCCTAATTGAGGGTTAAAGGAATAATGAGGCTAATATTTTAGACATTGTATCAGTTTGCCTAATTCCACTGCAACTATCACGAGTACGTTTCTACTTATAGACTGGGATGATCAGCAATTGAGACCAGTCTTTTAAGATGGAATAATGTGCTGTTCATTTAGCTACATATTGGTTAATAGTTGGATTATTAATTGGTGTGATGAGGACGTGGCTTAAATGACTACTTATTTAGACAGTACCAGTTTAAACTACACTCAGTAACGAACTCAGAAATAAACAATCAACTTAGGGTACATATAAGAAAAAGGACTAACTTCGTATTAAAATAGTAGCGTTGGGATAAGGAAAATTGTGTAATACTAGTTACTGATAAGTACTATAGTAAAATTACATATGATGTCAATAATTTGGGTGGCTAGAAGGATTTAGTGAACCTACGGATAAACCTGAATGATGGTTACTTTAGACTTCAAACCGAGAGTTGTTGAAGCATGTGGACCATTGAATTATAAGCTAGTGATCGAATGATATTATGTATGATATGAGACGCGAATCAATTAAAAACTTAACTGGTTTTTAAAAGAGCTTTAAATAGTCTCTATTTAGTTAGAATGGTTAAGCATCAGCGTTTGATTTTGGGATTGAACAAAATTAGATAGTCTCAGTGGTTGCTGCTTGTTGCCAAAATGTTTACACAGAGAATTAAATACGTAAGGTAAGCTCGGAATGCAATTTCAGAACATAACAAAGGGTTAAAAGCTACCATCTTTAGACAGTGGAAAAATCATTCTTCCGAACAGTGACTAAGTTCATCTTTCAATCATTATTGTTAATTTAAACTACTCTACACTACAAAATACAGTCTTTCGTGTCAAACTTCCCAATGTGACTAACCGTTACCTAAGAACTTGATCTGAGTTTCAAAACCCTAAAAACCTATTTTATCTATTTGAAACTCAAGTTCCTGTTTCTTGTTTCGTACCTAGTGCCATATAGGTTGTCAGGTTGATTAACTTCATCGACATGATTACAGCCTTGAATTAATAAATTAGCAGAATTCAAAATATAGCATCAATCTATTCAGCATTCAGCACATAGTTTATCAAGTGTCGATTGTTTAAATAAATAAAACCAAATTTCAGCATAAAAACTGTCATCAGAATATATAGAATTTCGACTTCACGAAGAATCATCATGTTTGGAAGATACTGATCAGCAGAAAAACCACACATGAGGATCTGAATAATTTGTAATAACTGTTACACGAGTCAATGAGTTACAACACAGAACATTGTAAGTAAGTACATCCGTTTAGGTTGCCATACTACATCAGTAAAGAGAAGCAAATGTCAGTTCGAATCCCATAATGATGGAGATAGTAGAAGAATTACTGGTAATGGAGAATATTAAGGATCGAAGATATTATTCAAGAAGTATAGCTCTGTTAGATACCTGTTGAAATAGAGATGATGAGGGAATTCTGTGGATTAAAACTTCATAGAAGACAATGAATGAATGCACCTGCGCCATTGCAAACGTCTTTGAGCCATGTCGTTCAAGGTCTCTAACCATCGATTATTATCATCTCGCGGACCCCAACTAGGTAGTCGACACCTACCGACATGACTCAGTTCACTTGTCAGTGACTTCATGCATTTCTGCCATGTTTTGGTCTGGCAGCCTCTAGCTTTTGTCCAACCTATTCCTACAACACAAAACATAGCTTGTCGAGGTAGTCGATGGTTGGGCATACGTAACACGTGTCCTAACCACCTCAACTGATGAAGTTTCAACACTTCATCTATTGATCTGCCATTCTTACCTAGAACTCGTTTCCTAATAACAGCGTTGCTCACTCGGGTGTCCCAGGAAATCTGAGCAATGCTTCGAAGACACCTATGATCGAAAACCATTAACCTACGAATATCTTCTACTCTTAGAAGAAGACTGCATTTTTTCATCGGCATATACTAAGTCAGCAAGCGATTTTCCTGGTAGAAGATCCAACCCTGAATACTCAAACGAGCGTAAGGTTATATCTAGGAGCATGTCTATGCTAAGAGATGGATTTCTAATACCGGTCTCCTTGATATGGCGGGAAAGGTGTCTGCTGTTGCCTATCGCCGCTGCCTTTTCCATCAGTGTTTCCATCTTTCTAAATCTTTACTGTCCCATTCAGTCGGACAGCGCACAAACGACTATCTATATGGATCCAGTCTGAGAGAGCTAGTTCCGCCATAGGATTCAATGCTTTTCCTACACCATCGACACCCCGAGAAGCAACACCATGTCTTCTAGAATAAATCGAGCTGCTTCATTATTTTGACAAGGTGAAATCAAATTAGTCATTTTACTAGGATCCTGTATGCGCGTTTCAAGATGCAGAATACATCAATAGCGCGAGATTCTAAATTCCTAGTTGAGGAAGCCTGTTGTCCTATTTGACACAATGTTCGGATATTAAAAGCTCAAACATGCAATTTAGAACGTGGTTTCAGGAGACCAGGAATAACGTTTCGTGAACTCGTATCGTTTACATTAGTGGTGCAGTGAGATAAAGGAATGTGAGAAGGGTTATTCATGGTCTCGTGTGCTCTTACGAGTATGAGGGCAGTTGTCACTTCCCGGTTGCCCACACCGTGGAAGGTTGTTTTTTGAAGGACCTGAAAATGAAGGTAGATTAGGGTCGGACTTAGAGACGTGGGAACGTGACCGCAGCGTTCAAGGGACAACTGCTGCAGGCCGGTCGAGCATGGCCTTTTTATGAAAGGATTTTTGAGTATTAGCTCCGCTCTTGAAAGCCCTTAGTGGGCAGCCCTTACCGACGGAGACGGAAATCCGTGAGGTAGAGTGAGGTGTGACGTTTTTAGGGTCGACCTTTTCTAACCATTCCTTCCTTGTGAGAAGGCAGAATCGCTGCAGCTGCTGGTGGTCCGAGGGAAACACCTTACAGCTGTCACGCCCCTATGCATTCAGCAGTACGACTTTGCCCTGAGAACTTGTGTAGCTGTTTTTAGTGTCATTGTCCTCCAATCGGTCTGCCTGGCATGGTAGAACCTTCAGGAACATATGTTCCAGCTAATATTGCTAGGTTGGACCATCACGATAGGCAAGCCCGAACACCACGTCATCGTAGCAGCTACCGTTTGATTATAAGGCGAATTTAGTTGAGATGGACTTAAATTTAATCAGGTTGTGATTAGAGTATCTAAAACATTCTTTGCTATTCACAAAAAATTATTTTCAGGAAAATTGGCTGGAAGGGATGACAGTGATTTCTAATTACTGAATTTATGAAGTGCTGGTGGGAATTTTGTGAATTCAAAGCAACCCAAAAGAGAACTAAGCCAAGTGAATCCTATGAGAGATTTAAGTCATGAAAATCGATATAGAAAACGACGTAAGACAATTTTAAGTTACATAGCAATATCAGATGCAAATACTTTTGTCCAATTAGCATGCACATTATCAGAAAGAATGTGATGAAGAAACGATTATATTGAGGTCAAAAGTTTGTGCTAAAAGATCTTCCGATTACTTTTACTTCAAAGCAGTTGTATAACTTGCTAAAGCAGACGTTTTGGATCGTTGTTAAAACAAACAATTAGTATAATTTATTTGTATTGGTTGTTTTGATTCTCCCAACGATGTTTAGGTCTGCAATTGATCAGTCTCTGTGGAGAGGATTGCCTGAATATTGCAAGCACTATTACAACATTATTACAAGCATTATTTGCAGAGAAGGATAATGGCTAGCAGTGGAATCTGGGACTCGTCCGCTGCATCTCAAGGTTGATGTTTACTTCAGAGCTCGGACTTAGTGAATTTCTCATAGAACGCCATCGCGTTTTCGACTAAGCTACTGAGTCTAGATAGCCACTGGCTTGTGCAACGAGATGAAAATTAATTCATTTGTATTTGCCCTAGTCCGAAACATTAATGCTTATTGAAGGGTGACAGGTTCGAATCATGGAATGAACATCAACTTTGAGATGCAGACACATCTGGTCGACGAGTCCCAAATGGAATGAAACACGAGTTCTGGATTGTACACCTAGCCAGTGTCAATCTCTGTTATTAAGACAATCAGCTTGTTGCAATTGTATTAGAGTTTTTCAACTGATAAAGTAGTCGATTTGTCAGTTAGTGACAGGACAGACGAAAACACATTGAAAAAAAAAATAATTTTTTGGATTTGCTGTGATAGGATAAACGTGAAAAGAACAATAGGTGAAATAATTATATCCAAATGATCAAGAGGTTAAGTCCTAAGATACTTACGTGATAACCAAACTTTTTCATAAAACTTGATGTTGTAATTGGGAAAAATAAAATAAAAATTTAAAGAGAAGAACAGGAACCTACTTTTCTTACATCACACAGCGATATTTCCTGAGGTGTAGTGATAATTATTGCACCGTCTAAACACTCAGCAGCCTGAAGATATTGAACAACTGAAAGATGTTCATCAGATGTTCCCGGAGGAGTATCTATAATTAGAAAGTCCAAATTGTTTCCCTGGTCTAGATTATCATCTTCCTCGTTCCACGCAACATCAGTGAGGAGCTGGCGGATCAGTGTGTTTTTACGAGGGCCACGCCATATAACTGGGTGGTCAGGACTGGGCAGTAGAAACCCGATAGACATCAGACAAAGATTTTCCGTCACAAAGACAGGAGACCAACCAGATTGACTTTGATGTACCTGAAATACAACTTTTCATTCAAGATGCTTTGCAAGAGTAATTACATATATGCACTTGAAACATTAACAAGGGTAGATTAAATAACACTGGTTGGTTCATTTTAACAGAAGTGAATTGAGATAATCCCTTCACACATCACATAACTCTTAATAATACGTTCATAAATCCTAACGGTTCAATTTAAATTGAATGCTTTGTGAAGATAGGGTCTTTCCGAACACTTAACGAATTAAACCAGTTTTGTCATTAACCATTGATGATATTATTTGAAAAGTCTAGGTCAGATTTTTTCACAGGAGATAAGTTTACTTGGTTTTGGTCAATTCAAGCGCTGGTTTATACTGGCAAACAGAAATAAATTACTAACAATAGAGTGCAAGTCTAAGGAATATGAGAAATTTAGACACATAAACTGGTTACTTATAAATAAATCAGTAGTCATATAAAGGCTAACCAAATTGATGTTACGATGTTCAAGGAGTGAACGATACGATTCAGTTGCCGGAAAATTTCATATTTTCTACTTATTTCTGAAATGCGAAAATGACTCACACACACAAGGAGTTGCACTGATGCTGTCCAAACAATCACAAAAGGCACTGATAGGATGGGAATCTCATGGACCCAGGATCAGTAAAGCATCCTTCAAAATAAAGAAATAGGCTATTACAATCAACGCCATCCAATGCTATGCACCTACCAACGACTACAATGAAGACATTAAAGATTAATTCTACGAGGCTGTAGTCAATCGTCGAGAAATGCTCATCAAAGGATTTGAAAATTCTGATAGGTGACCGAAATGTCATGGTTGGCATGGACAACATTGGATATGAAGACATCATGGGACGACATGAACTGGGAGAAAGGAACGAAAACGGTGAGAGGTTCGCAAACCTATGTGCCTTCAACAAACTGGTCATCTGTGGCACAATACTCCCGCACAAACGCATACACAAAGCTACATGGATTTCACCGGACCAAACTACTCAGAACCAAATCGACCATATCTGTATCAATAAAAAGTTCAGAAGGAGCACGGAGGACGTGAAAACCAAGAGAGGAGCGGATATAGCCTCAGATCACCAAAATGAAACAGAAACTCGAGAAGCACTGGATGACAGGGCGAATAACATCACAAAAGTTTAATACGGCCTTTCTTCGGAACACTGCAAAGGTCAACGAATTCAAGATAGCCTTCAGCAATAGGTTACAGGCCTTGCACGATCTACTGAACAGAGAGGAAGCAACCATAGAGAACAATTGGAAAGCGATCAAGAAGGCAATCACTTCAACATGTCACAAGGTGCTGGGCCACAACAAGTACCTCCACAGGGTACTCTTGATAAAATTCAAGAAACGGGGAAGAAGAATGCAGCAATCAACATCAGCCGAACAACAGCAGAAAAAGTCAAGGCACGAGCTGAATACACAGAAGCGAACAAGCAAGTGAAGAAGAGCATCAAAGCCGACAAACGTATATATGTGCAGGATCTACCAATGACGGCGGAGAAGCTGCAAGAGATGGAAATCTGAGACAATTGTACGATACAACAAAGAAGCTCGCTGGAAACTATCGTAAACCAGAACGACCAGTGCAAAGCAAGGAAGGCAAAGTAATCAGCAACATTGAAAACAGCAATCGATGTTGGCCCACCAACAATTGAGGAAAAATCAAGAGCGGAGAATCAGCAGGATCAGACAACATTCCAGCAGAGGCACTGAAAGCAGACGTGGCAACAACTGCGAAAATATACCACATCCTGGTCAACAAGATTTCGGATGCAGAACAATTATCGCCAGGCTGAAAAAGGAGCACACCTCATCAACATACACAAGAAAGGCGAGCTCAACAAGTGTGAGAACCACTCTTCTCCCGAGACCGAACAAAGTCCTCTACAGGGTATCGCTAAAAGGAATGAAGGACTTAGTAGACGCCCGAATTCGAGGTCAACAAGCTGGATTCCGTACGGATTGATTGTGTGTCGACCAAATCGAAAAATTACGGATCATTGTGGAACAATCAACCAAACAGAACTCAGCACTCCATATTAGCTTCGTTGACTGCGAGAAATTATTTGGTAGCGTGGACAGGACAACACTATGGAAGCTTGTCTGACACTACGGCGTGCCTAGGAAGATAGTCGACATCATACGGAATTCTTACGATGGATTAAACTGAGGAATCGTTCGAGGTGAAGACCGGTGTCAGGTAAGTTTGTAGCCAGACGATTTGGATTTCGCAGATGATCTGGCTCTTCTATCGTACGTGCAACAACAAGTGTAAGAGAAAATGACCAGTGTAGCAGCACGTCTCAACATATACAAAGGGAAAAGCAAGATTCTCCGATACAACACAACATGTGCCAACCAAATCACTCTTGATGGAGATGCCTTGGAGGACGTTAACACCTTTACATATCTGGTCAGCATCATCGACAATCAAGGTGGATCCGATGAAGATGTGAGGGCACGGATCGGCAAAACAAGGATTGCATTTCTACAATTGAAGAATATCTGGGACCCCAAACAACTATCAACCAACACCGATGTCAGAATTTTCAATACAATTGTCAAGACAGTTCTACTGTATGGGGCGGAAACTTGGAGAACTACACAAGCCATCATCCAGAGGATACAAGTATTCATTAACAGTTGTCTACGCAAAATACTTCGGATTCGTTGGCCAGACACCATCAGCAACAACCTGCTGTGGGAGAGAACAAACCAGATTCCAGCGGTGGAAGCGGATAGTACACACACTGGGTCACAAGACGAGCCTTCACTCGGAACCCTCAAGGTCAGAGGAAAAGAAGAAGGCCAGGAAACACGTTGTGCCAACAAGTGGAGACAGACATGAGAAAAATGAACGAAAATTGGACAGAACTGGGAAGGGAAGGCCAGGACAGAGTAGGGTGGAGAATACTGGTCGACAGCCTAGGCTTCATTTGGGGGCACCAGGCGTGAGTTAGACATTATAGCATCTACTATTCATTCATAAAATTTTTGTTCTCTTAATTCTTTTTTTCAGGAGAGTATGCTGAATTGAACGGATAGAATTGTGAGATAAATGCCCTGATAAAGCCGGGAGTGCGGCGAGTCCGCTCTCTTTAAATGCTTTCATATGCACATGCCTATGTAAACACTGACAAGGAGATCCAATTCACTGAATTATCGTGGCAGGGATGTTATTTACGAAACTAGTAAGACGATAGGTTAGTGTCCGGTGCTTAAACCGCGTTGATGGATACAGAAGATTCATCGAAGAAGATTCATCACCGAGGCTAACAATTTAGATACTATATTAGTTAAACTGGTTCGTCTGTGACTGTCAAAAGAGGACTTTCACCCTTTCTGTAGACTGAGGCAATCAGTGATTGAGATCATTTAAATGGGATTACTTCCAGTTTCCAGATTCTAGCTAATACTTCATTCAGTTTAACAGCTAAAACTGGACCACCGTCCTTAAACATTTCAGGGGTCAGTCTGTCAAAACCCGCTGCTCCCCGTCGCTTCAGATTTCCTATCGCCTCAACTTCATAAAGAGTTGGACAACTTAGATCGATTCGCCATACAGGTTGACTGGATATCGTGGGTAATCGAAGTGTGGCTGAATGCCATGTTCTGCACATCGATCTAATCTCCTGGATTGAGAATGAATCATAAGCCCATCCTTTTCCGAAGTAGTCTCACTTACATTCGGGTTCCTAACTCCGGTTATCTTGACAAGTCTGGACAGTTGTCTACTGTTACCTGTTATCACTGCCTTTTCCATCTCTCTTGCTTTCGCTACCCATTACTGTTCGCGATTACTGTGTAGGCTTCTTATCATCATGTACTTAAGTTGACTACGCTTCTCATCGTGTTCAGAGCCAGATGAGATGAGTTTTCGAGCATCTATCAGTTCAGTAAATGCTAGTGAGTTTCACTACTTTTCCCTGACCCTATGGTTTACCTTGCTGGCAGATATCGCTGTTGTTTTCACAGCTTTTCAGATATCTTTCCAAGCTGCCTCGAAGTGGGCGGTCAAGGATGTATCGGTCATTTTTTCACTCTCTAACAAGTGTTAAAAAACTGTCATACTTATTTCAGGCCATTGGTTAGTCTCGTGACATCACGGCTACCTTTCCTGGAATTGTCTATTGAAGAATGGTGTTCCTGAGAGGTTTATTGACATCATAAAGGCCTTATATACAAACACCTCTCTGTGTTGTTTACTCAGGCAGTGAGGATAGACAGGGTTGCCCAACCTCACCACTCATTAACTTCGTCGTTGCTGACGTTCTGGAAACAGCTTTGATGATTGTAGGTAATGATGATGCAGACCTGTTATCCACAGAAAGACTTTTTGATCTTGAGTATGCAGATGATGTTATTGCCTTACTGTATGATATTCAAGCCATACGATCAGCACTTAATCAGTGGACAATCTGTGTCCATAGCTATGGCATATACTTTTCACTTTCTAAGTGTAAAGTACTTTTACAGGATTTTTAGTAGCCTGAACCTGCACACTCTCCTGATAGTGAGCGTGCTGGGGTGGTCGAAAAGTTTGTGTATCTGTGTATTTACGCAAGTGAGGGTGGTGGCGTGAGTGATAAGACCAACTAACGGTGGACGTGGAATTGGTCTATGCTAATCTGGGCTGTCTTTAACGCCTTCGTAATGTTAGTCTGGCAGCAAAAAGTGGGATATACAACGTTATCTAGGAAGGATTGTTTATACACAGTTGCGACACCATGTTAGTAATGCAAACATCCGGTACAGCGACAACCATTTAGTTGGTTTCAACATCTTGAAACAACGACTTTGGTGGCTGGGATAGGTACTACGTATGTTTTTCCAGCAAATTCCAAATGTTCCATTATTTTTCAACACTGGAACTGGTTGGAAGAATCGGAGATGTGTTCAGTGTGTCATGATGTCGTAGTATGGAAGAGAGCTGTACATAACTGGAATCTGTTGATTCTTCAGGACTCCCTGGATAGCGTTCTACAGATGGAGCAAATCAGTGGTTGCAAACGCTTCTCTTATTATAATTATTATATTACTTATTTCTGTTTATTTTTGTCCCCTTTTTAATTATACTCACCCTATCTTCTATGCCTTTTCAGAACCTCAGTTTAATTGTGGAGCAAATATATTTGGTGCCCTCTTGCACCAATAATTATGCTTGAATAAAATAAAATGAATTTGTGGCAACAAATATTTTTGTGATTGAGGGGAATTTCTCATTCATCAGAATGAAATTGAAACTTATCTACCACTTATTAATTATTTAGGAATGGTACTTTGAAGACTGCTAATGAAAAGAAGTAAAGTATCCATAACAATAATTAGGAATGTGCTTCGGAGTTTAAAATATTTTTTTAACTGTAATTTTAATGGCATGGATAGAGAAGATATGGCGTAACGATACTTTTGGATTATTTTATCAGTTAAAAAGACAAAACTGCAGTTATCTGGATAATTTGATCACAAAAAAAGAAATTTATACATTTTTCTAAATTCTACTACGATGTGGGTGACTGGGAAGTTACAACTACCCTCGTACTTATGACAGCACTCAAATTTACCATATTTACGACCGGACGTTTTCGTCACTACTGAATATTTTTAAATTCATTTTTCATTAATTTTCTAGAAAAGTGCTTTTGTTATCGAATCTTTTCTACTAAGACTAATACTGTTACTACCTTTACTACTCTATTACCACGTTCTGCTAATGTGACGTGGTTATTTGGACCCGAAACACGTATATGCATATAACTGACATTCATATAACTAACTACTAAATTTTTTGGTCTTCTAGTAATCAAACTATCGACAGTAGCAAGGATTGTAGGTGAGAAGTAATGGGAACAACTCAGTGATCACATTGATGTACTAGGTTGTTAAATTAATGTATGGGGAATAACAATAAACAAAACTGGAACCCGAAAGATCACCAGTTGAAAACTAAGAGTTTAAACCGCTGGACTACGGCTAAGCTGATTTAGAAAATATTAGAATGAAGTTGTAAGTGAATGAAATGAGCTACTGGTTGTAAGCATCCGGGAATATTATTGACTACTGTTAGTCCAATTAGCTTGCAAGTTTTGCTCGATCCAAATTCGGTTAGTGTAGTTGTGGTTAAAAACAAACACACAAAGCAACAACTGACACAGTTATATCTTATCTATACAGCAGAATAAATTGCTGACTAGAGATCAACACAATACTTGTTTGGAAACTGGGTCTTTTCAGATCGATCAAAGTAGTATGCTTTTCTTTGATAAAATATGTTAAGAGATAGTTGGAAGTAAATCAATTAAGTGATTATATACGCCTTCCATAATCAAGCATGAAAAAGCGTTTTGTTGACAAAAATTGGTTATTCCTAAAGTTTAAGTACAACTTTTAAGACTGGGTATCGATATTTGTAAAATTAATTAGACAAGAATAAAATAACAAGAGATACCTTTTCATCCATGCAACCGAACATACATGGAATGGAAGGGCCACATAAATCAAGATCAAGTAGTCCAATACGATAATTATCATTGCAACCATTCATTTGACTGCGATTACGCCTGCTTAGTCCCCTAGCTAGACAAACAGAGAGACTGCTTTTCCCAACTCCACCCTTGCCAGATAGAATAATGATTCTGTGACGAACTGAACCAAGACGTCGCTTAATGGAGAGAACAGTATCTGGTTCACGTTGAGAAAGAGGAAGTTTAGCTTCTCCACTTGAACACAAAGACTGATTAGGACAGCCTTCACATGCTGAGGTTTTTCCGGCTAGATTGCTTTTTGTACCAGGGCAGGAAGATGGGGCATCTAATGGAACATCTGACATACTGGAGGTTAGGAAAAAGAATTTTATATACGATCACTAATAAGTTTACTAAATATATACATTGCTCAACAACAAATGTAGATCATTTCAGTTTCTTCTAGTACTATATAAATTAGCAGCAACCAAAAACTGAGGAACAGTCATAAACTAATATTAGCAGACCAGCCGGAAGTGACAGTTGAGAGCTAATTATTAAGATCATTTACTTTTGACTCCAAATATTTTTATCTAAGAAGTGAAAGTTCGTTTTAGAATGTGGGATACTTCGCAGACCTTGATTGCCGGTGTTTACAATCAAGGCGAACGTGCGTACAAATAAACTGAAAATATTTTAGTAATATTAAGAGAAAGCTTTCGGTTTTTCATTTATATTAGGATTGGAGTGATTAGTATCAATTTATAAAACTTAAAATTTACTAGATGCTGAATGATGACTGATATTTTTGAAGCTTATTCACCTGAGGAAATGTTACCATACAGCTTTTTGTAGTCAATATATGGCACTGAATTAAGTATTTTTGTTTATGATAACGTCACGGAAACCGATACGGCCTCGTTGTCATTGTAAATTGATTTCTGTATGCACTTGTTTGCCCCAACGATCTCTCTTAAAATACTCTTCAGTTGGTTACAACATAGAACTTCGAACATAAGTACATCAGTTCAGGTTGCCATATCACATTAGCACAGAAACGCAATTGTCAATTCAAATCCCATAGTGGTAAAGATAGCAGAAGTACTACTGGTAAAGGAGACTAGAGCTCGAAGATATTATTCAAGAAGTTGAATCTAGCGAAACAAACTTAAAAGAAAAAGATAAAGATGACGAGGAATTCATAAGGCCAGGATCTAAGAGAACACAAAGAATGAATGCACCGGCGCCATTGCAAACAGTTTTGTGCCAAGTCATTCAGGGTCTGCCACCATCGATTATCATCTCGCGGACCCCGACAAGGTAGCTTACACTTATCAACACGACTCAATCCACTTGTAAGTGACTTGATGAATTTGAGCCATATTTTGGTTTGGCCGCCCTTAACTTTCATCCAACCTATTTCTACATCGCAAAACATAGCTCGACGAGGCAGTCGGTGGTTAGGAATAAGCAATATTTCGCCTGCGCCATAATTGACGCAGGTTGGCAAAAGCCAATCGAGCCTTCTGTATACACGCTGAGATTTCGTCACACACCAGGCCATCAGCACTGATGAGACTACCGAGATAAGTTAAGCAGTCTACGCGCTCGATTACTTCACTCCCTATCACTAGTTCAGGTGCTGATACAAGCCAATCCTGAAGCAACATTTTGCATTTCGACGGTGAGAACCTCATCCCGAACATGCTTGCATTGTTGCTTAGGGTAGTCAGAAGACTGCATTTTGTTAGCGTCTCCACCGAATAAGACTATGTCATCGGCATATTCTAGGTCAGTAAGCGATCCTCCTCGTAGAAGGTCTAACCCTAAAAAATCTGACGAGGGTAATGTCAACTCCAAAAGCATGTCTATGACAAAGTTAAACTGGAATGGTGAGAGTGGACAGCCCTGACCGACACCACTTGAAGTAAGGAATTCCGGTGACAGTTCGCCGTAAGCTCTTACTCGACTAGTAGTGTTCGAGTAGAGAGCTAAAATGAGGTTAATGCACTTCATTTGTACACCTTTCAATGACAGACACTGCCACAGAACCCCACGATCAACAGAGTCAAATGCTGCCTCAAGGTCCAGGAAGACAACTACTGTCGGACGCCTAAATGTGTCTGTGTTCCAGGACCTGTCGTAAAGTGAATATGTGGTCTATACAGCCACGTCCAGATCGAATACCAGCCTGGTTTTCTCTAGTCTGCTCTTCACGAGCTCTACTTAGGCGTCGAAGTATTACCAAGGCTAACAATTTAGAAACTATATTAGTTAGACTGATTGATGGGTTAAAGCCTTGTGTGATAATTTGTTGTAAGAATGTGAACCGGAGTAAACTGATCAGTTAGCTAAAAAGACTTATGTATGGTACATCAACCTTTTTTCTTGAGTAAGCTACTAACCCGAAAAATCTTGTCAGATTGTATTTTAGATAAGATGGTCATTTATTACTTTTTATATCTATGTAAATGTAGATATTATGCTCCATTGAAAGGCTGAGCACATGCAATAGTTATCGGTTTATTATAGAATATTAAAAGATTTCAGCAGCAAGAGCAAAATACTATGACGGGTATGAAGTGAGATAAAGATAAGTGATTTAAGATCCCCAACCTTAGGTTTTGATTGTCTCAAAGATCTGAGCCAAAAATTTTAAGATTGAATATTATTCCAACAGCCAGTGTTCAGAGGCATTACCACAGTTAACTTCGATAAAATGTTGTAAAAGGTTGAACACATTGCCAATGGGATGAATATGGGGCTGCCTGGTAAAAATAGTTTACAAGACTTTTTAAGTTTCTAGGTATATACTAGAACACCAGGGTGGCAACATCGTCAAATAAATCAGTTTTTGAGTTTTGCAAGAACTGCTTTTTATGTTACGAACTTGACCATCAGTGGGGATGCCAGTTGTTTTTTCAGCACACATGTGTAAGAAATTTTAGTTATCCTTATCATGCGTCAAAAATATTCCATTCCTACAAAACTAGTGCAAGTGAGAGTCTATTACTTAAGTTGTAAATACCTGGGCTGTTTTCTTGCACTGATTATAGGGTTTAAGACAAACTCTTATGGTAAAGTAGTAAGTGAGTGGAAAATTTATATAATTGTAACCGGGTGTGAGTATATTTGGCTATGAGGAGCATCTAAACTGGCTGTATTAGTAAACTACTAACACGAAACTAGGTAGGGGAGAAGTCAAGCCTTTAACTTGTTTCTTTGTGGCTCAAAATTTGTCGCAGCAACACAGATCTACCCACATCCTAACGTCTTAAAATTTAGAATTATTTTGTACTTTTTAGTTCCTGAATTCACCCAATCTTACGAAATCATATTGTACATGCTGAATCTTTTCTAACACTACCAATACTACTGACATGTTTGCTGATTGTCCTCTCACTATGCTGATATGGTGAAGCGACGTGAACCAAGCTTTAGTGAGTTAAATTTTTAAACATGACATTGCATTCATCGAAATCCCCATCACCATTTACGCATTAATTATTACTCGGGCTTTTCTTGTTAACTAAACTTAAGAACAAAAGTTTAAACAAACGAAAAGGAAATAAAATTTATTGAAGAATTTCGACGGACCTACGTCTACCAGTATCACTGGAAGGGATATTAAGTTTATTGTTGAAATATTCAACCCTATAAATATTAAACTATATAGCAAGCCCCCGTTTAACATCCAAGTTTGCTCCTCAGACTGATATAATAGAACTGAAGCTCTACAAATATGGTGTCAGTAATTTGAGGATCATTTATTCTTGCAATAATACTGAAGTTAATTGGATTTAGTAAGTCTGAACGACTTAAATTGCACTGGTTAGTTTCATAAACGCTGCATTGCACATTAAGTGTTCAATGAAACTGTTGGTTTGGTCTTAAATACAAAGATTGCTCGTCCCATCACTTATTTCAAAAACAAAAAATTAATTGTTTGAAATAGTTTGCATTATCCCGTTGTGGGTTTTGACTAATGACAAACCGAAACAAAGGCAGAAGAGCTGTGGTTAAAAACAGAATGACTGCATGCATCAAGTTAGTTTGCAGTTGAGTACTTAGATACCACATGAGGTAAGCGACATTTAGGCTGTGTAATATTTGGAATTAGTAAGTCACGATAACAATTCATAATCCATCAAGACTGTCAGAAACTACTTACACTTAACTCAGAATGACAACTGATCCGACTGCGAGAATAATCTGGCAGTTTGCTTTTATTTTCAAGGTACTGTGGGTACTACGGGAGTGAGCAGAATAGCCTGAATGAAGCAGATTGGGAAGGTTATAGAAAAGAAAAGCCAGTGATTAAACGAAAGCACGAAATGCAACTACATTTTTCATGGAGAAAATCAACTACAATCGGGAATAACACAAACCTAAGATGAGGGAGGTATGGTTACTCGATGCAGATAGGGTACAGTTTTAAACCTACCGCATACACGATAAAGACGTGACCTCATCCAAGGTCGTCCATTGGTCCGTTTTCGAATGGCTAGAAGGCTGGTTGTGTGTTGGGTGGCATGGTTTTAGCTGTTTACGTACTTATTTAGTCTTTTATTGAAATTAAATCATAAGATTATTCTAAATAACATAAACTGACAGTTCTCACTTTTGTTATCTACACTTTAGCTTATATACTGGATTATAAATTGATCTTGGAAACTGGATGGTCATTTTATGAGGACCTGATCAGGTTCAAAATACAAGTTGATGTCATTCAGAATTAGCTAGTATAATTGCTGTATTATTAAAAGTTTAAAAAGAAATTTCAACGATTAACCTTTTAGTTGTAAACTTCGAACATAAACTTTAATCGTCATTAATATCTCATGAAATCAGTAAGGTATTATTACACAACATAACTGCTTTTACTTCTTTATTGCTGTACTGTTTCTAATGCTTCATGTTTGGTGGTTGTCAGTTAGTCAAAGAGATGCACTGCAACCATTATTAATCACCAGGAGTCCCTGAGCTAAATTCGAAAGTGTGCCAAATAAATTTCAGCATATGAAAGGAGAACAATGCTATCACTTTCTAGATTGCTCATACCAATTTTTTAATGTAATTCAGGTGTCCTGTGTTTGGTCGTAAGCCTAAAACAAAATGTTTGAGGATAATTCATGAGTCATTTGAACTTTCAGTGAAATGAGAAATTTTGGGTCCGAATTTCCGAGACATTATTATGGACTGTAACTTTGTGGGAAGAAGAATACATCATAAGATGGTACAAGGTTATCCTTGTGATAGCTTGGGAAACGCTTGTGATCCATGGGCCAGATGACTGTCTATAGAAAATACAGAAGTCAGTTCCACTACAACCACTGTCATTAAATGAAGTGTCAAAATGCATTATGGAATGGCTGAAGAATGGGTCATTATGAAATCCCTGATTTCACTCAGTCGTTCTTAGTACGCGAACGCAAGCATTTCGTGTACTGTGGAGAGAGTGAGGTAAGAAAGGATTCCGAAAATGGATTCATCCGTTGAGGTTTTTCAGCGGCCATGAGCAAACAGAATCATATTAATATCCTTGAGCAGTTAGTATAGATTCTACGAACAATAACAGTAACAGGAAGTAAGGATGCTTAGTGATCAATTCTTCAATGTAGATGGTCATTGTTTCACTCAGCAACAAGGGATAATTTTAACTAAGAGCGCCCCGTTCTGTTCGCATTGTGATTTCATGTGATACTCTGAAATTTCAAGGAAAACCTCGGTCACATAAATGTTCATCATGAACTTAGCACTAGTGGAAATCGCAGCTGTACGTACTACTCATTGTATTGCAGACATAATTCTGTGTTTCTGTCTCATGTATCTGGCATTCTGTAAAACCTTGAGTGAATGCTTATCCTGATGTGATTTCTTTAGACCCGTTCCAAGATCAACAAGGCCTGAGACTGTTGGTAGGTAGTGCTTAAAATGTATTCTTATTTCATAGCTTCAATAATTATTTTAAAAGTGTCAACCAAAAGGATAAAAGTGTGGGCCACAATGTACAACGCTGTTTCAACTCTTGGAAATAATGCGGCTAATAGCAGTGAGTCATCAAATCGGTAAATAAACCAAGATTTACTGCAAAAACCATAAGTCACAAAAGATCTCCAGACGTAATGCCAGAACTTCAGCAAGGAGATCAACAGAAAACTAGATAACATCCGGTAAAAGCTATATGTATGGTGCAGCTCAACGGATAGTCCTTCATTTATAAGTTAAATATTATTATGCTATTTCCTGGCAATCTTTGGATGATTGTGAAAAAACCATTCAAATGAACTCACCACTGTATACCAACCACATAGACTATGAGAAATCATGGTACAACGTGGACAGAAGAACATCATGGAGCAGGCCTCTAAACTATTCTGTACCTGAGAAGATAATCAACATCACACAGAATTCTCATGATGGACTGAATCGCAAAATCGTGCTTAAAGGACAGTTCTCAGGCTCCTTCCAAACGAAAATCGGTCTCAGGCAAGGCTACTCAACCTCACCCTTCCTCTTTCATCTAGTGTTTGACTGGATTATGAATACCTCAGCACCTCAAGGAAAGTGCGGAGTACAGTGGACAGCTTGGATGTATCTAGACGATTCATGCTTCGCAGATGACCTAGTTGTTTTGTCCCACACACTGGAACAGATGCAGGTGAAGACAGCCAGTTAGGCAGCTACCTCTGCATTAGTTGGTCCCAACATACATGAGGGAAAAAGTAGGATCCTTCGATATCACACAGTGTGCACTAACCAAGTCACATTTGATGTAGAAGTTCTGGAATAGTGTGGAAGCATTGTATTGTATTGACTTGATGTTCATAGTGGATCAAGAATTAACTTATTCGGTTAACTATATTTATTCAGTTCTTAAGATATTTTTTAAACAAGAAAATCATAGGTATAAACCGACTGAAATGGTATGATATGTTTGCGAGATGTTTCTGACTATACATTAATCTATTGATTACCAGTTTCTGCTAATTTTCACTGTACTGGTGGTATGAAAAGTGGTTCTTTCCAAATATATCGTTTTATACGATGTTAATACATCTTAAGTCATTGTGGTGAGTTCATAACGACTTTTGTCACAGATTGTCAGTGTCTTTTCACGATTCACGCTGATAGTAATTGTAATAATATTTATTTTCATATGATATTACGCTACGTGAGGCCTGCTAGTTTATTTTCAAGATCACTTTGTTACACATGCAACCATACTTTCTGTTATAGATCGTTCAGTTTAATAATATTATTATCTTACTGACATAGCCGACATGAAGAGTGTAATACAACGGTATTTACAACAAGCGTTAACAAATATGGTAGCTAATAAGCACAGTTCCTGGGTGGCGCTCAGGAGTTAAAAGTTGTTTGCCAGACGTTGTTTGGAGATATTTACTTGAGGATATTTGTGTAAAGGAACAGGCTAATAGGTTCATATTTAATAGAAGTTGTCGATTGGAAAGTGCCTTGTTTTAGTTGTAACCGTGACTAGAGAATACGTTAAGTGTATCTTGTGTAGAAGCACTGGGATCGCTCACTACTGATAAGCTTCTGTAAGGAAACGAAAGAGAAACAGAAGAAAGCAGAAGCAAGGCAATCGGAAATATGACCGGCGCATTGTTGGACCGTTCATAGTGGAGTATACAAAGTAACGATAAGTCAGTTCTACATAACACACACTGGCTGCTAAAATTAAAATAAATTACAGTAATATAGTATTCAAATTAGGAGGTAGAGCAATAAATGAGGATGAGTTGCAGTGTGTTTCAAGGTGTATAGAGTCTTAGAAATAGGAGAGAAGTCTAAGTAAGAAGCCGGGAGTCTGTACTTTAAAGCCAAAGGTTCAGCAGGGAGAGTAAAGTTTCTGAAAAACATTGGTTGTCTTGTTACTTTGCATAAGTGCCAACCTCTAAGTCATACTGTAAGTGCCTGAATGCATGTGGCGGGCATAAAATTCGAAAAATGAATGTAAGGTTTAGCAAGTACATTAAAGGAATCGTTGTACCACTGATTATTCGCCTCATTATTCAAGAAGTGGCCGAAGCACACGCATTGTTCTCCCTCACTAGCATGGATGGACCGAAGTCATTTTCCTGACCATCAATGTTTGTTAGTCAGTAAGTCCATCACCCTCCTTTCGTGTTTTTAGGCTCATTTCAAGAGACTGCACGATAATATTTCTGTCACCTTCAGGCACTATATTTTAAATCCTGTAGAGTAACACTATTTGTACAAGTTCTATTTTACAAGCTAGTCTGGCTTTAAAAATTTATGAACTGTGGGTTGGGTATCAGTGCAAAACAGTTAACTGTTATGGTGAGAAGTGTGGGTTTTCAAACAAATTATGAGCATATTGGATGTAGCGGAGGAAGGCTGTTTGATGGTATAAGCGGGAAAGATTAACTGCAGGATAATCTCCCAGAGAAGCCAATTAAAGTGAGTCTATCACTCATCTATCCACATTTATTTATTTTATCGTTGTCACACATTTCATATCGATACCTTTTAATATATATTATATTAGCAACTGATGGTAGAGAGCTTTAAGAGTTGTGACAATATAATAGACTCCGAGATACAGGTTACTGAATTCCTACCTGTTTCGTTTTTCCCTCACGATCCAGAAGTCTAGTTCTCGGCACTCGATGCTTATTTCGAGATCCGCCGCATTACGAACCAGAGGTAGAAATACGCTTACGCTCAGAAACCTTACCTAAGGATCACATGGCTGCGGTCCTTGAGGTTATCCCCATGTCTAACGTACATGACGTCTACGACCGTCCAGTTTCATGAAGCCTGTCGAAGACGTCGTGAATTGAAGGAAAAGCTATCGAAGAGAACGACACATGTCCATATGGATTCGATAGTTCTGTTTCTGTTTTGAGTCAAACATCCACACTTAGGTCAAACCATCAGAACAGGCGTGGTCTCAATTCACAATATAATTCTATAAGAAGCTACAGTAGCATCCCCACCGGTATCGTCGATTTCATCTTGCCTGAAAAGTGATGAAATAAAAGAAGGAAACATTACCCTATGCGGATCCAACGAGATGAGTAAACGAACGCTGGGAATAGAGCAGAATAACCGAGCAGATGAATCATTTTTCAGAGTTCATGAGTTTCCTGGAAACCTAGCCAGAAGTAACATTTTGTCGTTTATAGCATTATTCTTTGATATCAGAGGGGGTATATGGAAATATATCATAAAGTCAATGAGAAGGAATCCACAACATAGTAAATAATAGTGGCTTGCTGAGAAATCTGTGGGTGGAAGCCATAGTTAGAGAGGTCAATTATGGTCCGGATGAACAAGTCAGAACAGTGCGAATAAAGAGAGCAACCGAAGAAATCACCGGGGATATACGGAGCCTATATTTACTGGAAGAAGCCGACTACTTGAACGCTACGGTAACGAGGTCTGGACGTGGTAACCGCTTCGGGGAGGGAGTGTTAGTTATTCTATGACTAATTGTAGTTATGCCATAACTAACAAATCAGATTGGTTAAGTGCTCAGCACGTTATCTAGTCTGACCGGTCTGTAAACCTTCATTGTTGTAAAAGACCTATTGATTGAAGGGCGTTATTATCTTATTATATTGATGTGACTCATGTTTTTATTCATTTTCTAAAGACACGCTATACTGGCGGCTACGTTTGCTCGTCTTACTTGATAATTGTAGTTTCCTTATTTATTGTACTAATTTAATCGTTTTTTGTTTAGAAACAGATAAAGTTTAAAGCCAAGTTGATCTTTTGATATCATAGCTTTACCACTGATTCTGTGCTCGCCAGTATTGCGTTTACTGTCTTATAATTACATCTGTAGGACAAATTAAATCCTACAGTGGTCTGATGCTTTTGTGACATTTTCTTTTTTCTTTTTAACTCTGTAGCTTAAGAAGTCATGAGTGAGCTCTTTTTCAGTATGATTGTCTAGAACATATTGTAGTAGGATTTCTTGGTAGGACGTCAAAGCCAGTGCAAGGTTACGAACATGTATTGTTACTGTATACTTCTCAAATTCCGAGACCGTCCCATCATCCCAGGACCTCATGTCTCCTTAGCTAGGCTTTGATCACTTACAACTGTAACTACTCGCGCCATGTGGGTACGTTTCAAGAAAGGCCATGAGGTGGCTTTGGAAGTAAGCACTGGTTTAAGCTGGTTCCACAGTACTTTCGGGTCCGTTGCCCTCCACTGTCAAGCCCCTGCTCATTTAGGGCGGGTGCCACAGTTTCCGTCATACCGATTGGTAACAGCAAGTCTCAAGCTACGATGATTCGACTACTCGCTGCGGATGGCCCTGTCATTCCTACCGATGGTACATGAGAGCTTACGATCAACCTGAACAGCTGACGACAATACCTGTGGACGATCATCATTGTCGATGTTCCCATAGTCATTCTACTTATCGATTTCCTACAGCACTATGAACTGCTTGTCGATTCACGTTGGCTGCAGTTAATTGATACTTCATGGAACAGTAAATTCATGGGCTTCAAAGCTCAGACCAATGCGTGCTGAATCACAGGCGTTTTTCATTGGCGTGATGATATATTCCACGCTTTATTCTAGAAATTACCACAACTAACTAAACCTTTTTAGGTGTGGTACACCACACCGTCACCCACGGACCCCTAGTCAGCGCAAAACCTAGCTGACTGGCACCGGACATATTAGGTTTCGCTAAATGTCAGTTTAGAAAATAACTGGCCACTGGTATTATTCTTTCTTCTCGCGATCCGTGGGCCCCACCTCTCCACATGGTTTGCAAAAACAAAACAATAAACTAGGTAGGCTACTGTGATCCCTTGACCAAAAGGTATCAGCAAAAAGTCTTGATATAGTGCAGACATTGTATTCTACAAACACCAGCTAGCACATAATGAATCCAAACTCTCAAATTGCGTTTATTTATACACTAAAGAGACGTCATTGGGACATTTAGAAAAAATAGCACACCAAATTGTCACAGCAATCAATCACAGCAAATAATTTTCCTGGTGGGAAATGTGATCTCAAGGTCAAATGACCGGTGCATGAAGTAAATCGAAAATAAAGATATATATCAAGCTAGTTCTGGGGATCTTACATCCTCAACACTCTTCCCCTTTTCAAAAGAGTGAGCTCCTGGGGTCCACTTGAAGTTTGACTGTTGTTCGCCGCTGTCTGAGAGGATACCTTCTGGAACGAAGAACAGCTTGCTGCTGAGTTTCTTCTCGTGGCAAGGCTGCCGGTAGGTTAAGGGTATCAAGCAAGATGTCAAGGGGAACGCTTTCTGCTCTTGATAGGCGATCTATGGCGTGACCACTTTTCGCTTCCAATTTCTGCTTCGTACATAACTCACACAAATCTTCTGACCCGGGGACCATGATTTGTTATGTAGCCACGGGCGAATACAGGGCATCTCACTTCGTAATAGGATTGCCTTTGCGGCTTTGTCTCTACTGATGTTGATGCATCAGTCGGATGCATCAGGCTGTGGATCGTTTTCAGTCTAATTCCCATCAGCATTTCTGCTGTGAACTTTCACTCCGGTAACAACTCATTTGGTGTTGTTCAATAGAAGTACAAGAAATTTTGTAAGGCGTCGACTGGTGTCCCCTCCCCTTTTTCTTTATCTGGCTGTACTTCTTTTCTGCTGGGGTCAGTGTACGGGATGCATGCAGAACGGCTTTTTCTGACGTGTCTGGAAACTGATGTGAAATAACAACACCTAGGCCATATACTGAAGCGTCTGCTGCTACGATGATCGGCATGGATGGATCGTAGTGTGTTAATAACAATTCAGAGCTAATTATAGACTTGAGTTTACCAAAAGCCACGTCACAATCTTTAGTCCAGTTCCATGTGCCAAATAACTGATTAATCCGAGAAAAGATCGTGATTCCGAGACATTAGTGGGAGTGGGCATCAGTTTGATAGCTCGGATGTTCTCAGGATCCGGTCTGCGACCGTCAGCATCAAAGATGAATCCCAAACACTTTAACGACTGCAATAGAAACTGGCATTTCTCTGGGCGTAACCGGACACCATTGTCACTGATGCGTTGTAGTACCAATGTCGTGCGTTCCCGTATCTGTTCCAATGTCTTCGCAACAATTAAGATATCATCGAGATGAGCTGCAGCCACTGAGATATCTGATAGGACAGTATCCATTAGTTGTTGGAAGATAGATGGGGCAGACTAAACTCCAAAAGGCAGACGGATGTACTGGAGCAAACCACGATGAGTGTTGATAGTAAACAGCTCTTTAGATGCTTCATCGACTTCCACTTGCAAATAAGTAGCAGCTGGATCGAGCTTTGCGAAGAACTTTCCCCCATTCAGCACAGTAAACAGATCTGCGGGGACGGGCAGAGGATAATGATGCTGTTTCAGAGCTGCGTTTCGAACTGTAGAAAAATCAGCACATATATGTATCGTGCCCTTGGCCTACTTGATAACGACCAAGCAGAGTAAGAAACGGGAGTAATAACTCCTTGGCGTTGAAGGCGATTCAATCCTTGATATACTTTAGCTAATGTTGCATAAATTACGGGTTTATTTGGACGAAATGTAGGCTTAGACCCAGGTTTCAACCGAGGTGTTGCTTTCACAGCGTTGCACCGACCTAATCCAGGTTCAAAAATGGTTGAAATCTCTGTCATCAGCTTCTTCGTATATGCTTCGGGGTCATGTGGTTGTGATACCAGGTGGCATATGGTATTTAACGGGACATCAGCCAATTTTAGCTGGTCTAAAAAATTTAAACCATATAAATTTAGATCAGCTGGCGTTATACAACATACCCAAGTAAATGATGAGTCTCGGAAGGCAACTTTGAATTTTAATTGTCCGGACAGACGAGGATAATGACCACATTCTGTACGAGGCTTCTGTGTCGAGTGCTGCAAGCTTCGGTTGTCCAATTTGGTCAAATATTTGCGTGAGAGGATGGTGACATCAGGTGCATTATTTATTTGCAATCTACACAAATGCTCGCTGACATTAAGAGAAATGAATCTTCTCTCACCTGGTGATGAGCTTTAGCAGGAAGATATTAGGCTCAATGCATTGGTACCGGATCTAGAAACAGATTTCTAAGCACTTCTGGATCGGTTCAGCTTTCTCTTTAGGCAAAAGCCATCTTTATGACCGATGACCTTACAATTCCTGCATTGATGTTAACTAAATGGGCATTTCCGTACATAGTGCCATGAGCCGCAGTGCCAGCAAGGAGCAGGGTTTTTTTGTCTTTCTATCTGAGCTAGAGTGGGATGAACTGGGTTTAGCATGGGTAGGTAACTTTTGGTGGACAACATGAACTTCGGAACCACCCCGGCCCCCAGATTGCACAAAAAGTGTTGTCATGCTGCACGTTGGTGATGCGTTGGTACTCATCAGTGATTGCATCGAGTATTAGTGTTAGGTCTTGTTTAAGGAGGTTGAGCAACCGAGTTCTGATGTCGGAAAATTTAGGCGATTGAAGACTGCATATGAAAATGAGGGATTTGAATTGGTCATCGGTGAGAGATTCGGGTTTGAGCTGTTCGCAGTCACGGTTGACAATGCCAACATGGGTCATGAAGTTATCGTATTCATTCATGACCAGTTTTAATCAGCGATAATGTGTACTGAAAAGAGAGTGCTGATCCTCAAAACATTTGCTGAGGGACTGAACAGTAGCATCGAATGATCGGTCGCGTAGGTTCTGCGGCAGGATGTAGCTGCAATACTGGTCCAGTTCTGACGGACCAAGTTTTATAAGGAGTAGACGCACCTCCTAGGAATCATCTCTGTCAGCAAAATCAAATTTGAAGAGGTCTGCATAACGCCTAAACCAAGTATCAAATGTAATATTGGCGTCAGGATCAGAAAGAAACTCTGAAATACCACTGGTCATACCATCAACTGACTGAGGAATTGTCGGCGTAAAAGAGACTTGAGAAGAGGTGTGCTTATGAGTAAGTATCTCCATCAATTTCAGCTGTGGTGCAAACAATTTATCTAATTTAGCTGCATCCACCATAATTCACCAGATCGTTTGTCCAAATGCCGTCGCCAAACTATTACGCTCGTCTCTAGGTAAGCTTCAACTATTACGACTTCACCTTAGTCGAATTATGAGAAGAAAACACTGAAACAGGTAGGCTACTGTGATCCCTTGACCAAAAGGTATCAGCAAAAAGTCTTGATATAGTGCAGACATTGTATTCTACAAACACCCAGCTAGCACATAATGAATCCAAACTCTCAAATTGCGTTTATTTATACACTAAAGAGACGTCATTGGGACATTTAGAAAAAATAGCACACCAAATTGTCACAGCAATCAATCACAGCGAAGGATTTTCCTGGTGGGAAATGTGATCTCAAGGTCAACTGCAGACGATGATATTGTTTTCTCTAAAATCATATCTATGACAAGGTTAATCAGTAATGAAGAATGTGGATATCGCTGATGGACACCACTTGAAGTAAAGAATTCCGGTGACAGTTCTCCATAAGCTGTAACTCTACTCTATTGAAACAAGTTGGATGTGATTACGCCTAGTTCCCAGATTCTACCTTAGATCTCGATCAACCTAACTTGTAACCGGATCGCCATCATTAAAAATTTCAGCCTTAAGCATGCCTCTCTACCTCGCTCCAGATTTCCTACAGCCTTCTCAACTTCTTGAAGCCTCGGAGGACTTACATCCATATGCCATTCAGGTTCACTAGAGATCGTGGGCAACCGAATTGTGAGCGAAGTCTAATTAAACTGATCCATGAACGGTTCTTCCCATCGATCCAATCTCCTGGATTGAGAATGAAACATACGCCCATCCTTATCCGAGATAGTTTTGTTAAGAGATGGATTTCTAATACCGGTCTCACTGATAAGGCGAAAAGTCGCTTATCGACGCTACGTTTTTCATCGGTCCTGCTTCCTCTATTCACCACAGTTCGAAATCATTGCGTAGGCTTTTTATTAGCCTGCGCTTAGGGTGACCTCGCTCTTCATCATGTTCAGAGATAGGTGGGATGAGTTTTTCGAGCGTCTATCAGACCGGTGGATTTTAGTGAGATCTACTGCTTATCCATGACCTCACTGTTTACCTTACTAACCGATATCATCGCTCTTTCCACAGCTTTCTGGATATCATTACAGGCTGCCTCCGAATGGGAATCAATTAAATGGTCGCCTAAATGTTTTTTTAGTTGCTGTGCTATAATTAAATAGAACCCTAGGAGGTTTTCTTACGGTGTCTTTCCTACGTCTGATAAGTCGCAAACAAATACGTGCTCCGTACTGAGGCATGATCTGAATATAAATATGTGCCCCAGAACGAGCGACAGTGCTCTATCGAACCCATCCATCTGCGTGAAATGGCAAAGCCATCACGTTGGGTGTCGCCAGGTCAGAAGATGATTTTCCTTATGCTTAAAATAAATGTTTGCTAGGAATAGGCCGTTATTTGAGCATAGCTGCGGCAGACGGTCGCCATTATCAGTGTTTTGGGCCGCGACACCATAACATCCACTCAGGTGTCTTTCCTTTTCACTGAGTCTACCTACTTGAGCTTTGAAGTCACCAGCCATCATTACTGTATCAGAGCGCCTAACTTTTTGGAGGAGGTCCAAAAGCTTTCTATAAAACTCATGCTTCACCTCGTCTGAACTGCAGTCAGTAGGAGCGTAGGCAGGGACAACAAACAGGCAACGGCGAGTGTCCCTATCTTTCCGAGTCCTTACTGTCTCGTTTAGTCGGACAGTGCACAAGCAACTGTCTACTGGGATCCAGTCTAGGAATAAAACGAGTTGCTTTTTTGTATTGACATGTGGAGGTTAAGTGAATAACGCTACTCGGATCCTGTACGCGCGTTTCCGAGACGCAGCATACATCGATTGAGCGAGATTCTAAAGTCTTAGCTAAGGAAGCCTGTTGCCCTACTTGACACAGTGTCCGGACATTAAAAGCTCCAACATGTAATCTAGAACGGGGTTTCAGGAGACCAGGGATAACGTTTCGGGAACTCGAGTTCTTTGCGCTGGCGGTGCGGGGTTAGTGGTGGAGATAAGGAGGATATTAAGGGGTGTAGGAAGCATTTGATTGCGACCGATTTGGTCTCCTGTGCTGGTACGGGCATGAGGTCGGATGTCACTTCTCGGCTGCCCACATCGTGGAAGGGTGTTTCTTGAGGAACCTGAAAAGGAAGGCAGATTAGCGTTGGTCTTAGAGACCTGGAAGCGTGACCGCAGAGTCCAAGGGACAACTGCTTGAGACCGGTCACGCACGGCCTTTTGATGGGTAGTATTTAAAGTGTCAGCTCCGTTCTTGTTTAAAAGGCCTTACCACCGGAGACGGAAATCCACGAGGTAGGGTGAGGTGTGACATTTTTAGGGTCGACCTTTTCTAACCCTTCCTTCCTTGTGAGAAGAGAGCATCGCTGCAGATGCTGGTTGTCCGAGGGAAATACCTTACTGCTGTCACACCTGTATGTAGTCAGCAGTACGACTTCGCCCTCAGACCGTGGGTAGCTGCTTTTAGTCTCATCGTTCTCCAATCGACCTGGCTGGCACGGTAGGACCCTCAGGAACATATGTTCCAGCCAGTATAGCTCGGTTGGGCCATCACGATAGGCAAGCCCGACGGCCACGTCAAGGTAGCAGCTACGGTCGGGATTGCGGAAGACTAAAATGTGTCGAAACCTGGCATACTAAGTCTAGATGAAGATATGTTGTTCATTTGTCCACAGGAGATTCCTGCAATGCGTTTCTTATGTAGTTCGGTCAGTGTAATAATCACATGCTAGTCTTATACACAACTACCAGTAATTTATTCCACATTCAGAAACGATTGTATTATATTCGTGGTCCTTTTCATGATTTTATTGTTAACAGTGGTAGTATCAAACCTGTTACTTCTGTTGGAATGTTAAATTTATTAAATTCCAATGCTATAAGTACTCTTATTTCGAGTACTGCTGGCCGCGAACCTCCTATTCTTGGATGTTGCAATTTACTAACTAGAGATTATCTTTAATTTTGACTTGCTAATTGTTTATCAGTGAATGTGGGACATCGGTTTCGAGGTTATAAAACTTAAGAATGCTTAAAAGCCCACCCTCCTTCTTGACCATTAAACAGTTCTGATGAAATATCTAGGCTTATTGACGACAGAACCGAAGTGTGGAGATCTACGCACAACCGCAAAACCTTTCTCGTCTGATTATCATGCAGAAAGTATTACTTACTTACTTACGCCTGTTACCCCTAATCGAGCATAGGCCGCCCACCAGTTTTCTCCAACCAACTCTGTCCTGGGCTTCCCTCTCCAGTTCTGTCCAATGCTTGTTCATTCCTCTCATATCTTTCTCTATTTCTCGGCGTAATGTGTTCCTTGGCCTTCCTCTTTTCCTTTTGCCTTGAGTAATCCATGTGAGGGCTTGTCTCATGACGCAGTTAGGTGCTTTCCGCAATGTGTGTCCTATCCACTTCCACTGCTTCTTCCTCATTTCCTCCTCCACTGGAATTTGGTTTGTTTTCTCCCACAGTTCGTTGTTGCTGATGGTGTCTGGCCAACGAATACGAAGTATTTTGCGTAGACAACTGTTCATAAATACTTGTATCTTCTGGATGATGGCTTTGGTAGTTCTCCAAGTTTCCGCTCCATACAGTAGAACTGTCTTCACATTTGTATTGAAAATCCTGATTTTGGCTTTGGTTGAAAGTATTAAGACCTCGAAAATAACAATCGCTTCTGTTATTTCTACGCAAATCGAATACCTAAACAGATTAAATGAAATCCAGCAGTGCGGAAATTCCAGTACAAAAGGAACAATCAGAAAATTACCTACACAAAAAGTAGTTTTTCCGAATACAGTCAGCTAACAGTACATACTGCCAAGGAATTGATCTTTCACGATCCACGAGAGGTCTGCTGAAGAAATTTTATAAGTCTACGACTCGCATGCATGTCAGTCACTCTAACAAGATATGTTATAAGGACGTAGGTGAGTCCATTCCATTTCTCCTTCTTCACTCTAATACTAATGAGCTTTTTCTAGACAATACTAAGTGTGAATTGAAGAGAGAATCTGAGATGCATTCTATGAAACTGTTAAAAAGACATACAAGAAATCACAAAAAACTGGAGACCCGTTTGAGCTACGATGTTTGTATACAACAGCAGCTGATATGAATCACAAATACAATGGGTATCACTAGTTATTATGCAGAATACGATCCCTTCTGAATATCATAATGACTCGGTTTGTGGGAACACTTTTCTTCGTTTCTGAATGTGGAATAAATTACTGGTAGTTGTGGATAAGACTAACATGTGATTATGACCGAACTGAAGAACAGCTATTGAAACCTAGATAAAATATTTGGGGAGCAACTAACGGTATTAAACCCTAGGATTAGACACCGGTTAAGTTGGCTCTTTATCGTCGCAGATGTTCGACACCCTATAGTAGGTGCACATTTCCTGAGTTCATATAGCTTGTTAGCAAACGGAAGCCTGTTGATTCCTATAAAAGTAACCTGCATGCCTTCAGACTATCTGGTACATTGCTCCATGATAGATCCGTCTACAAATGACGATCTTTCTGCTACTGTTCTTCAGTACCCTAAATTTACAATGCCGACTTATCACGGGACAGACTAAACATCCATTGTTGTCCCTGCGCATGGTAGCTAAGACGGACTATGATTAATGTTCTTGAGGTAGTTACTGACAGTTTAGCTCTACATTGTTGGATTCCTCAATTGGATGATCTCTCACCTACGTTACATGGAAAACGAGATTTTCTAAATCGACCTCGTGCGAGCTTATCGTCAGATTTCAGTAGCACCAGGAGATATGCTGGAAACAGCAATTATCACTCCTTTTGGTCCGTTTGAACTTCTGGGGACACCATTTAGACGAAAGAACACTGAGTATACTTCTCAGCGATCCATGGATAGGGTACTAAAGGCCTCCATTTTGTTTCCGTGTACATCGACGATGCATTAGTTGCCCGGGGTTTGTTTGAAGAACATGTCGTTCATCTACATCAACTGATTGGTAGATTTAAGCAAATAGATGTAGTTATAAACCTGCCTAAATGCATTTTTGGAGTCTAAAGCTTGGAATATTTAGGCCACAAGATCGACATTTATAGCTAGAGATGCATTCTTAGTAGCCAAAACAGCCGTTACTTCCACAACAATGACTATAAGTCCAGAGACAGCCCTGATCTTATGCACAGACCTGTCTCAGACAGCAGTAATCTTGTCTCTACCAAAACAAGAGAAAAACGAAATCAAACTGCATACTTTCTTTTCAAAGAAGTTAGAAGTAGTTCATTTTCCCCTCTGGGAGAGAGCTATTAGCTATTTCAGTCAGTCACCATTAATGAAACGAGTGAAACTTAAGGACTCACTAAGCGCAATATGGCCATATCTGGCGAAAATGTGTTAGGAAAATCGATATTTTCGTGACATACTATGGAGGTTATGGAAGTAAATGTCCAGTTAGTCGGTCAAGTCACCCCAAATGTTGCACAGGGTTTTTTGTAAACCTAGAGATCGAAATATTTCAGAGTGCGTTTTAGACCATCCAGCTTAGTAGCATTCGGATGGCTGTTGAACAACAGTTACCATTCAATAAGAGATTGTTGGTTTAGACTTGGAGTACTTACGAATTGAATAAGAATACTGTTAGTCATAGACGAAACGCGGTAAGATAATGAAGAGTTGTAGGTGGGTTATTTGATCGTGGGGCTTTCATCGTTCTGAGTATCAATCCAGCAATATCGGAATCAAATTTAAATTCCAAAAATCAGATCATTTTACTGTATACAGGACATTAGAAATTACATTTCCCGACCGTAGCTGCTCCCTTGACGTGGTGGTCGGGCTTGCCTATCGTGATGACCCAACCGAGCTATACTGGCTGGAACATATGTTCCTGCAGGTCCTACCATGCCAGGCTGGTCGATTGGAGAACGATGAGACTAAAGCAGCTACCCAAGGTCTGACGGCGAAGTCGTACTGCTGACTGCAGAGGGGTGTGACAGCAGTAAGGTGTTTCCCTCGGACAACCAGCATCTGCAGCGATGCTCTCTTCTCACAAGGAAGGAAGGGTTAGAAAAGGTCGGCCCAAAAAATGTCACACCTCCCCTAACTCACGGATTTCCGTCTCCTTGGGTAAGGGTGCCCACTAAGGGCCTTTAAGAACGGAGCTAATCCTCAAAAAACGTTTCATTAAAAGGCCGTGCGTGACCGGCCTCAAGAAGTTGTCCCTTGGGCTCTGCGGTCACGCACCCAGGTCTCTAAGACCAATACTAATCTGTTTTCTTTTACAGGTTTCTCAAGAAACAACCTTCCACGGTGTGTGCAGCCGGGAAGTGACAACCGCACTCACACCCGTAACAGCACGCGAGACCAAATTGGTCAAAATCAAATCCTTTCTACACCCCCTAATGTCTCTCTTATCTCCACGACTAACTCTTCTCACATTCATTTATCACAGTGCACAGCTAATGCAGTCGACACAACTTCGTGAAACGTTGTTCCTCGTCTCCTTAAACCCCGCTCTAGACTACATGTTGGGGCATTTAATGTACGGACATTGTGCCAAATAGGTCAACAGGCATCATTAGCTAGGACTTTAGAATCTCGTGCCATCGATGTATGCTGCGTCTCGGAAACGCGCATACAGGATCCTAGTAAAATTATTAATCTGATTTCACCTTATCAAAATAAAGAAGCAGCTCGATTTACTCTTCGTGTATCCGGTAACCCTGATGCTGCTTCCAGGGGTCTTGCTGGCGTAGGCATAGCATTGAGTCGAAGAGCTGAACAATCTCTCCTTGACTGGATCCCGGTAGATAGTCGCTTGTGCACTGTCCGTCTAAACGAGACAGTAAGGACTCGGAAAGATAGGGACACTCGCCGTTGCCTGTTTGTTGTCCCTGCCTACGCTCCTACTGACTGCAGTTCAGACGAGGTGAAGCATGAGTTTTATAGAAAGCTTTTGGACCTCCTCCAAAAAGTTAGGCGCTCTGATACAGTAATGATGGCTGGTGACTTCAAAGCTCAAGTAGGTAGACTCAGTGAAAAGGAAAGACACCTGAGTGGATGTTATGGTGTCGCGGCCCAAAACACTGATAATGGCGACCGTCTGCCGCAGCTATGCTCAAATAACGGCCTATTCCTAGCAAACATTTATTTTAAGCATAAGGAAAATCATCTCTTGACCTGGCGACCTCCAAAGTCGTCTCAACGTTGGACCCAACTAGATCACATCGCCATCAGCCACCGATGGAGAGGTTCGATAGAAGACTGTCGCTGGTTCTGGGGCACATGTTTGGATTCAGATCATGTCCTAGTGCGAGCGCGTATTTGTTTGAAGCTTACTGGGCGTAGGAAAGACACCGTAAGAAAGCCTCTTAGGGTTTTACTTAATTATAATAAGGCGAAAAATATATTTCAGGAACAACTAGAAAGACAGACAACCATGTAAGCGATTCCCATCCAGAAGCAGGTTGGAATGATATCAAAAAGGCTGTGGAAACAGCAGTGATATCTGCTAGTAAGGTTGACCATAAGGCTAGAATGAAGCCGTGGATCTCAGTAGCATCCACCGATCTGTTGGATGCCCGAAAACTCATCCCACCTGGCTCTGAACATGATGAAGAACGAAGTCAACTTAGGCGCAGACCTATAAAAAGCCTACGTAACGATCGCGAACAGTGGTGGGTGGCGAAAGCAAAAGCGATGGAAAAGACAGCGGCGATCGGCATTCGCAACACATGTCCCAACCACCGACTGCCTCGAAGAGCTTTGTTTTGTAGTGTAGGAGTAGGTTGGGAGAAAGTTAGCGGCGGACAAACCAAAACATGGCACAAATCCTTGAAGTCATTGACGAGTAGACTTAGCCATATCGGTAATTGTCGACTACCTGGTTGGGGTCCGCGAGATGATAATAATCGATGGTTAGAGACCTTGAATGACATGGCTCAAAACCGTTTGCAATGGCGCCGGTGCATTTATGCTTTGTGTTCTCTCAAATCCTAATCTTCTGGGTTCTTCGATAACTCTAGTTTTGACTTTCTACACTTTTCTCATTGAATCATACTTCTTGAATAATATCTTCTCATCCTAACCTCTTCGATTACTTCTAATACCCTTACTAACTCTTCTACTATTGGATTTGAATTGACAATTACATCTCTGTGCTGATGTGGTATGGCGAGATGAACTGACGTACTTACGTACGAAGTTCTACGTTGCAACTCACTGACTGACTGAGAAATTACATTTACCGAAGTCATTTTGAATAAGTACGGCAAAAAAAACCAGCAAAGATTTTACAGCTCGGTAGCTTGTGACATCATACCCGACTCAAATAAAGGTGACTGATAATTACATTGTAGGTTTTAGTTACACTTTTCATAAAAGTGAGATGTAAGACTCTATAGACTGTATTTTTACCGAACTATACCTTTATTAAAATACTAGCGACGTTTATTTACTTACCAACTATACGATTGTTTTTTATTCTTTTTCTTACGAACATTATTATTTCACATTAGAAGTGAATTTTTTTGTCATACATTTTATTGCTCAAAATACAAACAGTGGAAATTCGTAGTGCCTAGGGAAGTGGACTAAAGAATCAGTTCCATCATCAAGACTCAGAGGTTAAAAATTCACTATAATTTTCTTCAGATAAAAGGTCTTTGATTTGCGATAGGTCTGAAAGCTGAAGCTTGAAAAGCCAGCCTGGAAAACAAAATAAACGAAAATTGTTATAGTGAAGTTAAACATTGGCCTTCCACAAGGGGATGGGCGAATTAAGATAACAATTTATCCACATATACGTGGAAAAACAGCAAATTATACACCGTAAGATACTGTTCAGTAAGTATCAAGACCGTCTACCATTGTAAAACACGAAACGTTTTTTTAAACGTGTGTTCACTGAGTACATTTTCACAAGGACATACACATGTTGGCGAAAGTACCAGATGGAGAATGAAAGCTTATGTCGTGAATTCAAACTAAGTAAAAACAAGCCTACTTATGAAAAATGCACCTCTAAGACACATTTTATACTTTAGTTAAGGAGGACTCACTGGTTATTTTTCCAGACAGAATATCTTGAGGTCTTATAATCAGTTCTAGGTAATTTTATTTTGTGTCACACGTGAAGACTAGGGGTCAGAATTCAGAAGCAAGACTAAATTTCAAATGCGCCATACGAGGATGAAACCCGGGCATTCTAATTAAGCATGAGCTCATGTAAAATTTCTGATTACATGCTACTATTAGGGTTGATATCATTTAGGAAGGTGGATACTAGGGCATTGAAAGGAAGTCAAATGATCCATTGAATTTGTTGACAATTTGTCTCATATGACCCAGCTATCTTATTGCTTAGTATTCCTCGACACTGTACAACGCTCAATTAGTCCACAAAATCAGAACATGGCCTGAACGGGTAGTTAATTATATCCTAACAAATCATGGTAATAAAAACGGTGACACATTTCAAATTTCTACAGAAGAATATTCATGGACCTTCTCCAGTTATCCGCTATCACTAAGTGGCTAAGAATGCGCTAATTATTGTAGTCCAGCAAAAAATCCCGTAGTGGACTTGCTTTAACCCAATCTATTTCTCTTTGACCCAATTCGTAGGATTTGTTGCTAGGGTCCTTTTGCATCTGTGTAACTGGTGTGCTCCTTCGACCTGTCCACCGTCTAGAGCATAAGAATGTGTTATCATCACTTATCTGCTCAGAGACTAACGTTACAGTTCCTGGTGGTTTGGTTTTGAAGGTGGCTAGCAGAATGTCAAGAGGTGTTCTAGCTCGATTCCCGTTGCTGGTGATGGTAGTTGGTTTGCGCTAGTTAGCATAATTCATCTAAACTTCTGACCCAACTGATACATCACAAACCACATTTTATTTCCTTTAAAAAGTTCGACCAGCTATGCATGTCGGATGTTTGCCACAATAGTCCTCAACAAGTACTTTTCGACCCACTATGAACAATCGTCTTTGTTCCTTATGATGCCGATTGAATAACTTCTCCATCGATCTGTTTCGTTGAGGCTTAAGATGTTTGTATTTTTCTGTCAGGTAAAACTTCTGCTGGAGAGACCGCATTAATTGTTTAAGGATTCGGTGTAAAACAATAGATGGGTAGGAACCTTTTCAAAATTTCATCGGTGGTCCCTTCTCCTTTTGATTTCTGCAGAACATTTTTAAATTTACCAGCAAAACATCTGACATGGCCACTGGATTGAGGATGTTTAATTTCATCCTAGGAACAAAACCCTGGAAAGATAGCGGATTTAAACTGTTTGATTGCCACTAACCGTCAACTCTGGGATCCTGAGACGACTGCATAAATAATGTAGTTTTCTGATTGTGCAGCCTGCAGTTGGATGTTCCATGAGAATTCCTTGTCACTTACTATATTCATCAACTACCAAGAGGTAAATTTGTCCATTAAGTGGATCAGCAAAGTCCAAGTGCATAAGCTTCCTCGGTGTTTTCGTTGCTAGTGCTCAATTTGTACACGGACGGGATACCCGTTCTAATTGGTTTTCCAAGTGTGGCCAGTATACATAACTCTGTGCTAGAGCCTTCATGTGATTTATCCCAGGATGTCCTGCATTCAATCGTTAAAACACCGCTGGCTGCATCTTTTTTGGGATTATGACACGTTTGACAAATAGAAGGCAATTATCGATAACTGAAAGAGATGGTCTGTACTGGTAAAACTGCTGAAGCTCGGGCACATCCGATTTGTGACGTCCATCTTTCCAGGTGGAGCTTTTTAACCTCTTTTAAAACCGAGTCTTGAAGAATTCCTTTTCTTACTTCATCTGATGATACGAGTGTTTTAAATGTCATCTACTACCGTTAGAGAAAGAATGATCATATCATCAGGTCGGCTTGACCAATGGTATTGATTGACTGGTACTTGAATTGTCGCCTAGCACTGTAATCTGTTGGTCATATAAACAGGGATTCCTTTTCTTGAAACTGAAAATTACAATCAAAGGTTTATGGTCTGTCAGCAAAGTGAATGTACGACCGTAGGTCACCTCATGAAACATTTTAACAGCGAATATAATTGCAAGGGCTTCCTTTTCAATCTGAGTGCAGTTCCGTTCGGCTTGGATAAGTAATCTAGCAGCATGAGTTATTATCTTTTCTGAATTGTCCGACATACTGCTTCAAATCCACGACTAGAGGCATCAGATACGACAATTTCCAAGCTGAGATTGAAGTGTGTGTGTGTGCTAGCAGAAGCGTCCCATCCATCATTTTAGACAAATGACCCAAGAATAAATGAATAACTTGTCTATTCAACGACAATTTCATTGGTAATTGAACGTTTAACTCACCAACTGAATGAATCTAAACCAACTGTCAACTATTGCTATATTTCATACGTTTACCTTGATCTTCTGGTGCGCTACTGCTATTAATCATCTCGAAGACGTTCCAATTCATGTTCGGCAGATCTTACCCTATTAATGTGTTTGGAGCTTGTCGAGATGAGTTTACTAACATTTATTTATCAAAATACGTTTGGCGTTTTTATACTAAATCATATTAAGTCACTCAGAAACGAATATCTTCGTTATGGTTCACTAAGTTTCAAAATAGTTTCTGATATATCATTTAGATTTTCATCGTTGGAATGAGCTTCAGTGTTTTTCCGTCACAGTGTTTCCATATTTAGTAACGGACTGATAAACATATTTCTACTACGTCATATTTCAATTTTGGAATCTGTAGCCGGGAGTACAAAATTCAAGTGTTGTTAAAATAGGCAGGGGTAGTAGTAAGACAGCAATTCTGAGGTTAGATGCATGGTTTTAGGTAATCGCAGTGGGTTATTCAATGAGCTTGAGAACGGAGATTTAAAATTACTTATTTTATGCACGATAAAACAGACTAAGGATAAGTAAACGTAAAGAATAACTACCAATTTATAACCCAACAGGTTGTTAGTTGAAGGGATACATGGTTATTCAATACTTTAAAAACTAGCTGAAAATTTAGTGTTGTGGTTCAAAACTGAATGGTGTACGTGTACGTTCCTTCGGGTCATTTATTTGTTCCCTTAGTGCTTTCTTGGTGTTCATTTTGAATGAGAAACTAGTTACATAACAGTAGTTTTCGGTATTACTGGTAAGAAATAGGTGCGACTTCATATCGATGGAAAGGATTTGTATGCAAACCAGGATACCATATGTACATAACGTACCTTTATCGGAAGGGGATTTATTGATTATTTTCGTATTTTTCTCAACATCTGGATTGACTTCAATTACGGTACCTGACACTGGAGAGTAAACTTCACTAACAGCTTTGACTGATTCGACTACGGCACATTGATCTATTTCTAGCGATTATAAAACTGGGAAATACCGTCAACATTGATCTTGTCTCCAACAGCAGGTAACTCGACATACACTATATCACCCAGCTTCTGTTCTGCATATTTAGAAATTCCTACAATCCCAACATCACCATTAATCTTGATCCATTCGTGCTTTTTGGTATAGTATACATCTGGTCTTATTCATAAGGTATTGACTTACTGGACGCTAACTTACAACTTGAACTGAATGTTCTACTCACTTGAATGGTTTTTGAAATAAAGGAAGTTGATCGACCTAATAACATACACATTTCAATTCTGAAGAATAAAAATTGCAAAAATTAGCAGGAGAATGCGAGTATATTTACTCACCGATAACTAGAAAGAGTGTTATTCCGAAATACCAAGAGACAATGGTTAAAAATGAAATTCCAAGTCAATTGATGAAGTTCAGCAACGTTTAAGAAGTAAGTTTAGATCCAAGTATTTAGTGAATACAGTATTGACTGTTGATAATTATCGGACAGAAGTTCGTTTGGTAAACGTTGTACAAATAACAATTATCAGGTAATCTCTTGTTGACGTGCTATGGCTTAGCAGCTTAAGTGCTTGACATTCAGTTTGAACAGCCCTCAATCTCTTAAGGTACAGGCAACTACAATGAGTAGCTTGAAGCGTGTCACGACAATTATTATGTAGTTGTTTACATGCAATACTTTACAGGTAACATCATAATAATGTTTAGAAAATTTGGAAATTAAGGTGAGTTTTGAAATCAGCTTGAGATTAAGAACGAAGTTTAACAGTTACAAACAGTAAACGGATGCTTAAAATTCTATTTACTAGATGTAATAAACAGATCCACATATACTTTAATATGGAAGAGAGTGGAAAATCTGATGAATTTGTGCGCTATTTTTCCTGGCTGAATTAAATTTTTAGTTTTGGTCGCTATTAAGAATCAAAACTAGCTTTTCACTCAAATCGAATTAATTTCAGCTAAAACCACGGGTATTGTTTTTTTGAGGCATAATCTTGCATCTGTTTAACACAGAATTTATTGATTTTTCTTTTTGTTTTCTGCATGTCTAGACCTAAAAGTCTATGGTTCACTGTTTTCTGGTTGTCGATTTTTGCCTCTACGTGTCTATTCCATTCGGATACCTCTTTCCGATGACTAGAGGGTATAAAACAGCACGCACTGACGCTTTGGCTGTCGATACCATGTTGAAAGTGGTATTCAGTGTGATCAGCAAAAAGGTACGAAAGAGTTTGCACAAATACAATACCTGCTGCTCTCAAAAGGTTCTGCGAAAATTATGTTTGGCCATGCCATCAAAGCTGATCAGATGCAAAAAGTTCGCTATCGCAATGATGAACGCTGCTACAAAGCATATTAACAAGGACAATCTAGACACTTCTAATAATGATTGCTCTATCGACACACATAACGATGTACAGAAGCCCGACCATAGTTGCTACCTTGACGTGGTGGTCGGGCTTGCCTATCGTGATGACCCAACCGAGCTATACTGGCTGGAACATATGTTCCTGAGGGTCCTACCGTGCCAGCCAGGTCGATTGGAGAACGATGAGACTAAAAGCAGCTACCCACGGTCTGAGGGCGAAGTCGTACTGCTGACTACATACAGGTGTGACAGCAGTAAGGTATTTCCCTCGGACAACCAGCATCTGCAGCGATGCTCACTTCTCACAAGGAAGGAAGGGTTAGAAAAGGTCGACCCTAAAGATGTTACACCTCACCCTACCTCGTGGATTTCCGTCTCCGGTGGTAAGGCCTTTTAAACAAGAACGGAGCTGACACTTTAAATACTACCCATCAAAAGGCCGTGCGTGACCGGTCTCAAGCAGTTGTCCCTTGGACTCTGCGGTCACGCTTCCAGGTCTCTAAGACCAACTCTAATCCGCCTTCCTTTTCAGGTTCCTCAAGAAACACCCTTCCACGATGTGGGCAGCCGAGAAGTGACATCCGACCTCATACCCGTACCAGCACAGGAGACCATATCGGTCGCAATCAAATCCTTCCGACACCCCTTAACATCCTCCTTATCTCCACCACTAACCCCGCACCGCCAGCGCAAAGAACTCGAGTTCCCGAAACGTTATTCCTGGTCTCCTGAAACCCCGTCCTAGACCACATGTTGGAGCTTTTAATGTCCGGACACTGTGTCAAGTAGGGCAACAGGCTTCCTTAGCTAAGACTTTAGAATCTCGCTCAATCGATGTATGCTGCGTCTCGGAAACGCGCGTACAGGATCCGAGTAGCGTTATTCACTTAACCTCCACATGTCAATACAAAAAAGCAACTCGTTTTATTCCTAGACTGGATCCCAGTAGACAGTTGCTTGTGCACTGTCCGACTAAACGAGACAGTAAGGACTCGGAAAGATAGGGACACTCGCCGTTGCCTGTTTGTTGTCCCTGCCTACGCTCCTACTGACTGCAGTTCAGACGAGGTGAAGCATGAGTTTTATAGAAAGCTTTTGGACCTCCTCCAAAAAGTTAGGCGCTCTGATACAGTAATGATGGCTGGTGACTTCAATGCTCAAGTAGGTAGACTCAGTGAAAAGGAAAGACACCTGAGTGGATGTTATGGTGTCGCGGCCCAAAAAACTGATAATGGCGACCGTCTGCCGCAGCTATGCTCAGATAACGGCCTATTTCTAGTAAACACTAAAAATATTCCAGAGTTTAACGGAAGCTCGTGAAAAGCAGACTCAAGAAAACCAGGCTGGTTTCAGACCTGGACATGAGCGTATAGACCACATATTCACACTACGTCTGGTCCTATAACAAAGACACGTTGAGACGCCACACCATAGTGGTATTTCTCGACAATGAGGCGGCATTCAACTCTACATCGTGAAGTTCTGTGGCTCAAGTAGGTAGATTAAGTGAAAATGGAAGACACCTGTGTGGTTGTTATGGTGTCACGGCTCAGAGAACAGACAATGGCGATCGTCTGTTGCAACTGTGCTCAGATAAGTGCCTATTTCTAGCAAACACTAACTTAAGGCGTAAGAAATATCATCTTTTGACCTGACGACCCCCAAAGTCGTCTCAACGTTGGACCCAACTAGATCACATCGCCATCAGCCACCGATGGAGAGGTTCGATAGAAGACTGTCGCTGGTTCTGGGGCACATGTTTAGATTCAGATCATGCCCTAGTGCAAGCGCGTATTTGTTTGAAGCTTACTGGGCGTAGGAAAGACACCGTAAGAAAGCCTCTTAGGGTTTTACTTAATGATAATAAAGCTAAGAATATATTTCAGGAGCAACTAGAAACAGAGTTAGACAACCATGTAAGCGATTCCCATCCAGAAGCAGGTTGGAATGATATCAAAAAGGCTGAGGAAACAGCAGTGATATCTTCTAGTAAGGTAAACCATAAGGATAGGATGAAGCCGTGGATCTCAAAAGCATCTACCGAACTGATGGATGCTCGAAAACTAATCCCGCCTGTATCTGAGTACGATGAGGAGCGGAGTCAGCTTAGACGTAGGGTGATGAAAAGCCTACACAATGACCGAGAACAGTGGTGGGTTGAGAAAGCGAGAGAGATGGAAAAGGCAGCGGCGATAGGCAACAGTAGGCAACTTTTCCGACTTATCAAGGAAACTGGTATTAGGAACCCAAATGTGAGTGAGACTATTTCGGAAAAGGATAGTATTATTATTCATTCTCAATCCAGGAGACTGGACCGGTGGGCAGAACACTCTACGGATCAGTTCAATTGGCCTCGAGCCACAATTCGGTTACCCACGATCTCCAGTCATCCTGAATGGCAAATCGACGTAATTCCCCGACTCTTTATGAAATTGAGGAAGCGTTAGGAAATCTGAAGCGAGGGCGAGCTGCAGGTCCTGATAGACTGACCCCTGAGATATTTAAGGATGGTGGTCCAGTTTTAGCAGCTAGGTTGACTGAGATCTTAAGTAGTATCTGGGGACTGGACATAATCCCATCCGACTGGTCTCAATCACTGATTGTCCCAATCTATAAGAAAGGACAAAAGTCTTCTTGTGACAATCACACGGGAATAAGTCTAACTAATATAGTATCTAAAATATTGGCCTCAATAATACTTCGACGCTCAAAGAAAGCTCACGAAGAGCAGACTAGAGAAAACCAGGCTGGTTTCAGACCTGGACGTGGCTGTATAGACCACATCTTCACACTACGACAGGTCCTGGAACACAGGCACACATTTAGACGTCCTACAGTAGTTGTTTTCCTGGACCTTAAAGCGGCATTTGACTCAGTGGATCGTGAGGTTCTGTGGCAGTGTCTGTCATTAAAGGTGTACCAAAGAAGTAGTCTAGCGTGTTGACCGCTTCACTAATCTGGGGAGACTCATCAGTGCTGATGGCCTGGTGACTGACGAAATCTCAGCACGGATACAGAAAGCTGGAATGAATTTTGCCAACCTGCGTCACCTATGGCGTAGGCGAGATATCCGTTTGCTGACTAAAGGACGAGTGTACTGTGCAGTAGTTCGCTCCGTCCTACTATATGGATGCGGTGAGAGTAGAGGACGTACACAGGCTATTAGTATTCGATTATAGATGTCTTCGAAGCATTGCTCGTGTATCCTAGGACAGCCGAGTAAGCAATTCTGTGGTTAGGAAACGAGTACTAGGTAAGGATAGAAGATGAATAGACGTAGTAGTGAAACTTCATCAGTTGAGGTGGTTGAGATATGTAGTGCGTATGCCCGACCACCGACTGCGTCGACGAGCTATGTTTCGTGGTGTAGATTTGAAGGTATGGGCGACCAATCTAAAACACGGCACAAACCCATGAAGTCACTGACAAGTGGACTGAGTCGTGTTGGTAGATGCAGACTACCAGGCTGGGGTGCACGAGACGAGTCACCCATGGCTAGAGACCTTGGACGATATGACTCAGAATCGTTAACAATGGCGCAGGTGCATCCACTCTTTGTGTTCTCTCAAATTCTGATGTTCTGAATTCCTCTATCTTTCTCCTTATAAACTTATCTCACTGACTTATACTTCTCGAATCATATCTTCGAACCCTAATCTTCTCCATTACCAGCAATACTTCTACTATCTCTACCACTATAGGATTTCAACGGACAATTGCGTCTCTGTGCTAATGTGATACGGTAACCTAAACTGATGTACTTGTGTACAAAGTTCTACGTTGTAACTTACCCATTGACACCCTGTTCAATCTCAAGGCCAGATGGAAGACAGACCCTATAGAGGTGTATGAGGGATAGAACCTCAAGGAAGCAGGTTTCTTCTGTGCTCCGTCCACTCGGTTTCGACAGCAAAGAAATGCCTTAGAAATCCGATAGTAAGACTAGGCCCGTCCTCAGCATAAAAAGCAATCTGACCACCTAAGTCGTCCAGAAACCTACGATCCATACGAAGAGCCTTTTGCAATGTCAATGCCAAGACATTTTTGACTCTGTGTACAGTAATTGTTGGTACGAATCTTGGGTACTGCATAAAAAAAGCTAGTGCCTAACAAAAAGAGCAAACAGCAATTGGAGAAGATATAACCCCAACTAAATTGATCACCGAAATCTCAAGGCTTGCGTACGAAGTGACTAGTTAGATAAGGACGAGTTGACTTTATCAGTTTTTGAATTACCTGGTGCTAAATTAAAAGCTGACATGCCCTCATTTTCCTTGCTTTTTAAAAACAGAACATTAAAAATGTTTACAGGCTCAGGAAAAATTGCTTGTCAGCTGGCTAACAACCTCCCCGCAGAATACTTAGCCAATGTAACTCATCAACCTGAAATGTGACTAAAGCTCCGTTTGACAATGCATTTAAGAAAAATCTAGATCAACTGAGAAAACGAAATTGTCAGGACTAACACAGGCCACCCAGCCTTCTCTTTTCCAAACAGAAACTGATTGACCTAAAATTGTTTCCTACAATTAAATTTATCAGCTCCTGTTTAGCGTTCTACCCGTCGCCTTAATATATATGGTATTTCCTAAAATATGCGGTGAAAACATAAGGTTTAACTGTCAACCTTTGGCAAATTTGTGTTTAGTTTGAAGGTGTTAATAGCAAAATGTATGAATCTGGAGGGAGAAAAGATCAGGAGGAAAAGCCAAAGACTCAGTAAACGCATAAGATGCACTTACATTTAATATAAAACGCAACAGACAACAGAAAAGGGTATGGAGAGAGAGAATAAAGAAACCTACAACAGAGTACCCCTACTTTCAAAAATGACGCACTGTCTCAAAGACCTTGAAAACCAATATCCAATATCTTTTTCACTAGCTAACCAATTTGATTTCTTTGCGCTCGATTCTTGTTCTTTCGGTACGGCTCCAGGTGTTCTGTAATGTCCAATGGATGGAGGTCTAGCCACTCGACTCTCTAATTCTAGTCAGTTAGCACTTGGTTGCGAGTTTGCATGTCCCGGGATTTGATTGAAACGTTTGTTTCAGGGCAGTAGGGTTTCTGGATACTAGAAGCCATCACATTACCAAACCGGAGATCAGTTAGTTGCAATGTGGAGAGTAATAAGGGTAATAAGGATAAATTAAAATGATAATATGAATAAAATTTCAGAACTGAGTAATATATAGATGAATTTAGTTTATTAATTGGTAGTGAAGATTGTGAGAGAGGATCGAAGTGTAAGCAAGGGAGAGGAATAAGCGAGATACATTAATTGAGTGATCTGAGGAGATGGCAATAGTAACAACTAGCAGGTCTCAAGATATGCATCAAGCACAGCTTGTCCAAGAGGGAGATGATAGTCCGTATGTGAGTACGTGATTATCAAGTCTCTTCTTAAAGCAGTCCACTGAGGGGGCTGTAATCACCTCGGCTGTGAGAGCATTCCAAGTTGCGACGACTCGCAATGAGAAAAAGTGTGCACGACTCTGAGTGTTTGCTCTTTGATGTGCAATCTTTTGAGGATTGCCTCGAGGGGAGTGGTGGTGATGCATCGATAAGATGCTCACAATGGGATGGTTTGGCGTGTTTAATATGGTGTACGCCATAATCAGGTCACCTCTGATTCTCCTGTAGCTCAGTGGGAATAATCACAAGAGCTGGAGTCTATCGTCGTAGGCTTTACTTTTCAACCCTATCACCCATTTCGTTGCTCGTCTCTGCACTCAATCCAAGAGATTAATGTCTCTTTTAAGTAGAGGGTGTGCGATGACGTTGTGAACCTCCAAGTGTGGGCGCGCGTACGTCTTAAACAGGGTTAAAAATAATTTCGGGGTGATAGCACCAAGCCGTCTTCGCATAAAGTGAGGAGTCGCATTTGACTTGGCTGCATCCCCTACATAGTTTGGACTGGTGTGGAGGCTTTCTGTGGTTATTAAACCAAGATCGCGCTCTGAGGAGACATTAGGGAGCGGACTTCCAATGAGAGTATAGGTCGTTTGCGTCATATGTGGCAGGAAATGCATGACGTGGCACTTCGGTTGGTTGAGTTTCAAACCGTTTTTCACTGCGCATTTCTCAATAGATGTAAGGTAATCTTGAAGCTCAGTCGGATCCTCTTCGCTTCTAATAGACCTCCAGATCTTCGCTTCGTCTGCGTAGACCAATGCCAGCTAGCTAACTGAGCCTAACAGGTCGTTAATAAATATCAGGAAGAGGAGTGGGCCTAGGATGGTCCCCTGTGAAACTCCCGATGTGGATACTCTCCAACTCGCGTGCACTCTGTTTACCTTGGTGCGAAACTTTCTATTCTCAAGGTAGTTTCTGAGCCAAGATACGAGTGGGTCAGTAAAGCCCATTTCCACAACCTTTTCGATTAGGCGTGCGTGGGGCACTGTGTCAAAGGCTTTTGCGAAGTCGAGAAATACTATGTGCACTGGTATTTTACGGTTCAAGCAGGATGTCCAACTGTCCCATACGATGAGAAGATTAGATGCACACGACCTGCTTTTCCGAAACCCGTGTTGAGCTTCATGGAGTATTTTATTCTTATCCATGTACTCCCTCATTTGTTCGTCCACTAGTCCTTCCATAACCTTTGATAATATAGGTAGCAGTGCGACTGATCTGTAACAGGCTGGGTCCTTTCTATCTCCTCCTTTTTAAGATTGGAGAGAGAGTAGCTTGTTTCCATTCCGCTGGGAATTGGTGTGACTCCAGTGAATGCCTGAACAGGTTGCATAACTGTGAACAGAGGGCTTCGGCGCACTGTTGCAAGACCTTAGGGCTGATTTTGTCACAACCTGGTGACTTACCTGGTCGTAAGGATTTTAGTTTCCTTAATACTAGGTCAGGAGTGATACGGATGTTCCCTAAGCCGTCAGCTGGCAATGGGTTGGCGTAATACTCTGAACATGTAGGCGCCTGGTTTAATTGATCAGAAAAATGGGTGTTGAAGATCTCGGCCATCTCTAGGTTGGTGAGGTCTTTCCCGTTTGGCCCTTTCAGGGAACACAACCCTTGATTAGTAGGTTTTTTTTGGACATGAACCTAAACAGATGTTTCGGGTTTGCCTCTATTCTGGCGGCTAGCTTCGTCTGGAATTGTCTCCTGTTGCTTCGAACTTTGGTATTGCATCTGTTTCTCAATTCCAAGTAAGAACTGCGATCGGAATCCTTCAAGGAGACCTTCCACTTGTGCCAGGCTTTTCTCTTCTCCGGTAGCAAGCGTTCAGTGCCGCGCCTAACCCAGGTTCTTCTGTTCTGGCGTTTTTGGTGTGACTGAGGTACGTTGTCTACGACAGCGTTTTGGATGATATCTCTCACTGCTTGCCAGTGATCATCTGCTGTCAGCCTCCACCACTCCCGTGGCCATGGAGCATGTAGGAGCACCTCTCTCATGCGTGTGTAGTTTGCCCTACTGTAGCAAAGGTAAGGCTCGTTATGGTCCGGTGTCAGCGTTTCGTTTGTGACCATGTTAAACAGGACTGTGCCATGGTCATTACTACCTATTGGAGCGTGGATATGAACATCCTCAACCAGGAGCTGGTCATTCGTTAACAGATAATCTAGGTTTGAGGACTTCCCTTCCTTAGTCCACCTAGTGGCTCTGCGTACGTGCTCAGTCAGCCCAGAGCTTCTAATGGCTGTACCAAATTGTCTTTGAAACCAACTAGTGGGAGTTATACTCTGATTGCTGAGATTTAAAGATGGGGTATTGAAATCTCCTGCTTAGAGTATTTGATCCAACCCTAGGAGTGGCAGTTGCAATATTACCTCAATCAGTTTGCTTTTCTGGGCCTTAGTACCCGAAGGAGGTCGGTAGACCCCTCCAATCAAGTATTTCGTGCCATTCGAGTGGAAACAACACCAACATGATTCTGTCACCGAAATGGTCCAAATAGTTGTGGACGGAATAGGAGCCTATGGGATCCTGTATCTAGTCGCAATGAATCATCGATGTCTTCAGGTAAGAAATTTGGTATATATAAATAGTAAAATGGAAGTATTATTAAATTATTATGATATACTGTCATGAAGTCTTAGGATTATGACAAGTTATTTTTTAAGACACTCCTGCGAAGTCACTTGAACCACCTCAGTCGGTAACAAATCCAAGAATTTGACGACTTATGAGGAGTAGTGAGTGTGTGTACGATTGATTTCGTTATTTCATGCAGCTAGTTTTCAAGTATTTTCCATGAGGTTTTTTGTGGGGTCTGAGCTCAAGTATGTATCGTAAGCGATGCCCATGATTATAATGGTGAGTTATCAGAAGGTCACCTCCGAAACGCCTGTGCTCTAACGGGTAACGATCCAGTGCTCTTAGGTGCTCTTCTCAAGGCTTAAACTCCAGTTTTAAAACTGATTTTTTGGCTAGCCTCTGGATACATTCCAGTACACCCTTGTTCTTTTGGAGGAAGAGAATACTACCTTAGATGAGGTCGTAGAAAACCATGAAAGAGTAGGTGAAACGATCTACTGTCAAAATGTGCAGGAATGCACTTAAAATTTGCCAGTGCAATATTTGTTACAGTATACGTAAGGCTTTAGATCATAAGGTACTAAGACTCCTAGATCTTTTTTAGCCCTAAGTTTTGTGCTTGATCTGGAACATGTGGTGGGTGGGCTACTTTGCATCTTGAAGTAATAAAAGTAAGTCCGTTGTTATTCGCCCAATTATGGAGTCAGGTTAGATACCCCACATAATAGACACTATCAAAAGCTTTTAAGAAGTCAAGATACATCAAATCAACATTACCTTTTGAGATCAAGGATGGTTGTACATCTCAGTCTACACGGTGGTTATATTGAAGTTACCATATGAACGTGTTACAAACGCCAAGATTTACTTCTGAGATTACCTGTGGGCTGCAGATCAAGCTCTCGTTGATGTAGGTTGTGTATAGTGGTTGAAATGTTTGAAAATACTCTCTTCTTAGGAGCTTCTTAGCATTGTCGTCACTGTTAGCTGGGCCATTAGAACCCAGAAACTGGAAAAGTCCAGCTTTGTTATAACGGAGAGGCTGCACAGAGGTAAATGATTTTTAAAACAAATAAACCCTTTTACAAAATGATATAACAGTGATAAGACGTAATTGATTTGAAAAATGTGATGTATTTGCGCTACACATTTCGAACGATCTGGTCACACTTATACTTGTCAAGGCATTTTATATGAAGATTAATTAAAGGTCAGTTAAATAAATGTTCAAATAGACAGGGTGATAGTTGCGAATAGAGGGGAGAGAAAATCAACGTAATATGAAAATAATAAGAAAGGGTAGGATATTGTCACATTACCAGGGTAAATTCAAGGTTATAACAAATTGCCCGTGTACATATAAGGGGGGTTTAAATTTACGAATAGCCAAGGCCTCCATAAACCCCAAAATTCTTCCTTCAACATTTCTATACAATGTTTTGAAGGCTGTCTTGATGTCGATCTTATGCCCTGTCTCATTTATATGTTTGGCGATCGATGAACATGGTCTTCTATTTCCCCCACTAATCGGCTCGTCTGACGTCAACTGATTTTGAAGCCACTTAGGTACATGTTCCATAACCCTTGATCGAAAAGTCAGATCACTCCTCCTTATGTATGTTTGTTCACACAAACATGTAAATTGATAAATGCACTTGGATGTGATGTAATCATTCGAGCAACGTTTAGGTCTATGTGGAATCATGGGTTTAGTCTTTTCAGTGATAATCAGTTCAGCAGCGTTTCATGTTTTCTCTATGGCTGCTTTTAGTTTGTCTTAAGACTAGATCATTTGGTTCACCTCTAAATGGTCAAGTTATATAAACCTTTTTCTTCTCAACAGCCCTATTGAAAAGCCATTTTACCAAACCTCGCTTGTGTTGTAGTGGAAAAAAACCTGCTGAAATTTAGATACCGTCCAGTCCAGGTTGGGTTTCTATAAACAGAACGCTTTGTAGTTACATTCTCCCTTCGACTCAACTTCATGTCTAAAAATGACAGTTGGTTACTATTTTCTGTTTCGTGGGTTAGTACAGTGTCGTTCTGAAGACTTCTGAATTTATCCAGTAACTGAGAGACGTTGAGTTCTTTATTGTATATGGCTAAAATTTCATCCATATATCTCGTATACAGAGTAAGCTTATTGATGTTCTGATTCCACAAATTTTCAGCATCTGCCATATCAACATCAGATACGAGAGGTCCCAATGTCTACCCATAGCAACGCCATAAACTTGCTGGAAATGTTCATTATCAAACGTGAAATGAACTTTCTCAGTACATAATAAAATTAATTCTCTTAGTAGATTTTACTGAATGGCGAAAAGAGGGAAATTACTTAATATATTGTCATAAAGAAAGTTAGCAGTTTTCATTAAGGGTTCAGTGGTAAAAAGAGAGTTTACATCAAAAGAATGCATAGTCTTTTCTTTGATATTGATGTCATCAAGTGTTACGTCCAATTTTTGCTCCTTCCCGTTATTGAAGTACAGTATGTCGATCTATTTGCAATTCACGAACCCAAATTAACAACAGAACCAAACTCCAAAGTTAGGTACCAAAGTTTATTCGCAATTCACAAATAGTCGACCAAAATATCGTTCTAACAACAATAATTATAATAATTACAATTACCTTCAATTTTATAGTTTCCTGGAGCAAAAACTCCAAATTACCAATCAAGACAAACAGAAACCAAAATGTCCAAAAATAATAAATCAAACAAGTTCACAAGTTAAGTAAAACAAAAACACAGTGAAATTAATGATATTTATATAAAGGTTTTAATCAGCCAAATGTATTCGTTTCTCCCGTAACATCAAGAACATCAATTATTTCAAATGTATCTTTCTGGGGAAACTTACACAATCTATAACGAATTGGGCTAAGTGATTTAGTTAACCACTTGGCTATCTTTTGTGTAGGTGGGCCGCACATAGGAAGTGTTAGTCTTAGTGGATTGTTCGATTTGTGAATTTTGGGTAAGCCATATGAACTCGGTTGTTCAGAACCGGTGGGTTTTAACATGTTAAATTCATCCTTATTGATATCATCCATGTTGGGTAGCTTCATTAGACTGTAGTTAACTGTCGATTCTAATTTTCTAACCTCATTATTAAATGAAACATTAGTCAAAAAACTCCTTTCAGATTTTTAAATCGGTGACGAATTTAGGTTTAGCTTGATGTGATATTGGAGCCTATTTCCAGTTTTCTCTGTCCGACGTTGGTTCTCTGATAGTTCGAACTTTGTTTATATAATGTTCCCACTATTTCTTTTACATTTCTCTCAGTAGTGTCTTCTAAGTTTTAGCATTTGAAGAGTAAGGTTGCTTACGACTGCTGGTCGCCTAGAAATGTTGAGGACCATTCATGGGACAGACGTGATCTTAGCATATAAGATTTCGCCAAACATGAATCGCCAGAGAGGACCCAAATCAACTTAGGGGAGCGCTTCTCAGTCCACTTGCTTCCGATTTTCGTTTAAAGCTAACACATCCAGACATAGTAACTGTTGTAGCTAGGATGATTTAGCTTAGTTTTGCCTATAAAACTACAGGCTTTAAGGCGTGATTACCTCTAATGGGGAAAAGAATTGAGAAGTTTTCAATTAGGAATCCTTATTTCGTGAACGTGCATTCCGAGCAATTTTTTTAAATAATTCCACTCTTTTAGTGAGATTTAAGAACTGAGTTCAGGTGGAATTATCGACTTCATTCTATGCATGATAAACAAAATGGACAGGATGATTGAAGTCTCTTAAAATGAGGACGAGTTGAACGAGATCATCCCCACAAAATTTTCCTGCTCAATGTTAGCAGTAGCTTTTATGTAGTTAGCTCCAGAAAGTGTTAGATAATCTCACTGAGCACCATACAGATTCATAGAGACTGACAAACTCTTCAGTGTTCACTTGATGTTCTACCAGGCAGGATCATGGTGCATGGCTGCTTCGCCTTCCATTACAGTTTTACTGTCACAAGAAAGATGTGCTAGTTAATACCAGTTTTTTATCCGTGAATCAGGAAGGTGCCCATATTTCAGATGTTCTTCTGAGATGAGTATTGATAGTATGTGTAGTTTGCGCAAGTCATCCATTTTGGTAGATGAGCTGGCAACGATCGTATATAAGTAATTGGTACCTTTGATTTGAAGCACACGAGCGTCCTTATTCGGTTCGCCTGAATGAGCTTTGTTCGAAGGGACAGGCAAACCTTCTATATTGGGTTTTCTGGTCAGCTGACCCCTGTCCCCACCACTTTCTCTGGTTCAAAGCAGTTGAAAAATTGGATTGCTCGAATTCGTTTTTATGCAAAATCCCTGCTTTACATCGCCTGTCCAAATGCATACGGGTTCCAGTAGGTAGCTAGCATCTATTGTTACGAAACGCCTAAAGAGTGGCAGCTGCCATTCAGGCAAGAAGGAAAGTCATTTTAATCATATAGATTCAAGAATCCCCATCCTTTTTCTTTTAGCATTTCACTCTTTAATATCATTTAGTACGTTATTGGGCCCCGTATTTTCTGGGACACCTTGCACAATGATGTTTCCTCCGAGAAACAATTTCTCGTGAGACCACTTAGGGAGGCTACGCATTAAACTGGACTCCAAATATGATATAGCAAACAGCATCCTTACGTCCCATTAGATTCCCGCAAGTGACTGGTTAGTAAGATATTCTCAGTGTGACCGTGCTGGTTTTCGTAGCACAGCGTAATTCAGGATGAAATCGGCATTTGCTATGTAGCCTTTGTAGATGGATTTTCTACCCCAGCAATTCACTCCGTTTCCAAAGGTGCAGGTTGGAACGCGCTGTCCCAAATCCGATTCGAAAACACAATAAGACTGGGAGAAAACGGTCTTTATTCATTATGAAATGGAAATACAGACAATTACCCAACTATTATTACACCTTTCAAGTCCAATTTACCCTGGTGGGTATCCGTTTCTGAAAGAATAAGTGCTTCCGGTCCGAATTGATACTGTAGAAGTCTTTTTGAATGTTTTGTGTTTTTGGAAAATCCCTCCATGTTTACATATTTTGCTATGACATGATGGACTTTTTCTCTTGACATTTTTTGGTATTTTATGTGATTCCAATTTGAGATTTTATCATTGTATGTTGTTATTCTTTCTATATTTTGTACTTATATTGAAGTTTTTGTGTTTGCTTCTGAATTGTACATATATTGTTTAAATTTGATATAATATGGCTACCGCCACATTTTTGGATGGACGCGGTGGCTGCTGGACTTAGTGTCACTTACTAGTTATTGTATTGGATACTCTGCGGAGTAAATTAACCCTGGAAGAAACACAAATACCGTAAGACTCTGTATTTCCATTTTATAATAATAAAGAGACGTTTTCTCCTAGAATTTTGCCCTTTTGATTTGGTCGGGACCCGGATCTAGGAGGAACGTACAGGAGTGTTTCTATTGGAAACAATTAGGACAGCCACTGTCGAAATTAATCTACAGACACGGTATAAATTCTAAATATGGCTGTAGCCATATTAAATATCAAATTTAAACAACATATGTACAGTTCAGAAGCAAACATAAAAACTTCAATATAAGTACAAGATATGGACATAATAACAATATACAATGATAAAATCTCAAAATGGAATCGAATGGAGTACCAAAATGTCAACAGAAAGAGTCAGTCGTATCATAACACAAATATATACACATGGAGGGATTTTCCAAAAAACAAAACATTCAATAAAGATTCTACAGCCTTCCTGTCTGAATTTTTTCGAAGCATTCTGGCGTGTATTTCTTTTAAGCCGAGGGAGGTCAAAACGGACTTAAAGGTTGCTGATGATGAAGGAGTCATCAGGAATCTTGAATACATTAGTAGGGTTTTGTGGGTGTTGATGTTGGGTTGTTTTTTGTTTGATGGTTGGATTTGGCTTCGGATTTCCTAACTTTTTTCTGGATGGTCGTAAAGTTGACCGAAAAGATGGTTCACTCACGTGTTGTCTTTCCAGTCACATATGTTGAGCATTTTTGACGATAATTTTTAATCTTTTTCAACCCTGTTGATGAGATTTTAATCTCCGTCTGCAGAACTATTGGGAACACAGTCGCATTCGTAGAAGTTAGGCGGCGAACACAAGTTCGGATTGAGAGTTTAATGCTAGGGATTTTATAACAGTGCTGAGTTTTAGCATATTATCACTTGCGTTAATGCTCGTTCCATTAATGTTGAGATTATCAAACACCCCCTTCTTTCCGACACTACTCGCTTTCGCCTGCTTATCCGCTACCTAATTGCATTTTCTCAGAGTTGCTGACGATTTTTCCCTCAAACTTGTCAATAGAATTATGACGTTGCTCTGCATATACTCATTATTCATATTGCATTTATTACTGGTCCATCCACGATCTAAATTACCGGCCAGTTATAACTGGTTAATGTAAGGTCTGTGCATGATTCGCGGAACCACCGTTTGAATTTGTCACACTGAATAACCGGGTGATGGCAAAATGGCAGCCGGTTTGTTTGTGTCTTCCCTAAGTGACTATGCTGCAAGGTACCTTAGGCAAATTCGGATATGATAAACTCGTAGAATATACTAAAATCAGATTTCTAATGTGTAAGACTGAGAAAACCAGGTGGTACGCCGAGGCGAAATGACAGTTGAATGTCATTTTGAATAAAACTGAAAACAAAAACCATCTACTGAGTGACAAGATAGGGATAGACTATTTGGAAAAAGAACGGCACTTTACTGAACAAGAACAGCGAAATTTTGAGAATAGGAGATAACACAGAAGTGCTCAAAAATAAATGTGTGTCTTTTGTGCTGAAGAACATGGTCCTAATTGAGGATTAACTCTCCTTAGACGTTACAGACGACAAAATCAGCATATAGGGAATTAAATTATTCAGTCGCTACGAAGATCAGATGAGCCATAACCACGATTTCTCTTGTCCTTCGCAGATACTATCTGAGAATTACTCACAATGACGTTCAAAATATCCCTATCCAAAACTCAACTCCACAGGGATTGGGAAGATGTCATAATTAGCCTTCTGTAATGGTATGATAAGATACATATCGTGTTTAACTACTCAACTGTCAGTCTAGCCACTTTTGGAAAGCAGCTACAGATAGCGATTTATCTGTCATCGTGATAGTTAGAGATTTTATCAACGCCTTTGATAAGGTTTCTCACGTATGGATTATGTAGAAGCATTCTTGGCTTGGAATAACAAGTAGTGTTCAAGAGTAGATGGGAAAATTTTCTCAGCAGCAAGCGACATATGATGAGAGTAAATGAAACTCTATCTGATTAGAAATCGGTTAAAACTAGGACTGCCTCCTAGAAGTTATTGCTGGAATCCTTGTAGGCATATAGTTTATCCCATCTTATTGGAGATACTTTCAGTTAGCGAATACTCATTTATTAATTATTCCCTTTGTTGTTTAGTGCGCTACTATGTGTTAGAGGAACCTTTGAATGTATGACAGAAGCTGTATCGTGTGATGAATTTTTTAAATTTCACATAATCTGTTTTCTTTCGTAAGTTAGGGCTGATTAGATTGATCGCCGAATTTGATTGAATTCGATATTATTTGATGGGAGTCACTAACTAAGGCTTGGTATGTTAATAATAATAATTTTTTTCTCAAAATAACGTAGTTTGGTCTGATTGCATTTACTTTGGTTTGTTGGTTCCTGGCTCAAATTAAACCCTGGAAGACAGATCACTAAAAAAACCATCCATTTTTTCTAGCTCTAGACAAACAAAATCTTTTTGCAGTGAGCTTGAGGACTGACGCATTATTTGGATGAAAATAATTATGAGACACAGAAACGATTTCGGTGCTACAAATTTTTTCATGCTGTCTGGAATATCCCTATCAGTTAACGTGTCATTTTGCGAGGTTTCCCTGGCCGTTTCAATTTTCTTGATATAGGGTTTGAAGCCTACCGTTTGTGACCTAGAAGTGGCTCATGTCCTGTTATTAATGAACAACCAAACTGAGAGATAGGAGAGTGTCAGCCTATCCCACTGATGAAAGGATGCTGACCCGACCACTTTCTCTGAATTCTGTTAGTGACTTTTAGATAAAACTAACCAAGCGACATCAAACTACGCAGATGATGCGGCAATTCATGGGTCTACAATAAGCGAATCGGATTCGTTATTAGCACCAAAATAACGTTACAACAGTAAAAGAACGGGCAGTAACCAGTCAAAATCTCACCTTATGAACATTCTACCTAACGTGATATAAACGGCTAACGTCCTCAATCGAAGTCTCTGTCTCCTCAGAGCGCCATCACGGTCTAATAACGAGAGAGGCTGGACATCACTTCAAAATACATCGGGGACACAGACGAGGCAAAGGGAATTCTTTAGTGTGTACAAAGGAAGGTTAGTGCAGTCACCCTCGAATCGTTCTTAAATATCTTCAGGTTAATCACAGGGCCACAACTTAAAGTTTATAACGACATCTTACCCTCTCATTGAATCTTCCTGATCGAGTGCAGAGATGAGCAACTAACTCGGTGTCAAAAACTAAATCTTACTAGGACAGAATCCCCTACATGGGATTACTCCGGTTGAGTTATAGGAGAATCAGAGGAGATCAAAGGATGACATGTACCATATTAAGTACTCCGAAACACACCACCACCACACCTTTAAGGTAATACTCAAATAATTGAACATCACTGAGTGAAAACTCAGGTACGTAAGCACTTCTCATTAATAGTTGTCCATCCTTGGATTACCCTCCCAGCTTGTGTTAAAACAGCCTCCTAAGCGGATAGCTTCAAGCGGAGACTCGATAAGCATATACTCATATGCGGATTATCATCTAACTCTTGAATCAGCTGTGCATAATGCTTGTCTCACGTCTTGATAGTTGTTACTATTACAATTTACACTTATTATCTCTGTTTCCTCTACCTAATTTTCACTTCTGTCTTCTTGCACAATATTTATGACCAAATAATTACCCTATTTATTTATTTAGTTAGTTCTGTAATCTTTACATTAGCATTAGAATTTTCTCCTTATCTCCGGACTAATAAGATGATGGTATCCAGAAATCCAGAAACAGACTCACTCATTCAAATCACGGAACATACAAATTCACTAATAACTTCCAGCTGACTACAGTTACTGCAGTAGATTGGTTTCAAATGCCTGGAACCGCATTGGGAGAACAAGAATCGAGCGCAAAGAAATCAATCGGTCTATACTGGCTCGTGAAAAAGATATTGGATATTGAAAGCCTAGTTACAAACTAACGCAGAAATTCGAAATACCTGTTCTCGTAGTCCGGTTTTAAATTGTGAGAGGGATTTTATCATAAACTCCCACTATAGGTAAATAATACTATGCTTATCAAGTGCTTCGTACATTTTTTCATATGGATATTTAGTTAAGGAGAGAGGGATTTTTCAGTTATCAGTCAAATGTTTTGGATGATCTAATGAACTCTGCTTCATTAAAATTTTCGGTCTTTCTTGGGTTGGTGTGATTTTACCTACTTTTTAACTATCTAATCTCCCTAAAACTTTCACTGGCCTTGCGTAAACTATCAAAAAATGTATGTGGAAAGGAAAATCCCAAAATTTCCCCAAAATTCCTCCAGAGTTTTTCAAAGTAGGAGAGTGGGTTGGTACGTTAAATTCTCAATCCAGAGGAACACTTATACAATCGAAATTGCAATACCAATCGGCCTCTGAAAAATAGAACTCAAAATAGGAATGAAACAGTTAGAAAAACGGAAGCCTATAATTTTACAGGACATGATCCAACCTTCCAACTTTGCGTGAATTCTGGGTTTTCCATAAAAGTTTAGGGGGTTTCCCCTATTTCATTAGGAAAACTAGGGTTTCTCACTTCATTTCCACAATTTGGAAGGTTGTGAAGGACACTATCCATACTAGTATTTGGTCTATGTGTTTCCCATCATCGTAATCTCAGGAATTCTAAATAGTATTTTCTAGTTACTCAATAATCGTAGCAGTAATGGCCATATTCCTTCTTGACGTATTATGTGTCAGATAGAAGTACTAAGATATTTTTTTATTCTCCACAATTAAAGCGTGATAACTGGATTCACGTTTTATTCCACTTAAAACTATTCTAATAGTGGATTTTGATATGACAGTTTATTCAATACATTTTTCAGTTTTAAGCGTTATGATATTTTTTTCAGTCGGTAAGGATGTTCTTCACACGAAATTCAGTGGAAATTTCAGCTCACATAGTAAAATACTGGTTAAACATGAGATACTGAAATACCAACTGACAGCCTAAAAGAAACAACCTGATACTCCGTGTATCGATATTAGGTGTTACACGTGATGCTAGTTGATAAAAGATATGGTGATATGGTAGGATAGTTTGTGGTTAGGCTTCTGTTGTCAATCTCGATGGCCAAAGACAAACGAATCCTTTGTAAACGTTTTTAATTTTTTCTATTGAATATGTTTAAATAGTTAAATCAACCACCGGATTACTACTTACTTACTTACGCCTGTTACCCCCGATTGAGCATAGGCCGCCGACCAGTTTTCTCCAACCAACTCTGACCTGGGCTTCCCTTTCCAATTCTTTCTAATTTTTGTTCATTCTTCTCATGTCATTCTCTATTTCTCGGCGTAATGTGTTCCTTGGCCTTCCTCTTTTCCTTTTGCCCTGAGGGTTCCAAGTGAGGGCTTGTCTTATGACGCAGTTAGGTGCTTTTTGCAATAAGTGTCCTATCCACTTCTACTGCTTCTTCCTGATTTCCAACTCCTCTGGGATTGGGTTTGTTCTCTCCCACAGTAGGTTGTTGCTGATGGTGTCTGGCCAACGAATACGAAGTATTTTGCGTAGACAACTGTTCATAAACACTTGTATCTTATGGATGATGGTTTTCGTGGTTCTCCAAGTTTCCGCTCCATACAGTAGAACTGTTTTGACATTTGTATTGAAAATTCTGATTTTGGTGTTGATTGATATTTGTTTGCAGTTCCAGATATTTTTCAACTGTAGAAATGCAGCCCTTGTTTTGCCAATCCGCGCCCTCACATCTGCATCGGATCCACCTTTCTCGTCGATGATGCTGCCCAGATATGTAAAGGTGTTAACGTCCTCTAAAGCATCTGCATCAAGAGTGGTTTGTTTGGTGCATGTTGTGTTGCATCGGAGAATTTTGCTTTTTCCTTTATGTATGTTGAGACCTACTGCTGCAGAGGCTTCTGCTACACTGGTCGTCTTCTCTTGCATTTGTTGTTGAGTGTGCGATAGAAGAGCCAGGTCATCTGCGGAGTCCAGATCGTCCAGCTGCGTCCTATTTGTCCAGTTGATACCGTGCTTCCCTCCAGACGTCGACGTCTTCATAATCCAGTCGATGACCAGGAGAAAGAGAAAGGGTGAGAGTAAGCAACCTTGCCTCACACCGGTCTTTACCTCGAACGAGTCTCTTAGCTGTCACCCGTGCATGATTTTGCAGTTTAATCCATCATGAGAATCCCGTATGATGTTAACTATCTTCTCAGGCACACCGTAGTGTCGAAGAAGCCTCCACAGTGTTTTCCTGTCCACGCTATCGAATGCTTTCTCGTAGTTGATGAAGTTGATGTAGAGTGGTGAGTTCCATTCTATTAATTGCTCCACAATGATCCGTAATGTTGTAATTTGGTCAGTACACGATCGATCCTTACGAAATCCAGCCTGTTGATCACAAAGTTGGGCGTCTACGAAGTCCTTCATTCTGTTTAACGATACCCTGTTGAAGACTGCCTGGTATTGAAAGAAGAGTGATGCCTCTTTAGTTCTCACACTTGCTGAGATCGCCTTTCTTTGGTATTTTGATCAGGTATCCTTCTTTCCACTCCGTCGGTACTTATTCTTCCCCCCAAATCTTGTTGAAGAGAATTTGGAGTATTTTTGCAGTAGTTGCCACATCTGCTTTCATTGCCTCTGCTGGAATGCTGTATGGTTCCTCTGCTTTGTCGCTCTTGATTTGTGTGATGGCCATACTGATCTCCTCAATTGTAGGTGCGCTAACATCGATTGGGAGGTCCGTAGATGCTGCTTCGATGTTGGGTGGGTTCAGTGGAGCTGGTCGATTCAATAGTTCCTGAAAGTGCTCTACCCACCTATTTCGCTGTTGTTCAGTGTTGCTGATTACTTTGCCTTCCTTGCTTTTCACTGGTCGTTCTGGTTTCCGGCCAGCTTCTTTGTTGTTTCGTACAATTGTCTCAAGTTTCCTTCTCTTGCAGCCTTTTCCGCCGTCATTGTTAGATCTTCCACATATTTTCGTTTGTCAGCTCTGATGCTCTTCACTTCCCTATTTGCTTCTGTGTATGCAGCTTGTGCGGCAACTTTCTCCGCTCTTGTTTGTCTGACGTTGATTACTGCCTTTTTGTTCCTCCTTTCTTCAATTTTTTCAAGAGTACCAACAGAGATTCATTCCTTGTGATGGTACTTTCTGCGACCCAGAACTTCGTGACATGTTGCAGTGATTGCCTCCTTAATCCCTTTCCAATTTTTCTCCAATGTTGCTTCCTCTCCATTGAGTAGTAGATCCTGAAAGGCCTGTAACCTATTGGAGAGGGCTATCTTGAATTCGTTGAGTTTTACGGTATCCCGAAGAAAGGCTGTATTAAACTTGTGTGATATTGTCTGCGCCGTTGTCCAGTGTTTCTTGAGTTTCAGTCTTATTTTAGCGACCAGCAAGTGGTGATCTGAGGCTATGTCAGCTCCTCTCTTGGTTCTCACATCCTCCATAGTCCTTCTGAACGTTTTGCTGATACAGATATGGTCGATTTAGTTCTGAGTAGTGTGGTCCGGTGAAATCCATGTAGCTTTGTGTATGTGTTTGTGTGGGAATATGGTGCCGCCTATGACTGTTTTCGTTCCTTTCTCCCAGTCCATGTAGTCCCATGATGTCTTCATATCCAATGTTGTCAATGCCAAATATGGCATTTCGGTCACGTATCAGAATATTCAAATCCTTTGATGGGCATTTCTCGACGATTGACTGCAGCCTTTTATAGAATTGATCTTTATCGTCGTCCTTGTAGTCGTTGGTAGGTGCATAGCGTTGGATGGCGTTCATTGTAATGTTCTCTTTCTTTGTTTTGAAGGATGCTTTAATGATCCTGGGTCCATGAGATTTCCATCCTATTAGTGCCTTTTGTGATTGTTTGGACAGCATCAGTGCAACTCCTTGTGTATGTGAAGCATTTTTCTCTTCATGAGCAGAGTATAACAGCACTTCCCCTGAAGTTAGTCTCAGTTATCCTACCTGTGTCCAATGCGTTTCACTGATGCCGAGCACCTCGAGGTTGTATCTTTTCATTTCTACTGCAACTTGAAATAGTCCTCCAGTCTCCCACAATGTACGAACGTTCCATGTACCTAAAAGAATGGTTGCTCTGGTTGTCAGAAGAGGCATCGGCCTCACGACTTCCGAGGGAACTCGGATTTCATCACTAGACGTCATAATTCTTCTTCCAACTTCCAGGGCAGAGTTAAAATGGTTTGGATTATTTCTTCTGGTTAGCGTTTTTCGGCAAGTTAGTTTTAGTTGGGATGGGGGCGCCAACCCCATGTCCAACCCCTCCTCCTTTATCCGGGCTTGGGATCGCTAGTAGCCCCAAAGGGACTGCAGGCGGAGTTAACCACAGGATACAATAGCAAATAAAATCGAATCATGATAGGGATTGATGGGAACTGAACTAGACGGAAATTGAAATAATATCGGAATTATGTTGACTGGCAATTGTGTTGGACTCCTATGAACTCGGGGATTAGAACGAACAATAAATGAATTGAATGGAAAAGAGTGATCCAGAGTTTTATTATCTTGAAATAGCCCATTAGTGTATTGGACTGATATAATCTTCATCCAACCACTGAAATTTATCTCCAAAAATAACAGTTCAGAACGATAATGCAATTAGATGGCCAGACGGACAAGGATCGGTAGCCAGGTCAGTCAGTCAGCCACAGCGTAGAACTTGGTACTTACGTACATCAATTTCAAGTTGTCAAAGCACATCAACACAGATAGATGAAATTTACAGTTCCAATCTCATAATATTAGAAATAGTAGTAGTATTAGCAGTAATGAAAAAGATTAGAGATTGGAGACATGATTCGAGGAGTATATCCCAGTTAAGTTAAGGAAATGAGGAATTCAATGGATTATAATTTGGAGGAAGGCGAGGAATGGATGTACCTGCACCATTGCGAGTGATTTTAAGACAAGTCATTCGGTCTCTAATAATCGGTTACGGTTAACTCGCGGACCCAAACCAGGTAGTCCACAGCTACTAACATGGCTTATTCCAGTCGCCAGTGACTTCATGGATTTGTGCCATGTTTTGTTTTGGTCGCTCGTAACTTTCTTTCAGCCTACCTTTACATCACAAAACATCGCTCGTTGAGGTAGTTGGTGGTTGGGCATACGTAACTAACGTACCAACTGATGGAGATTCTCTACTTGATCACTTGACCCGCCATCGTTATCCAGTACCCTTTTGCTAAATCCAGAATTAATTACTCGATGATCCCAGGATATACGAGCAATAGTTAGAAACAGCTATAATCAAATACTAGTAACCTAGTATATGCATGAACAAGAATTCATGATTAATCATTTAGCTCGGCTGGAAAAAACCGGTACGGTTGAATGTGTGTATAACTTTGGTAATCATATGACTGGACTGGTTTTATGTACCGCAAAACAGTACATACATGTATGATCCCATCATTTATTATTTAACTACCTCATCTTTCCCTTGCTGATTTGTCGTGTGATTCGACATTTCAATCCTTTCAGGCGTATGTGATAGTGTCTCGTTTGATTACCTACTTTGCATTACTGAAATTCAATCAAAAATAAAAGATGTGTTAAGTGAATACGAATGAATTCAGGGATCCACTAGAAATGATGTGAAAAATTCGTTGTCGTTATAACCACCAAATAATCTCAATTTATTAGATGTAGTAAAATTAACTAGATCATAAAGGGAAGGTTTTCTAATTTCACTTATCATTTTGGTACTATTTCTAAGGGGCTTAACTTTGGTACGTACCAGATTTTTTTTATAAGTTATTATACCCTAATTTGAGTATGTTGTTGATTCTGCCATCATAAAAATTATCAAATAACCTGTTGCGTTCGAAGCATTTATAATTACAATAAGCATGACACTGGGATCAAAATATTGGTACTAGCTTTCTGAAGCCGAACTAAATCCGATTTACAACTGGAAAATTCTTTCACCTATAGGATCATCAAGTTTGAAAAATCCTGTTTGATTGGTAATCTGAATAAGTAATGTTATCGATTTCTGCTATAAAAGTCCTTCAGTCTGTTCAAAACTTACTCTAGCTGCAATAAATAGACTGAAGTGAAGGAATTAGGAATATTACTCACATATGCATAGTTAATGTATAGCTATTTGGATAAAGCACATAGTTACTTAGAAACCAAATACTACTTAGTAAAGACACTAACTATTCTTTCTTATTCATCAAATACCACATTTTGAGGTGAATTTTGCATAGAAAATCTTCGAATATTCTTATATTCATGGCTTTGAGAGCGTCCATTACTTGATAATGTCACTACCCTGAATTTATCACACCATTGCGTGTTTACAGGATTTTCTGTCGTATATCAGGTTGATATATTTGACTGATTGGCAACATAAATTTTTGTTCAAACATGTTTTCTGAAAAAGTGGCAAGTCACTGTATACTTGAAGTAGAATATAGAGTTATTTATTAGATTGGTTTCTGTTAAATCCTATAACTTTTTTTGGTGAAGTTAATGATTAAAGTTTATATAGTTTAATACTTTTTTCCAAAACTTGCACGTTTATACATATCGACCGATCAACTGTTTCTAGTTTGTATCAGACTGTAAAGAAAATCAAAAGCTTCACGATTGCTCTGTGTTGGCAGTCTTTCGCGGAATGTGCGAAAGAAGCTTTATTAAAAACAGGTTGAAGATTTACAATCCTTTCATAAAACTCCGCGCAAATTTTAAAATAAAAGAGATATGAAGTCAGGTTACTGAATAATTTTAAATCAACTTGTTTTCTTGATATGAAATATGATTATTCAGCCCTGTACACAAAATAATGAATACATATCTTACCTTTCTTCCATGACTTATGTAGACAGAAAAGCAGTTAGCTTCTACTCCAAATTTGTGAAGTGAGTTTCGGCAGAAAACATGAATGTGATTACTGGAATTTGAGTTCTAACGATAATTTTATGTCAGTACAACATCTAAACACTTATAAGATGATTTCTAAACCACAGTTTGATAAGAACAGCTTAAAACATCCAAAGGAAATTCTGGATGAACTATGATAGCTTCCACCTGATTATAGAATGTTTTGATCTACTCTGGTTACCTTGGTTTCTTTATAAATGATAAAGTTAGTTTAGAACAGTTTGAAAACTAGAAACTTCCAATTGGTTGAAAAAGACGGCAATCTACTGCAAATATCCCGAATATCAGACGTTAGTTAATTACATCATGAAAATTACTGTTTATAGGCACCTCAAATAAATCCATGGCTTTTCTGATTTTATTTGCAGAATTTAATATGTCTGATGGCAACAGTGATAAGATTCAAAATTATGTGCACCAGGCTGTTATTATGAGAGAAACTATTAGAAAGGAGTTGAAACACCAAAAATTATTCACTGAATACAGTATCAATCCTTTTAAAAAAAGTAATATTTCACATATATTATAACTTACAAGTGTGTCCCTTGGCTGATAAACCAAATCAAAGACAAGAAGCTGATGCTGAAGATGGTAAGTTTATGAGTAACTTTAACTGAACAAAGTCTCTTAGCAAATATTGTAGTTGTTTAAACGACATGAACAAACTAAATATATAACCATAAAATATCGATTTATTAATTCAGTGAAGGTTTTACTTGTATTTTAACTTTTGTCAGTGCTTAACATAAGTGAGGCGTTTGGTCAAATAGATTCCAGCGATGCCTGTGCAGAACCCTAAATATTTCAAATCCCGATATTTCACCAACTTCAAATGGATAATTACCAATAGAAGACGCAATTAGTGTGGTGGTTGAAGAGTATGTTTGTGTTACTATTGAAGCTAGTAAGGGTATGATGGCTTAGGTGGTAAGATGAGGGTCGTGAATAAGAAACGTAACGTTTACCTACAGATTCTTGACAACGTAAGTACTTGACCACATCTTCAGTTACTTCAGTTTATTGGATATCACACATTGTTAATATCGGGTGTTGAATACCTACTTAACTGTTTACTTACTTACTTACTTACTTACGCCTGTTACCCCCAATGGAGCATAGGTCACTCACCAGTTTTCTCCAACAAACTCTGTCCTGGGCTTCCTTCTCCAGTTCTGTCCAATGTTTGTTCATTCCTCTCATATCTTTCTCTATTTCTCGGCGTAGTGTGTTCCTTGGCCTTCCTCTTTTCCTTTTACCTTGAGGGTTCCATGTGAGGGCTTGTCTTGTGACGCAGTTAGGTGCTTTTCGTAGTGTGTGTCCTATCCACTTCCACTGCTTCTTCCTCATTTCCTCCTCCACTGGAATCTGGTTTGTTTTCTCCCACAGTACGTTGTTGCTGATGGTGTCTGGCCAACGAATACGAAGTATTTTGCGTAGACAACTGTTCATAAATACTTGTACCTTATGGATGATGGTTTTGGTAGTTCTCCAAGTTTCCGCTCCATACAGTAGAACTGTCTTCACATTTGTATTGAAAATCCTGATTTTGGTTTTGGTTGAAAGTTGTTTGGAGTTCCAGATATTTTTCAACTGTAGAAATGCAGTCCTCGCTTTGCCAATCCGCGCCCTCACATCTGCATCGGATCCACCTTTCTCGTCGATGATGCTGCCCAGATATGTAAAGGTGTTAACGTCCTCCAAGGCATCTGCATCAAGAGTGGTTTGTTTGGTGCATGTTGTGTTGCATCGGAGAATTTTGCTTTTTCCTTTATGTATGTTGAGACCTACTGCTGCAGAGGCTGCTGCTACACTGGTCGTCTTCTCTTGCATTTGTTGTTGCGTGTGCGATAGAAAAGCCAGGTCATCTGCGAAGTCCAAACCGTCCAGCTGCGTCCTATTTGTCCAGTTGATACCGTGCTTCCCTCCAGACGTCGACGTCTTCATAATCCAGTCGATGACCAGGAGAAAGAGAAAGGGTGAGAGTAAGCAACCTTGCCTCACACCGGTCTTCACCTCAAACGAGTTTGTCAGCTGACCTCCGTGCACGATTTTGCAGTTGAATCCATCATAAGAATTCCGTATGATGTTGACTATCATCTCAGGCACACCGTAGTGTCGAAGAAGCCTCCATAGTGTTTTCCTATCCACGCTATCAAATGCTTTCTCGTAGTCGATGAAGTTGATGTAGAGTGGTGAGTTCCATTCAATTGATTGTTCCACAATGATCCATAATGTAGCAATTTGGTCAGTACACGATCGATCCTTACGAAATCCGGCCTGTTGATCTCGAAGTTGGGCGTCTACGAAGTCCTTCCTTCTGTTTAACAATACTCTGTTGAAGACTTTGCCTGGTATTGAAAGAAGAGTGATGCCTCTGTAGTTCTCACACTTGCTCAGGTCGCCTTTCTTTGGTATTTTGATAAGGTATCCTTCTTTCCAATCTGATGGTACTTGTTCCTCATCCCAAATCTTCTTGAAGAGAATGTGAAATATTTTCGCAGTTGCTTCCACATCTGCTTTCATTGCCTCTGCTGGAATGTTGTCTGGTCCTGCTGATTTGCCGCTCTTGATTTGTCTGATGGCTATACTGATCTCCTCAATCGTAGGTGCGCCAATATTAATTGGGAGGTCCTTGGATGCTGCTTCGATGTTGGGTGGGTTCAGTGGAGCTGGTCGATTCAATAGTTCCTGAAAGTGCTCTACCCACCTATTTCGCTGTTGTTCAGTGTTGCTGATTACTTTGCCTTCCTTGCTTTTCACTGGTCGTTCTGGTTTCCGGCCAGCTTCTTTGTTGTTTCGTACAATTGTCTCATGTTTCCTTCTCTTGCAGCCTTTTCCGCCGTCATTGCTAGATCTTCCACATATTTTCGTTTGTCAGCTCTGATGCTCTTCTTCACTTCCCTATTTGCTTCTGTGTATGCAGCTTGTGCGGTAACTTTCTCTGCTCTTGTTCGGCTGACATTGATTGCTGCCTTCTTGTTCCTCCTTTCTTCAATTTTTTCAAGAGTACCAACAGAGATCCATTCCTTGTGATGGTGCTTCTTGCGACCAAGGACCTCCTGACATGTTGAAGTGATTGCCTCCTTAATCCCTTTCCAATGGTTCCCTAATGTTGCTTTCTCTCCATCGAGTAGATCCTGAAATGCCTTGAACCTATTGTTTTGGGCAATCCTGAATTCGTTGAGTTTAATGATATCCCTAAGAAAGGCTGTAATAAACCTCTGTGATATTGTCTGCCTCGTTGTCCAGTGCTTCTTTAGTTTTAGTTTCATTTTGGCGACCAGCAAGTGGTGATCTGAAGCTATATCAGCTCCTCTCTTGGTTCTCACATCCTCCATAGTCCTTCTGAACTTTTTGTTGATACATATATGGTCAATTTGGTTTTGAGTAGTGTGATCCGGTGAAATCGATGTGGCTTTGTGAATGCGTTTGTGCGGGAATATTGTGCCACCGATGACCAGTTTGTTGAAGGCACATAGGTTTGCAAATCTCTCACTGTTTTCGTTCCTTTAACCCAGTCCATGTCGTCCCATGATGTCTTCATATCCAGTGTTGTCCATTCCAACCTTGGCATTCAGGTCTCCCATAAGAATCGTCAAATCCTTTGGTGAACATTTCTCGACGATTGACTGCAGCCTTTCGTAGAATTGATCTTTAACGTCGTCATTGTAGTCATTGGTAGGTGCATAACATTGGATGACGTTCATTGTAATGTCCTGTTTCTTTGTTTTGAAGGATGCTTTGATGATCCTAGGTCCATGAGATTCCCATCCTATCAGTGCCTTTTGTGCATGTTTGGACAGCATCAGTGCAACTCCTTGTGTATGTGAAGCGTTTTCCTCTTCATGACCAGAGTATAACAGCAGTTCCCCTGAAGCAAGTCTCAGTTTTCCTACCTGTGTCCAATGCGTTTCACTGATGCCGAGCACCTCGAGGTTGTATCTTTTCATTTCTGCCGCAACTTGAAATAGTCTTCCAGTCTCCCACAATGTACGAACGTTCCATGTACCTAAAAGAATGGTTGCTCTGGTTGTCAGAAGAGGCATCGGCCTCATGACTTCCGAGGGAACTCGGCTTTCATCATGAGACGTCATAATTCTTCTTCCAACTTCCAGGGCAGAGTTAAAATGGTTTGAATTATTTTTTCTGGTTAGCGTTTTTTTGGCAAGTGAGTTTTGAACGGAATGGGGTCGCCAACCCCATGTCCAACCCTCCTCCTTTATCCGGGCTTGGGACCGGCAGTAACCCCTAAGGTTCTACTGGCGGAGTTTAACTGTTTACTATTAAGTAGTATTTGGAACCATGAATTTACTAGCTCGGGAGTAGTATTCAAAGGAGGTGGTGCACTATTCAATGGAGCTGGTTGCTTCATATCTAGTCTCAAACCGTCACCGTCAACTGGTTATCCAAGCTATTCAGAATCAGATATAAAAAAATGAGCATTTATTTGGATCTACAGCAATATTCTTCCCAATCAGACGACGCACTACAGCAATAGGTTACTGATTACAAGCTACTTTATCAGAATCATGAATAATAAGATCATCTTGATAAACTTCAACACCTTTAAGACCAATGACCAAATTATTTATCACTTCTTGAAATATAGCCGAAGCACAACTTAAACCAAATGGAAGTTAGCTGTATTTGTATAGACCAAAACGCATAATAATTTTTGTCAAAGTGGATGAAGATTGATCTAATGGAATTTTAAATCGGCTTTCAAGAATACTCTGGAACCATGTGATGGACTAAGAATATCTTCAGCTTTCATCGTGGTTCATGTTTGTTTCAACAAACGGGAGTTCAATGTAAATCTGTAATCTTCAAATATTCTAGGGATTTTACCGTCTGATTTTAAAGGGGTATCACTAGGAGTATCCAACTCTGAAGATTGAACGGGATATTATTTTTTTCTCACACAAATTATTCAGTGACCGTAAGGAATTACTCCTTTCTTAAGAAAGACGATCACTCTGTGTCTGAAGTCCTATTGGCTGCATCTTTATCCCTCCTCTGCACTTAGCACAGTCAGCTCTCAAATTTTTTAGTAAAGCACCGGAGTCCTTTTTTTGTAAGCTAATAAAGACATCTTTGCTTTAAGCCTTTGGATATTGTTTAAACCTAGAATAGACGGTTTTGCTTCACGTACTAAAGTCTCACAAGGTATATGTAAAGAAATGTCATCTCTGTCTACCTATTCACAACATCGTATAAGATATTTGTGTCCAGTAGACCCCAGTACTCAAACTTCCGTAAGTCATACGGTAATATTAGAATCTGGAAACTAACTTTTCGAATGAGATAACGAACTCTATACTTACTGTATCAACAATAAAATTATGGAATGAACCAGTTGAGGTATATAAACGCTTCTGAACGTGCAGGTACCTTTTAAAGTCGTAGATAAACACTCGGATTTTGGAACTTGTTATTAAAAGTGGGGAAGTTCATAGCAGATCGACACACTGACTTGATGTGTCCTTTTTTACCACACTTATAACATTTTGTATAACAAAATGTACATGGATTACGAAGAAGAAATTCGCCGCACGATAAACATTTACTGGACTTTTACTCACCCTTATTTGCTGCTTTTCAATTCTACGATAAAACGCATTCCATGTTCTTACAATAACGCCTATTCATATGACCCTGAGTACTATTTGGATTAAGACAGCTGAGTGATGTCGTGGAATTCTTTATATTCTGGAAGTGAGTATCATTCACTGCTTCATACCTAGTGCACGCACTTCTAGCATCATTAAAGAAGCATGTTATTGTTCGAATGAGCTCTTTCTCCAAATTTCATTTGTATATTCCCGCAATTTATCACGCGTCTGAACGTGAAGTTGAAAATTATATTTGGTGGCTAGTTTCTGTAATTTCAGAGTAAACTCTCTAACCTTCTGGTTGGTCTGAAAAAACATTTCATGAGATTTTGATTTTTCACATCATTTGAATTTTGCATCTTTTGTGTATTTCGTTAGCAGTTCTTTAATAGCTTCGTAGAAAAATGAAATGGGTTTATCTGGAAACCCCACATTTTCTAGTAAACTGCAGGCGTCCTTACCGATAAATGCAAAGAAATGAGCGTCAATATTGTTATTTTTGACATCTTTCCTAGTCATACTCCATATTTTAAACTTTTTCATTTAGTTTTCAAAGTCATCCTCGTTGCCAACTTGTGACTTCATCACGACAACGAGGATATTCACTGACGTATTCAGTGGATGCTGTTCTCTTAGAAGAAAGATGAATTCTGTAACGGTATTTATTAAGAAATGATCATTATCAGAGTTATTGTGATAACTTTGTTGAGTTACACTTAAGATAGTTTTACAGTAGGTGCTATTCACTGATACCTTTATTTAACTTGAAGTCCAGTTAGTTACATTTACAAAAGTCTGGAGTTGTTATTTATGTGTCCAAAACTCTTCAGTCAGTACTTTTTCCGAATTTGTTCACGAGATCCATTTTACGGAATTGTATTTTGCCATGTGAAAATATTAATATTTTTGGTAAAAAATATTATGATGATGTTTCTCACTTATGGCGAAGGACCAAAACGTAACTCAGAAACCGACACAAACTTTGTAGTGAGGGATTACAGATGAATACTCATGGTGATGGGTATTCTATTTCTTTATCAAAAATATTTTCAGAACACTTCGCGGAAGTTATACAACGAGCTGCTTTGGAACCACCAAAGAAATATACTGAGCCTCAGACAGAAAATCAGGAATACGGTTGGATAAGTCAGCCATTAGTAAGTCACCTGTTTTGATCATTTTTATCTGTATGGATTCTTAAACGTATAAACCATTTTCTTAGATTACAAACATTTGAAAAATGCTAGAATTCACATGGCACTGTTTGAAATAGTTATTTTAATAGTGAACTTTCATCTTTTCCAGACTCTTGTTAGCTTACAGGGTCAGGACAGCAATGTCACGCAAAACACTCCTTACTATTAGATAATCGACACTTTATGATGTTATAAATGTTCAAAAGTTCAGGTGGCTACCTTTAATGTTGCTGGAAGGTAATCTTGACTCACAACCTTGTAATTACTTGTTCAAAAGACGGGTTTCGAGAGAGATCATCATTGAAAATCAGTAATAGATGGGTTGATAGCTTTATTGACCAGCTCCTAATTCTCAGGGTTTTATTTCTTTATTATATGTATTGAAAGTTATATTGTTCTGCTTTTCACGGTACTTTTAATTATTTGTTTCTGTTTTTGATCTAGATGGAAGTAGACAGGAGTGATTCAAGGTTTTATCATCCTAAAATTGCTTGTGAAATGACTAAATTTATGGATGCCTATTGGAAAGTAAATGAGCAACGTAAATTGAATTCGTAACTATGAGGAATGACTAAATAATACCATGATACACTGAAAATACAATATTCGAAAGTCTGTTAATAATTTTTTTTAGAAAAGTCTTACTTATGATATTTTTTTCTGTCATTTGTTTCCTATGTAGAATTTTGTAATGGATATATTCCTGTAAAATCCAGATGGTTATTTTTCTGTCTAATAAACAAACGTATTCTCGCACCTAGTGAAGTGATTTCTAATATACAATAATCATTTTAGTAATACTCTTGTTTGTCTATTGGCAAACATGATTACATTCTTTTTTAATAACATCTTTCGAGGACCCTGAAGAAAATAATTTGAAGACTGTATGCAAGTAGAATTCAGTCGCCAGTTATTAAGTTGGGTTTAGGTTGAAATGTTATTGGTTACCTAGGTCATTAGGTCAAGGAACTCAAAACGAAAAGGAAGTGTAGAGTTGCCATCTAACTAGACTATTATTGAAACTAGATGCCTTCCTAACCTAAAATAAATGAAAACTGGAGCATAAAATGTTTGACATCTTGTGATTATTCTGCATATATATTCACTTCTAAAGCGGTTCAAGTGGAGCTGAATCTACTTGGATGTTAACTGATGAGTTGAAATATGAGGTTTCAGATTCCAGATGAAAACTTTACTTTCTTAAAGCTATCGTGAATTGGAAATAATCTAATACAATGTAAATAATCCCAATTCAACTAGAACTTCGACAACACACAAGGAACAACTCGAATTCGAAGTACGCACTATGAATTTGTATTGTATTATTACATCAGGTTTAAACATAAAACAAAATATTTAATTGTGTAATAAACGTATTTATCATTCACCACAGATATTTCGCAAACTGTACAACAAGGAGAATACTCTATTGATTCTGAGAAGTTAGACGACGTTACGTCAGAATTTCCTCATCATTCGCTATTTGCTAGCAGGAGGATAATCTCGCCTACACCGTAAGTGACGCAAATTGGCAAAAGCCAGTCGACACTTCCGCATCCATTCTGAGATTTTCTCAGTCATCAGGCCACCAGCGCTGATTGGACTCTCAACACGCTCAACTGCTTCACTCCCTATTACTAGTTCAGGTGCTGATACAATCCAATCTTGAAGCAACATTCTGCATTTCGACGGGGAGAATCGCATCCCGAACATACTTGCATTGTTGCTTGGGGTAGTCAGAAGACTTTGCCATTTGTCAGCGTTTTCACCCAATAAAAATATGTCATGAGTAAATTCTAAGTCAACAAGATAGTGGTATCTCTGAAAGCATGTCTATGACTAAGGTAAACAAGAATGGAGGAAGTGGACATTCTTGACGTACACCACTTGAAGTAAAGAATTCTGGAGACAGTTCACCATAACCTCTCACTCGACCAGTAGTGTTCGGGTAGAGAGCCTTTATAAGGTTAATGTACTCCTCTGGTATGCCTTTCAGTGATAGACGCTGTCACAGAACCTCACGATAGACAGAGTCAAATGCCGCCTTGAGGTCAAGTAAGACAACTATTGTAGGACGCCTACATGCGTGCTTGTGTTCTAAGACCTGTCTGAGTGTGAAGATGTGGTCTATACAGCCACGTCCAGGTCGAAAACCAGCCTGGTTTTCTCGAGTTCGCTCTTTACGAGCTCTTGTTAGGCGTCGAAGTATTAACGAGGCTAGTAGTTTGGGCATTACATTAGTTAGACTGATTCATCTGTGATTGTCACAAGATGACATTTGTCCTTTCTTATAAATTGGGACAATCTATGATTGGGACCAGTCAGATGGGATTACGTTCAGTTTCCAGAGTCTACCTAAGATCTCAGTCAATCTAGATGCTAAAACTAAACCACTATCTCCAAAAATCTCAGGGGTCAGTCTATCAGGCCCTGCTGCTCTCCCTCTGTGACATTAACATTTCAAAATGGTTTATGTTCGATAAACTTAAAATCTTTAATCTCAAAGATCCTATAGCCTGTTGATATGTTAATTTATCATCTACATTTGAACAGAACTCGGAAACTAAACATAGTTAACAGTATATTTGGAGCCAGGAATTATATATACATGCTTCTTAGATAAGCGTTTTCCATTAGTAACTAAACAGGCCTGTCAATATATTTAGAAACATACTGTATGGGCATACTATTAGTCAATAAAAGTTGAAGCGATTAATCATTCACTAACTGAAATTTAACAAAAGTAAAATATATGTAGAAGTGCAACTATTTCACGATATATAATGGTAAGAAAAGGAGTAGTTTAACAAACGACTATGGAAAAAGTGGTTTTATATTTAATTAGCGCCAATTATTAAATAGTTATAACCTCCACAGAATTAATACTTTATTCTTTTCAAATTTATTCCACATCAAAAGACTTATTAATATTAGAACAATACGAAGCCTAATGTCTGACGAAATATGTTAATTCCTGTAATTAAAATAATTTCGAAATTGTTATTGCCGAGGTGGCAAAGTTCAGATATTCAAACTTATCTGCGAAGTGCAGAAATTGTTTCCCGTATGTTTAACCGAATAACTAAGTTTGTTCAAGTAAGTTTTAAGATCACAAAAACACTGTTCACTTTTTGAAGAAAATTTGAAGCTAGCCTAGCAAAGATCTTGCACAAAAATCCAAGTACAATGTGGTTTCCAGTCTTATTTGTTTTACGAAAGTGAAATCAAACTGTATCTCTGGATATACGGAAGGGCATTCGTGATGATCAAGAGTGAGCGTATTCCGTATATGAACGAGTAGTACTCAGAAATGTTCGATTCGTACTGTAGTAGTCATGTATGAACCAGCCTTGACCTCAGGAGGAAGTACACAAGCACAAAGGAAAGCATTGTGGTTCGAATTAGAATTACGAGTTAGCATCCGATATGTAGTCTTCTATTTGATAAGTTTACTAATAATCTCAAAACTCTCCGGCTTGGAAAATGAACCAAGTTATGTTTTCAAAAGAATAGTTCGATTAGTTACTGTATGCAGCGATAACTTCTAACTCCCTAACCGCTGACTGAACTTTTCTCATTAATTTCAGTTCATCCTAACCATTCATAACATATTTTTGTGACCCGCCTTTTTTTCTTTCGATCTTTAGGTTTTCTTGCACAAATATGCATGTGTCAACTCCAATTTACTATCCCGCGTGATTGCGATTTATTCTCTTTGACTAGCTGTTTCATTTTCATTAAACAAATTACACTGATCACCATACTTGACTTCATTATTTACAGCAGGACCCAGAAGTAATGGGGAGAAAATTTGTAGTTCAAGTGGATGATTATGGTGGACAAAGTGGACGTCCGCTTCAGCTTCGTCTACGTGAACATCAATCAGTAGCCAAACTCTATGACATTTCTTCCTTTATATCATTACACACGAACAACTATGGACATTCCATTAGAACAACGTTGAAATACAGGTTAGGAGGAGTACAAAGAACACTAGAGAGTTTTCAGAAGGTTGGTATTCAGGTCAATCAGCAAACACATAGACATTGATCCAATTTATAAATCAGTCAGAAAAATTATAGGCAAACAAGAAACGGAACAAAGGGGGATAAAATCAAAATCAGGATGCAAACAACGACAGGTTGAAAGTCAATAACAACCAATGAAGACAGACGTCAAAATAAGTGGAGAATTTCGATCACTTCACTTCTACCTGAAGTTTGTGCTGGTGGTGTTATTCAGAGGAACATTGAAAGCTACGAAACCAAAACATCCAGCTCAGAGAACGAAACTCTACCATAAAGATCCAGAAGTTTTACAGATGATAAAATGCCTTGTGACACATGAAATAATTCTTTTTCTTAAATCTTACTAATCTTGCTTTATTCAAAAAATCGGTTATAATGCACGTATTTCTCTGTAAACTGGATACCAAGCCAGAACCACTCCGTTCGACCTCAATACAACACAAATTAAGACCAAGTAATAAGCCTGACCTAAACGTGCATTGGTCAGTAAACAAAAGCCGACATTTCACATTGATATTAAGGGTAGTGAAAATATGTCACATTAAATGCTTTTCCAACTATCTACAGTCTTCCTAGGTACATAACCAAACACAATTTCGCCTTAAACAACAAAATCATATTTTAAGAGAATATGCATTCATAAGTTAATGAGAAAAAAAAATGAAATAATTTTACATCTATGTGATAAATATAAAATATTTCTGAAATAAATGAGTGCTTTCTAAAACTTCATATATTAAGACTGACAGTGGAGTGACTATTAGGAGCAGTTATAATCAATTATTCGTTTAAGGATCCCTCATCTTCATTAGGCTCATTATAATCAGTCGTAGTGATTGTTATTGAGCTTGATGCAACTGGATTTCTCGCAGATAAATTATGCATTCTTTCGTCCTCTTCTTGTATTGTTTTGCGTACGCTATTTGTTTCAGGTTCCGGCGGTTGGCCTGGAGATTTACTCAAGACCTAGCAAATAACATCAAAGAAGTATGAGAAAATAAGGTCCACTGACTGATTTTTTTAACAATTAGGCTAGTAAAATTCGCTCAAACTAGGAAGATCGCTTCTCCATCAGTATGAACGACAAAGATGTTTCTTCTGTATACAAAATAAAAAATCTTTCATATTTCTTGTGAAAACACTCAAGCATTAAGCTAAACCTCACTAGTGAGCATATCAAAAATCAGTCAACTTTTTAGACAGCATCATATACTTTTGAAAACAATGCACACTGCTAGCATCATTTGACCTTTCCATTTGTGATATACACTATCATATCTGGTTTGAGAAGTGTCATAAGAAACAATAAAAAAACAAATCTTCAATGTATTGACTTAAAGTACCAATTGTCTTCATTGACACTACTCCAGCATTTTAGATCTCCAGAGCACATCTCTCACTAAACTAGTTCCATTTCGATAATTCCATGTATAAATAAAACTGTAAAGTTCATGAGTTGCCGTCCAATTGAGTTGAACAGAGAAATCAATCATTGAATAAATAAACACGAACATGTAACAAACTCCTCACCTTCGTCTGTTGTTTCTTCAACAGTATATGAAAGATAACAATTTCTGAGATTAGTAATATAACACCAATTAAAAGTCCACATCCAAGTAACGTGAACATGCCACCAACTTCTTCAAAATCATATCCTTCATCGACAGATAATGTTCCACAGCGACTTGTATTACTCGCCCACCATTTAGCCCTCAACATATCCAGTGTATAATCTGCTTCTAAAGAATAAATTCTATGGCAAAGAAGAAAACAATGTTTACAGAAATAATAAGATTATTATCTCTAGCAGTCAGCGTTATTATGAAGTTCAGATTTTATAGCTTGAGTGACATTTTTTGTTGTGATATATTATCGGTCTATGTAGGTTTTTAAATGCAACCAAGGTGTAAAAGTTAAATGTTTGTTGTTGTGTATGCTTTAGTTGTTTTAATACTTATTACTAAATTTGCGCAATATAATTTCACTTAGTCAGAATTGATACCTAATTTCTTCATGAGTGAATTGTTTCTACTATTGAAATACCCGTCTAAATTGTTGTATGAATGCAGACGTTCGTGTCATCCTCTTTAACAAATTGAAATACACTGTTCCAGGTACACCTAGTTTAGAAATGTAGCAGTCAATTCAACCTTTAAAAAACTCTATGACAAAATTGGAACAGAGTCAAACTTCAGTGAGGTATTTATTCATTTTAAGGAATTTATAGAGGTTCATTATAATCATTTCCAAATAACTCAGTATACTCAAATAAATTATGTATTGTAGTAAGCATATAAGTGAGTATTTACAGTACAATGGAAATTTGACGAATTTTGAACTTAAATAAGATAAGAAATCTTACCAGCTATATCCAGAACAAGTGATTACCCATTTTCAGTAACTTTCATCTCAATGCCTTCATTGGTAAGAAAAAATGGCACCTTTTATAAAAAATATGCTTATAAATGTATAAGTATAGGGTCATTTGAATATGGTCAACTGTTAATAACATCTCTTTGATTTATAATTTCTGTACTGGGGTGTTTGATAAACTAACTACACTGGAAATCGTTCAGTGATACTAATTAGTCAAAAAGTCAAAACATATCTAGCTGCTACTTTTTTACTATCACCTTTAATAAACAAGTTTGATTTTGTGAATGATGTGTGAAGTGACGGAAATAAATATATTGTTCATGTTACGTTTCTTTCCCGAGTATGTTCATTTTTATAAAACCCGCCATTACTTTGAAGAAGAGAAAGCAAAGAAATGATATAGTGCCTTCAAGTTCTTTCTTGAAAATGAATTAATTGACCTGTTCATGGTTTATGAAGGGCTTTGAAAGTTTCTATTTATTTAATTACTAGTAATTTGTAGACAGTTCTTTAGACAGATTTATATCTTATTACACATTAGAGTTTCATCACATGCACATTCATACTCGTAACTGTGTTTTAGCTGATTCAATGTGTTTTATAGTTGTCAATTTTATCCGTAGAATGTAAGTGATCAGTTTCAGTATGACATCAATCTGTGAGAGTTTGAAGTAGATAAAAGATAAAATCTGCAATTGATTCATTAACTGAACAATTACTGTTTAAATCTGAATCTTTTTTCGGTAATTTACATGTGAACTTACATTTCATTAATAGCCGAAGTTAACGGAGAACGCGGTAGTAATATCATACTATAATACCAACTTCCTATACGGTTACCGAATCGTTTCAGTTTGCATTCATTAGCTATGTAATAATCAGCCTTTGGAGTTTCCATAAATATTACCCAACCATCGTTGATAAGTTTCATAGTTTCTTCATGGCTATTTGAAAAACCCCATTCACGCATTCTGCTGTAAAGTAATCCATACTTTTCAGTGACTGGATATTGCCAAACTGTATAATTTGCTGTAAATTCATCTGAAGAACAAAATTCACTGTTATAACACCTTTCAAATATGTTCAAGAGTTGAAATGCATTAGTTCAATTTTATCTTTCTGTTGGACCAAAGATATTAAACACACAGTTATATTATAGTCTTGTAATCTGATTCTAGTTATGAGTTGACAGAAAACAAGATTGAAAAATCAAATCTGTTCAAACTTTTAGTTTCGTAGTTCTAATATAGTGTCTGTTGACTGATGGAATATGGAAACCATTATTAAATTATCAGGTTTTATAGAATTTCACGCTGTATGACTTTTTATTAGAGTTTTTTCACCACATGTTGAACAACCTTATTGTCATGTACATCAAGAAGATTGAATAATATTCAGTCCACTGTAGTCTAAATTTACCATCCTCAACGCACACGAACTAACGAACATTTTCTCACACTTTTTCCCTTGAACTACTCAAACTTGTAGTCCAAAAATATTGGTAGTTGTAAAAGTGTTATTCACCGGCCCTGAATCTGACTCCAATTCGGATAAACGACTGCATATTCTGTGAAATAAATCTTTCCTTTGATTTCAGGGTATCAATCTTAGGCGAACCCCGTCTGTGCGATGGTGGTAATCAAAAGTTCAATACGATTTCGCATGAATTTATTTCATACATTCGTGCTTGAAAACATGATATAGAGAAGAGTAAAAGCAAAGCAAAATAAAGTGGACTAATTAATTTGTCCAAGAGCCGAGACAAATCATATGGGCTCGACAGACATACTAGTACATACTACGGATCCTATTGGTTATTATTATAAACCGATGATTTATGTGATGTTGGATATTTTGATAATGAGCTCGAGTAATCACTCTATTGCTACTGCAGATTTCAGTTCAAACGTGGTCACGGTCGCAGGTTATTTATTTCTAATCACTGTGTTTCTAGTAGCTTTTCGGTCACTGGAAGCGCCCAAGAATAGAGTTCGTGAATTTGAGCGGGCAATGTTTTACCATTCGTGATTCTAGGTTCTATCGGAATCAGAAACTGTATGTAAAGTGTGTACGCTGTAGAAGTGGTCAGAAATCTGCTAGGAGAAATCTCGATCGTCCTGGAAGAAAGAGCTAAATAAGTTCGATGTTCAAATTAAGTAAAGGTACTTTATTTAATTATAACCATTTACAGTAATGATAATAATATTAATAATAATAATAACAAATATAATATTTGGGTAAAATTAAACTGCTTATGACGATGATTTGTACACAATGATCGTTCACGACGTAGCCTTGCTTGAGAAGTTCTTCTCATCTAACCTACCTGATGATTTCTATTTTCTAATAAGTAGTAACTGAGTGATAAGTCATTGATAAAGAGGATAATTATTACTCTGAAGAAGTTCAGACAAATTTGCTGGAGAAAACATTGGAATTATTCCAGTTAATTCAATCGCTGAGATAATTTGAAACATAACTTTGACAAATCATGCCTTTGATAACCTCGGTGCCCTATTTCTGTCAAACTATACATGTATAAATATTAATACACATTTTAAAAATGATATTATCACATTAACTAAGATAATAAATAATCCTTGAAAAAGGAATGAAAAATCTAAGTCTTAACGCAAATGTGTAATGGTCAGTGAGATTGAGTTGAATGTATGGAGGATTACTAGCACTGTTACGATTATACCTGTTTATGCAAAAACCTTTACAGTTTCAGGATAGCTGTTCATTTTTTAGTAGGATTTTATCTTTGTCTAAGAATCAGTTAAATACAAATAAAATTTCAAACGGTTTTTTCATAGTAAAGAAATATTCGTTTGAATGATGTTCAGTTGACTATCCAAAAATGAAGAAAATGACAAACTGACACCTATTCATTGAGGGACTAGTCTTATATCTCTATCAATTAGTGTAATTTACTGTAATTTACAGATTATCTGATTATTCATCTTAATAGAGCCAAGCTTAGCTAAGGACTTTTTTCTATCCCTGCTCCTCACGAACGACATAAATCTCCAAAAATTCACGAAACTTCAGAGAGTCAAAGTCTTCTAGAACTCATCAATCTATGCTTAACAACATATTTCCAATTCAACAGCAGAATCTAAGAACAAACAAAAGGAAAACCAATGGAATCATCTATATTAGGACTCATCGCAGAGGCTGTGATGCACAGACTAGACTCGTCGGTTCTACCAGTGATCAATCCAAAAATGATGGTTCGATATATAGACAACACGTTCGTCATTATTAGAAGGACCGAGCTGGAGAGCATCTACAAACAAGCCTACATGGTGCTTTCTTGTTCATGCTATCAAACGATTTATCGTAGTCAATGAAGTTGATGTAGAGTAGTGAGTTCCATCCAAATGATTGTTCCACAAAGATCCATAATGTTGCTATTTGGTCGGTACACGATAGGTCCTTAAGAAATCCAGCCTGTTGATCTCGAAGTTGGGTGCCTATAAAGTCCTACACTCTGTTTAACAACACCCTGTTGTAGACTTTTTCTGGTATAGGGAGAAGAATGATGCCTCTTTAGTTTTCACACTTGTTGAGATCATGTTTCGTTGATATTTTGATCAAGTATCCTTCTTTCCAGTCTGTTGGTACTTGTTTTTCCTCTCAGCAGCACACGGCAAGCATGAAAAACGAGGAAAAGTATATGATGACCATCTCCCAAAAGAACGGCTGTTCATGCAACTTAATCAAAAAACATCAACTGAAATCGTCAACAAACGAGAAATCAAGTGCAGGAACCAGTAAACGGATCATTATACCATACATAAAAGACATTTCGGAAAATACAGCATGACTACAGAAACCACTTGGAATAGGTGTAGCACACAAACCAACAGAATCACTTCAATCACTTCACCTATCCAAGCCAAAGGACAAGATGACAAAGGAAGAAAAAATATCATCCACAGAATCAACTGCTCAGACTGTGAAATGCGCTTCATAGAACAGAGTAGATGTCCTTTTCAGATTCGTCTGTATGAACATCAGTTAGCAGTCAAACGTCATGAAAATTCTTCCCTTGTATCAATACATACAGACAACTATGCACATATATTCGATTGCAACAATGTTGCAATACTGAATAGGAGGAGCACAAACAACACTGGGAAATTTTTAAAAGTTCAGCATACAGATCAATCAGCAATCAACAAACACATCGATATGGACCCCATTTATTATTGGCAAACAGAAGATCAAGAAACAGATCAAAGGGGGATACAATCAAAATGAAGGTGCAAACAACGACAGGTTTTAGTTCAGCAACAACCAATCAAGATGGAGGTTAACAGAAGTAGCTACGGGTCACATGTATGGAATTTTGAGTACTTTACTTCTACCTGTAGTTTGTACTGATGATGTTATTCAGAAAAACACTGAAGTGTTTATAATAAATCTCTTGAATAACGTTTTTACTTCGGGTCGTCGTTTTCATATGTTTTATATGTTTTATTAGACCTTATTTATGGCTAGTTATTCGCTTTAGATATATCTATGCCTAAATTATAAATGTATATTCATGTTAATCCAATTTACATTATTGCACGTGTTCGATTGCCGGGTTGAATACTGGGTACGAAGAAGGGCATCAACTCTGGACTATTAGGAATTAAAATCATTCTTTGTCTTAAATCAAGGTTTACTATGTTAGTTGAAGCTTAAGACGTATATATATATATATATATATATATATATATATATATATATATATATATATATATATATATATATATATATATATATATACAGGCAATTAAGTCTATTGAGTTCAAACTGTGCATAGAAAGAATACTCGGCGATGAGAATTAAGTTAACACGTGGTTACCATTTCAGTATTATGACTGAACTAAGGGGCAACATTTTACCTGCTGTTCGAAAGTTGTTAATTAGAATGACTTAAGGACTCAGGGATTCGATCAACACCTGTCACTACTGATTCAAATTATGACTTTTAGATTTTCCGGTTTTCAAAATGTTATTTTAACAAAACCAAGGTTAGGAAATCAGAGGAGCTCACTGTTATATACAACTTTTTGTTTCCATATTTCAAAAATAAATTCTTCAGCACTTTTCAGCCTCTCAAAGAATTTCAGTTCTGATGAGTTGCTTCTAACTGTATACTGAAAAGGTACAATCGTAGAGAAAAATTATGTAAGTTGCAATGAACAGACGGAATTCATGAATATTACTGCTTCCTTATTTTATACCTTCGTAAACAAGTATCAAAAGCACATCCAGTCAATGATCAGTTTATAAAGATAGGTTCAAAATATTGTTAATGATTAATTTGACGTGTTTTATTTTAGTTCCAGTTTAATAGAACATGATTTCACCTATTGACGGATACATTTTATTTGGAGAGTTGGTATTTTAATTATCAGTCAGGAATGAAGTCATCAAGTCAAAAAAGCAAATTGTCTTCCAGCTTGACGTTCATTCACCTCGATCTTAATCAACAATAGAAGTATGTTATTCATTTAATAAATATATCGTTATTACCGATTATTCGGATTTGTATAATGCTTTAATCCGAGCATTATTGAAACATCCGTTATATCAATTCATTAAGATCAATGTACAGACGCATTAGTTTGAATTGAACAGGTCAAAGTCAGCTATAGACTCTCAGTGCATTTTCATAAACGAAGGTCTTCGACTTCACACATGACGAAGAAAGAATGAACCAGATGTTTACCATAGCTACAAAATATGATAATTATTTGACATGAAGAGTGAAACAAAGTCTAGATTAGACCTGTAGGGATGTGGGCTTGAGAGGTAAGTCAATAGATTTCATAGTCACTATCCAAGAAAACAGGGGCGGGAATGACATCACAATCAAACTATTTAACCTCAGTCGTTGTTTTCCCAGCGATAACAGGCCTCTAAATGCCCTGGTACGGCCGAGAGAGAGGAGCATCCGCTCTTTCTTTCTCTCTCTCTCATGAAATGCTTTCATCTACTCACATTTATTTAGCCACTTCCAGGAAAGTTCTACTAACTACCTTTTCGTGGCACGGGTGCTGTCTACGAAATTGAGAGGATGAAAATTCGATGTCCGGTGCTTAAACTGAACCAATGGTACACATGGGCTCTAAGATACTAAAGGAACAAGTGGCATATGAAACTGTTGTTGGTCACCAGCTACCACTAAACTGCATCTCCCTATGTTGCTCCACTGCCTTGTGGATTAGACTTTTGTGTCAAAGACTGAGGGTGCAGCCTTCTAAGAAACTCACTTTTTTGGTATGGACGTCTGGGCAGTATCTCAACCCACTCATAAATTCAGTAAGTTGTTTGGTGCATAAATATTTAGGTTCCTCTTTGTACCAGTCTTTATGTATTTAGATGAAAATAAAAATCCCTATCGAAACTCAGTTGGCCAGACAAATATGAGTATATAACTAATTAGATAATATGTTGCAAATTAGTAATTCCAAAGACAAATTGTCAGTAAGTCATTAAAAAGTGGAATAAGGTAAGATGAACAACAAAAACTCTGATATTGATGTATGATATGAAAAAAGTAAGCAGCAATCAAACTGAAAAAATATTCCAGTCTTTTCTATGTAATGATAGTCTTCAGCGTAGACCAATGTCTATTAGAACAACATATAAGTGAACAATATTGTTTTCGATTAGATCGTCATCAGGCTTTACTCTAATGCATTCAACCCCAATGTATGTGTTCAGAAGAAATTCATGACACCCTAATATCTTCCGTGGCCGGATATGACTTAACTAACGTTTAAAAATCTTTTTAAATTTTGTTTTGTAATTATTAGTATTCTTTTCACATCCAGTATTTGTTGATAATTTTCTGCCTCTTTCCATTTATATTGTTCACTATCTAATTACGTGCACACTTCTTATTACGTAGTGGTTTCAATGTTTTGTCTGGATTATTTTAAGTCTATTTATCCACGTTCGACCTACTATTGATAAAATTTTTGTAATCGTATTTTATTTTTCTTACTACTATCGGTACACCTGTCTTCCTAATATCAACTTGTACTTTCATCTATTTTGTGTAGTGACGTAATCCATGTCGTTTCATTGTGATCAATGACTCGAATTGCCTTGATTGGTTTAATATTTTCATACAAATATTCATATATATTAGAGTGAAGCCTGATGATGATCTAATCGCTTGTATGTGTTCCAATTTTCACAATGTCTATCGAATAACTACATTAAGTTGGGAGAGGTTGGAGAGTAACGTCATTTTTAAGTTAGGTATACTGTTATACACACCGATAAGCATTATCTGTCGATGAAGGATATGATTTTGAAGAAGTTGGTGGCATGTTCACGTTACTTGGATGTGGACTTTTAATTGGTGTTATATTACTAATCTCAGAAATTGTTATCTTTCATATACTGTTGAAGAAACAACAGACGAAGGTGAGGAGTTTGTTACATGTTCGTGTTTATTTATTCAATGATTGATTTCTCTGTTCAACTCAATTGGACGGCAACTCATGAACTTTACAGTTTTATTTATACATGGAATTATCGAAATGGAACTAGTTTAGTGAGAGATGTGCTCTGGAGATCTAAAATGCTGGAGTAGTGTCAATGAAGACAATTGGTACTTTAAGTCAATACGTTGAAGATTTGTTTTTTTTTATTGTTTCTTATGACACTTCTCAAACCAGATGTGATTGTGTATATCACAAATGATTCAATACCTTATATTTAATTTAACGACCGAAAGCCAAGGCGTAACAAGAGTAGAAAAAATGTCCGAATTCCTACTTATCACTTTATTTTTTGCATTGATTATATATTTTAGTTACAATAGCCGACACCTTCGTAGGTAATTTTTCTACTTAAGTGATATTATCGAAATAATTCTGTAATGATATATATATATATATATATATATATATATATATATATATATATATATATATATATATATATATATATATATATATATATATATATATAATTTTCGGTTTACTTTGACTCCTTTTTGTTCAATTAGTTTCTTGAATGTATTAATTTCTCCTTCCAAACCTGAGACGGTTAATTTTGCCGCTAAATTAGCCGAAAACATAGCAATTATAATAAGAACCAACAACCAGAGACCGGCTACTAAGATGCGTGTTGAGGCTGAACGAGGATCCATGTATTCACCTGTAGAAATGGAGAAAACGAAAATGGTTTTAGAAAATGTTGCTTGTTCAGATTTAATTGAAGGTGACTTCAAGTTTTGAACTATTTAATTTGGTTTTTAACTAATAATAATTATTTTTGTACTGATTTGACTGCACAATTGTTTTATTGGTAATGAATGGTTTATCAAATTTTTTGAACTGACTGCATTTATAGTATTTTTGAATGTCGACTTGAAAATGATAGAAACACTTAACGAATCGTATGCAAGGATTCAGCGTAATAATTTCTTACCACAACAATGTCACCAGTTATTACTGTAAATCATTTCAAGATGAATTATCAAAAAGTTGTAAACACATAGAGTTGTGTTTCAAGGAAAGCTAACTTAGAGAATTTAAATTTCCTGCCTTTGGATTGACAGTGTATTTCGTTGCTTTCTCAATCCAAACATCATCACCGGTATTGTATAAATAGATTTGACAGACTATCCTATTAATGTTAATCTTCAGCGTTAAGTTTGGTAAATGACAACATTTCTTCATTTGACTCTTTGCTTTTAAAATATGTGAATAAGCTTTTTTTTCTTTTGAAGTTTCTCAATGAGTATCTCTTGAATAGATCAAAATCTAACTAATGAAAATTACAGTGAAATTACCAGATAAATGCCTTGAAATGAACTGTTTTACAAAATTTTGCTTTTAATCATTCTAATATAGTGAAAAATACCTCTGTTAGTTATTTTCATAACTAATTGTAGTTATATCATAACTAATCAGTGGAATTGTGGTATAGGTGCCCGCTGCGTGGTCTGACCTGATGTGTCTGTAAACCTGTAGTGAACGAGAACACAGGTGGAGCAACCGACTCATATTTGGCGAAATTACAGAGTTACTCAGTAAAATTGGAAAACCATATCGTGAATTGTTCATTTGCAAAATATCAGTTCATCCTATCGAACTGGACTGTTCCTGTTGCCAAACATCAATCCATTGTCACTATTCATGCGTTTCATACAAATTCCATTGTTTTCTAACTCTTCCTTTCTTGATCTTTCCCCATCTCCCGCTGCCAGACATTACGTTGACGCTCACGTTATATACTACTTATAAGTAGCTCACACCAGAAACCTTTGTTGTAAATGACCTACAAATTGACTGAGATTATTATCTTATTATATTGATGTGACTCATAACTTTACTCATTTTCCATAAGACACGCTATATTGGTCGAAACAGATAAAGTTTAAAACCAAGTTGATCTCGTTCTTACTATAGCATTCCAATAGACTCTGTGCTCACCAAAATTGCGTTTACCGTTCTAGAATTACATCTGTAAGACAAATTAAATCCTACAATCTCCATGAAACTCCATTCAAAGCTAAACGTCTACAAGTACTTTGGACGGTGTCAGAACTCGAAAAAGCATATAATCCACTCGAATCTAAGAATGCTTCATTCCAGAAACAAGGTCTTATCAAAAACCGAATCAGTGTATCTACAATGCTGACATTTTATCTTGATGTGACGGATATGAAAATATTTTTACCATTCGTTAATCATATTTTCCAGTCAAGTGAGTGAAAATTTATTTCAAATAAAAGAGAAGACAAATGACTTATTATGAAAATGAGGAAACTTTAAACAAATTTACCTTGTTGAGTGCAGGAACCTAATACATACCAGAGGGATTCTTTTACAGTAAATACTGTACCCATAGATTCGCCATCACCTTTTTTAGGTTGATTTTGATAACTATACGGGGAATATTTATCAATGAATGCCAACAGGAAACCGATAACAAATACAACTACGACAGACGTTACCCAAACATCCCTATTAAAATTGAATTTAGTTAATTGGGAATTCTGTAGTTTACTTTGAAAAAAATTAATTTGAAAACTTATAGTAGAACTGAGATCACTTAGATGATAATTAAAATAATGAGAGAAAATTTTTTATTGAATTTAACATTATGCCTACTTGTTATTAAATGAATTAGAATACATATACTCAATCCTATGAAGCGGGATAATTACTGAGAGCGCTGGAAAGTTGCACTATTTTACGACTATTATATGGTACAAATATCCATTTTAATACTGGGTTGAATCCAGAACCCTTAAATTTCGTGCCAAAGAAGGTATTGTTCAATAAGTGAGTTAGAATCCATTTCAGCTCCAATTATTGGGGATATAGAACGATCTTTAGTCTGTCTTTACTGGGTACCTACTTCGGTTATGTAACCGGAAAATATATTTCATTAACTGAGTAAAAGTTCAACATGCTTACCGTACGTTAGATATTTGTTTAGGAATGGATCACTCACTGATAAAAAGTAATTTTTACTCTGTAGTTCACCATTCGAAATTGATTTCTTAGGAAAATTGTACTTGAGGAATTAGCATCCCCAACAAATATATAGTTATACGTTTTGTTCATAAGACTAAAGTCATTCATTTTTATATTTTTTATGAAGAATTGGTCTCTATATGGAGCTCATTCAGTGAAAACGAATGCTGATTGAAGGTCCCTGAGTTCAACAAACATGAAAATTAGGACCAGTTTTTAGGACAACATTGTTTTTAAAATTATATTTTAAATGCCAATGTATGGTTATTGGAAGATCATTTCTGCGTGAAATGTTAATCAAAGTAAACATAACATGAAAACGAGCCATTGATGGAAGTGGTAACTGGTGTGCTTTCTAACCTTTATGAGCGTCTTTTAATTACTTTGAACAAAAACATTTCAAAATATGTCAAAAATATCAACTGTTAAAGGTGTGTCATTGATTTTTACTTTCCATTTGTTTACATCGTAAAGGAACTCTTTTTTTGAGGTATCCGAAAGGAATCAGTAGCAGTCTAGTGGTCTGTAAGTGTGACCAAAGTGCCGAATGGACAGCAGCTTGAGACCAGTCACATATTTTCTGTCTGTAAGATCCTGATGTGTTAGCTCCATACTTTAAAGACCTTACCACCAGCAAGGTGATAATTCGAAAACTTACTTTTTCGGATTACTTGTTTTCGTCACAGGAAGGCAGCATTGCTGGAAGAAATGTATTAGTGCTGCCACCACTCTTTGGAGTTCCAGCATGACTTATCTGTCGTGCCATAAGTTGCTTCTTTTAGTTTCACTGTTTGTAAAATGAACTATCTAGATTGGCAGGAATTGAAGTAAAAGTTTCCCAACTAATTAAAATCAAATGAATCAATTCGATAAGCACACCTGACAACCACGTCAAGGTAGCGATTTCATCGATGAAATATCACCTATCTAAAATAAACTTGTTAGTTTATATAGCGTTATAAGAGATAAATGGCTGATTTATTACCTCACTAGGTTGAAAGCTTATTTACTTCAGCCATTAACTCTAACTTCTGTTCTACAGGGTCTTCGTAATCGTCGATGTGATAACCTAAATTATTGGTTGGAACCTTTCACAGAACTCGGAGCTACTGTTAAATGCAGGTGATTGATATTAGAAAACAGTCTGTATTGTCATCACTAAATCTCTATGTCATTTCAAGCATTTAGGTTAGTGAATCCTTTTTGTGTGCAATTAAATCAATATTAGGCATTCTAATTATAAAGTTTAATACTTCAATAAAATGACAGGGTTTGTGTCAAGAAAAACTGTGATTTATCTATGCAGAAGAATAAATTTGAATTATAAATTAGTTGATCATCTAGCAGTTCATGAACATCCATATGATCATAATCGAGATAAAAATTCATTTAAGATAATTACTTACTACACGGTACTCAACTTTACATCTTTGATAATGTGCGCAATCTTCCTCACTTAACGTGACCTGACACATGAATTTGAACAAATATGATTAAATTTGGATGATTTCTTAAATACAGCTTCCACTTCTTTTTTTTATCAGTTACGAATGCGTGATAACGGTTATCGAATAATACAAATCACTGAAATGTTTCAAATATTTTTCATGATGTGTTGTATATTTTAGATTTTTCCTAGACCTAGGTAGTTTATATTCTGTGGTTGGCACTGGACGACATGAAATAACTTTTAAAATATCTTTCATAAAAGCAGAGAGCTGGGCGCGTGTTATGAAATCAAATTAGTATTGGTGTATTGATAAAATGACTCTTTCAAGTAACTTATTCCCTGGTGGTTTTTAGTTAGAATTTCATGAATAGTAATGCATGTCCAGAGGTTGGGCGTTAGAGCACAAGACCGAAGGTCCTGGGTTCGAATCCAGCAAGGTGCACGAGTCGTGAATGCTCACTACTGATGAATCCCATACCGGGACAAAACGGCCGTCCAGTGCTTCCAGGTTTCTTATGGTGGTCTAATGTTGATCGATTCACGATTTCAAAAAATTAAAAAATAATTCTTCGGATTCATTGCTCGGAGGAGAATTACTTCTAGATATTCGTTCTAAAGGTGGGTGAATAATTAGACCTGTGTGGTTCACCAATTTAGGAGTGAAAATGGGACATTAAAAACTAGAATTCATCCAGGAGGTTAAGCGGTTATGTGTAATGCTTTATTGACTTCTAAAGTCGAACATGTTTTAATTCTCAGCTTGACGGTTCTTGATCGTTCCACTAGTGATATTAATTGTTTTTGCTGAATATGATGAAATATTTACTTAGTGGTTGCTAATTTTCTTCATTTACTCATATTTTGTGAGTACAGAAAAGAATTTACAGTATTAAAGAAAATGAAGCTGTACTACTTATTTAGAAATTGTTATCTACTAGTAATGTGTATGCATTCTAACCCAAGTTTTCTTACTTTGACAGACTTAATGTTTATCATACATTTTTTGCTCTGATCAAAATATTTTATAAAGTTTCACATCTTCTGTTACTTACCACGTGAATACATCAAGAAAAAATAATGCACCAAGTTTAAGATCTTCATTTATTTTGCTAACCATTGTAATGCCAACAGATTCGTAATACGGTACTGTAAAGTCAACAATCAAAGATTTTTCTGCATCCAGAACCAATGGTCCCAAGCCAATATCAGTATTCTGTATTTTTAAGATGAAATAAAACAAAAATAATTTGTCAAAAATCTTGTAATTTACACCTTTTTAAAAATTAACCTAGTTTTGCAGCAGCATATGGTGAGATTGCGTTTAGTGTTACTTCTATGAACAGATGTTGTTCGCAGTCATGACGTTTGACTGCTGATTGATGTTCATGTAGACAAAGCTGAAGATGATGTCCCCTCTGTTCCATGTAGTGCTTTTCACAGTCAGAGCAGTTGATTTTACGAAATCTTCCCTTGTATCAATACATACAGACAACTATGCACATATATTCGATTGCAACAATGTTGCAATACTGAATAGGAGGAGCACAAACAACACTGGGGAATTTTTAAAAGTTCAGCATACAGATCAATCAGCAATCAACAAACACATCGATATGGACCCCATTTATTAGTCAATCAGAAAAATTATTGGCAAACATAAGATCAAGAAACAGATCAAAGGGGGATACAATCAAAATGAAGGTGCAAATAATGACGTGTTTAAGTTCAGCAACAACCAATCAAGATGGAGGTTAACAGAAGTAGATACAGGTCACATGTGGAGAATGTAGAGTACTTCACTTCTACCTAAAGTTTATGCTGATGATGTTATTCAGAAGAACACTGAAAGCTCCACAACCAAAACATTCAGCATAGAGAACGAATTTTCACGACAATGGTTTTTTTTACGTGAAAATGTCAAAGTAACACCTGGAAGTATTTTAGGAATACCTGAATTTTAAGAATTATAAATTGAACAATGATAGCATGAATTCGAAGATGTTTTGCGGAAATATTCACACTGATGATACACACACAGTGCACTTAATGTGTGGGTACATCTGAATTTTTATTTTATCATCACTCTGATCGTTAGAGAGAAACAATTTTTGTTTTTACTGGGATGTGAGAAAACTAAAATTATGCAAACTGGACTATATTCACAGAAGGAGAGATGTCAGAAGTAGGAAATCAGTAAACTATGTTCTTTAGTTACATGACTAGTGGAAATGAGAAAGATTTTTTTTAGCATATGTACATACATAACGTTTGTATGACTGTAAAGTGGTTATTATCAAAGGATGACATCAACCAGACAACACACCAGTTGAGTGTTTTCTGGCTTGCGATTGGTCTCCACTTGATGTCTTTTAGTGATGAAAGTTGTCTCTAGCTAGGTGGATATTTGAAATAACTCGAAGTTCAAAACCCTGCCACTTAGTCAACACATATTAAAACGAAAAAGTTACAGAAATTCAACTTTATGAAAAATAAACTGTGCTTTGTTATGTGATATCGTCTAGTAAATGATCTTACCTTTCTAGAAACTTGACCAATCATCCCTGACCAATGACCGTTCTCAAGCCTAGTGCCGTAATCACCATCAGTCTCCTCTACGTATTCATAATCAATATTTAATCGTCTAGCTATTTCTTCAAATACCTCTACGCAATATCCTGTCCACTTATTTTCCTTTAAACGTACTGCATACGGTGGATCCTATAGAATACGAGGATTATAATATGAACTAAGAGTAGCTCTTAGCAAATAATTAATTATGTAAACTGAGTGTATAATACATGTCATCAATAGCATTCATCACTGTTCATATAAAACCATCAAGTTCACTGTTTTACAGAGTTGACGTCTGACCACTGACTGACGTTTTCTGCTAAAACTGGTAAGCTCAAATGCATTGTTGATGTCCATATTGATTGAATATTGACCTAAATATTATACTTCATGGAATTCTTACTGCATTTCAATCTAGAAATTCGACATTCACCAGTCAAATTCGTTTTCATAATCGTAAGAAGGGATTGATATAAGTGAAAATATATAGTGTTTTCTAAGGACCAATCTATGTTCATCTATGTGTAATGACGAATATATCCATATGCCTTGGTGTCGTGTTAAACATGGTCAATCTGGAATTTTTGTAGATGCAGTTAAATCTTTCGCTTTGTGTGAAGTAAAATGAGTAGTTGTGTTTGCGGACAACATTGATTTAGAGGGATTTTAAATCCTAATGAGGAATTAGAAAATGGTATTTATGCATCGCAAAGCGATTTATGGATGATTTCGTGATCACGTCAATAGTAGCTTATTATCGAAAACTTAAATGGTTTTCTAGTTTCTTTTGTGTGATGTGGATAGAGTGACACTAAGGAATCCAATCCATTACGGAAAGCACCCAGTTGTGTCGCAAGACAAGCCCTTAATTGGAATCCTTAGGGTCAAAAGAAAAGAGAAAGACCAAGGAACACACTACACCGAGAAACGGAGACAGACAGAAGAATGAACAAAAATTGGATAGCACTAGAAAGGGGAGCCCAGGACGAAGAAGTTGGCGAATACTGGCTGGCGGCCTATGCTCCAGGCATAAGTAAGTAAGGAATCTAATTAGTTGTTCTACAATGATCCAAATCAGATTATTTCTTGAAAAAACTTGTCTAGCTTTAAAACAATTAGTTTCACAATAGTCAGGAGGCTAGTTTACAGAAGAAATTGGAAAGGTTTAAACGAATTTATTGGTTTCACACGCTAGATAATGAACAGTAGGATTTTTCTTCCAATACTACAGACTATTTACCACTTTCCACTGAATAATACAAGCTATTCAATAGGATGAATTGTTTACTGCTCAGCATCGATTAAAAATGAGTTTTAATACCTACTCCATGTTTTGATACGATCACCCAAGTAGTAAAGGTTCTGTCGTAGAGCGAATTTGGCTCGCTGTGTGTAAGCAAAGCTGGTTACATAAATGCTGTTAATTTCCACTCAGGTTTTATGGTAGAACTGTTTAGACATTCATAATTATTATCAATAATGATGGCAGTAGTAGGAAGGTGAAACAGTGTAATATAAACAAATGCTAGATAGTTTATTCATTTTGTATTTGTTATTTGAATATTCCGATTGATGTTTAGCGCAGTAATTGGTCAGTCTCTCGGCATATGTGCATTCTGTGAGGATGGACTCATTATTGTCATTTAGTCACAAGCATTTTAAGAGATGGTGGATGGTGGCTATCAGTGGAATCCAGGACACTTGTTTCGTCCTTTTTAAGATTTGTCAGCCGGATGTACTGCATCCGAGAGTTGATGTTCACACATATGACAAAAAAGCTTATCAACTTAAATCCTAAACATCAATCTGAAGAGTCAAATAACCAATACAGATAGATTAAAATTGCCCCCATTGTACAAGTCAGTGACTATTTGGATTCTGTAATTCAAAGGATAACAGTATGGGGTTTGAAGTGAAACTGGAATCGAGTCCCTGGGTGAAAATCAAACCTGGGAGGAGTCGAGTCCTAAATAGGAATAAACGCACGTCCTAGATTCTAATACTACCTACTAGCCAAAATAGCTAGTTGTGTTTAAGAAATGTTCATGTAATAAAATCTATAGTAATACATAGATGCGAAATGAAAACTGTTAGACTTACATGTATAACACTAACATGTATTCTTTGGCGCCTCTCTGATTCAGGTATGTTCTGGTTATATATGATTTTATTCTGTGGATAAGTAAAGGTTGAATTCTGCAAAACAATTTGACAATAGTACAAGGTTTTTGTTAGTATTACTCATTTGCACTTGCATAATTATTTTGATATAGTTATATTTTAGCAATTAATTGAGAGGGTGACACATTTTAATTAAATATATACATTTATCCGTATCTCAAGATAAGCGGTAAATAGACTCAAAATAAATGGAAATAAGTAGAAAGTCAAATTACGGAAACTTATGTCATGAATTGCAGGTTATATTTTAGTATCGTTATTTGTTTCATTCATACTTACCATTTAGTTAGGTTGACTGAATTTATTTTGTATAGATGTTGACAACTTCCAGTCATACTGCCATTATTGTTAGGTTTCTTTAAATATATGCATGATTACTCTCGCTTAGTCATCGTTTACAGAAGCGTGAAATTCGAACTGATAAGTATAACAGTTTGATCTATTTTTTTTGTTTGTAAACAGGTTTAATTTACATTGCTTGAAAATCACTGAAGGACAAGTTTTCGATTAAACTTCAGGTCTGCTTGTACAACCTAGCGAAACAGACATGTAAGTTTTTTTATTTCATGAATATAACATTGTCAATTTCTGTTCCCAAGAGAGGACTGAAAAAATGAAGTCAATCCAAAGACTAGACAATACACAATCAGTGTTTTTAATAAGTCAGAAACGAAGTATAGTTTCCTTAGGCATATCAGAATTAGGAAAAATTACTTTTTATCGTTGAGGAGGTTTGGTGAGTAGAATTTATCGCGTTCTGTTGATTATTTCGAGGAAGCTAAAGCTGTTGACTTGTACAAAACAACAACTCTGAAGTATATTTTACTGTACAAGTAAGAGATTGCAAAGATTTGTTATCAAATTTTTATTGCCCTGTGGTGTTTCAATAGCTAACACTTCTGGAAATGCAGCCCCGAAAATCTGGGTTTGATTCTATACATTAACGAAGTTGGACAGAATTCCCAGTGAAGGATCAATTTGTTGTCTTATATGTGCACAGTTTAAGTAGAAAAATACAATACATTTAAAAATTTCGTCCTGTAATAAAAGGTAACTTACTACATCATGGCACATTGCTTTTGATGTGTTCGATTCTCCGAAACATTGTTGTAAATGAAAAACAACATGTTGATTGGTTACTGTTTTGTTAAAATCAATTAGTCCGATAGTACCATTTCGTTTAGGCAGCTGAAATGAAAGTTTTCGGAATAAAGCGTATGAAAATCTTTCTTTTATCTAATTCATATTGTCTAAAACGCTTTGTTTGCATTACATCTAAACGACTAGATTTAAAAACTAAGTGATTACGGGATGCTACTTTTAGAACACATTTTCCTGAAAACACGTTATTATGTGGCTCAATGGTTTATTAAGGTTAAGTAATAAAAAATATAATCGACTGATTCGCGGACTAAGCTTTCACAGGAGTTAAATGACATATTGTCCATTAGAACTGCAGATAAAAGAAAACAATATCCTTCTTTAATTTACATCATGAAATGACTTTTGATTGAGAATGACCGAAAACCCGGGAACATAAGACGGACATTTTTTACATATCACGAGTCTTTTGATATATATATATATATATATATTATATATAAAGACATTTTTTTAATATGATCACATTCACGAACTTACCCTGGTTATAGCTTCTAAGTAACGATAAAATCTCATTGTGGGATCGACAGTAGGCATTGGTGAATCACAGATTTTCTTGCTTGCGTTCGGTGATCTAATTCCTTCTGACCATTGTTCATTGATTAGTAAAGAATTCAGTGCCAGTAGACCAGATTTAACAGTCTCATATGCAGTTAAAGCACTAAACTTTTAGTTTTAATTTAATAAGAAACAAAGAATTTAAAGTCACTTTAAATCAAATGAACAAAGTTGTATAGCACAAGTTATCTGCTTTATGAATGTAATGACTAGGATAAAATTGTGTGTGGAACTCATATAATAATTGTAAGAACAATGATATTTACTTGGCTAAGTGGTTCAGCTTTTTCTGACAAAAAGATGCAGAACATAGTATGTAAAAAGAGAATTCAAGGTCATTTTAAATTCGTTCAACTTAACATCTTTTAATCGTTATTTGAATATTTGGATTTTGAGTGTTCACTTGAAATCAGTCGTCCAGTTTAGCTGTTATAAACATGTTTGCTTACCAGAATAAAAAATGCACATTTTTTAAAGTAACTTGATAGTGGCTGTAAATGTAGTTCTGTAACTTTATAACACAATAATTAAGTTTAGTGATTTGGCACCGTTTCTTTTGAAAAAAACATATATGTTAGGTCATTTAGGTGTTCAAATGGATGGCTTATTAAATAAATCATCAATCTATGGACTTTATTGACTAAACATCAGTTAATTTATGCTTTCCATTTAATCTAGGACACTTTAGTTATGGATTGCTAAGTCATTCAAAGTATAGAAGCTATATTAAATGGATTGCAGGTGTTCTGTGGTGTATTTTGTCATTAAATTTATAAAGACAATCAGCAGGCACTTCTGAAATTAATGTTTGAGAATATTGTGAGTTATCATTAGCGTATGCCTCGAGACTGGCAATGTTCTTTCAACGATTTAAAATCATTTTGTGTAAGTTGAAGTTGAAATATTTATGGTTTAGGAAACAATTACCTTAGTTAACTTGGTTTTATATTTTTAACAATGATGTGTTATGTTTTTCTTGTTCAACTTAAAATTTCCTATAGTTCTAATCCATTATGAAAACCAATCTTTTTTAAACTCTAGTTTCTTCCAAGACGATGATTTCCTCAAATTAGTCTTGAATTATTTATGATTTTAACATATTTTAATCCCTTCCCACTAACAGCCGAAAATGAAAGATGTATCACCATCCTAAAACACTCAATCTTGGCCAAACAAAAATTCTAAGTAATAATATGTTTTCAGAGTATACTACTTGGAGTAATAATGAACTGACATGATTTTATGGACTTTTAACCAACCTGTTTAAAGGATTCGTTATTCCAAATCTTTCCGTAAGAATTTTGTATCAATTCCAGTTCTTGCTGATCTGCACCGGCAGTGTTAACCTTCAAGCAATACAGTTTATTGAAATTACTGTCTGTTAAACAATTTAGTTTTCCAGTTAAGTTCTTATCCACACATAAGAAATCACAGTTAATATGCTCTTCATAAATAATCCAATTCTGTACATCAGTTTGTTGGAATTTAGCCATAGTTGAAAGTATAGTCCACACTGTCTTTGAATCAACTAACAATAGCCATAATTTAGTCAGAACCACATTTTTTGTTTCTCTTAGAGATTGAGTTAACTGTGATTCATTCAATTGTGACGGTAATGTAAGATAGAATCGTCTTATGGACGGATAGTCACGATAGTCTGAAAATGTGGTCTGGGAGTCTGCATGTAGGAAAAAAAGTGCAAAAGATAAATGCAGCCTAGAAATCATAGGATCTGCCATAAAGTTAGTTTTGAAATCCATTATCGAAAAAAATTAAACTGATTAACATAAAAACGTTAAAAAAAAAAACGAGAATTATTTATAAGAAATTGACAAATTAAAAAAAATTAAATGGTTTTTAAAACATCATTCTTAAAGTTAGTTAATGCTAGAATATTTGAAAAGTCATTTCGGTTTCGTGGGTAAAACAACGGATCTCTGTAGAGCTTTCCAATTTAGTGTATCTTCAACTATTTTTCTACTGATAAGCAGTTACTAATAGTTTGTTTTGCACATAAAATAGGATAATTAGTTTTAAAAACAGATACAAACAAATGGTCAAGTAAACATTGAACGTTTAATGCACTTGAATTGCATTACAACAACTCCTTCCATCAATTTAGTTCATAAACGTAAGAGGCAAACTGGTCGAATCAAGATATTTGTTGTAGTCACATTGCATGAATGTGTTTTAGTTTTTTTTTAGCGACATTGTTAGAGGCTTAGTAGATACTAGCAGCAAATAAATTTTTTGAATGCCTTAGAACTTTAACATGAGTCTTTAAATACAAGATTTAAATGGCACTTGACAATATATTTACTCGAAATGCTTGAAAAGAAAACCTGAAACTTGGATTTCTTACATTTCGCCCGGAATGAATTGAGCGAACAGCAAATATTGATTGATTAACTGATTATCGGGATCATAGTTGTATTAGGTATTTATGAGTAATAACTACGGTGTGTGAAAGTTATATAAACGAAAACGTATGCTGTTAATCGGTTAGCATCACTTCATCGCCAACAATCAGCGAACATCAGCAGATGTCTATTGAAGTACTGTCAAGTTCTGATCAGTTGGGTTTCATTGCAGTTTAACAATAATTCAACTCTGTCTGGACAGTTTATCAGAAGGAAGTCTTGTGTTTAGAATTTTAACTAAGTGATATCAGTAAGTGTTTATATCTGGGTCCCAGAGAAATCTTATGTTATTTGGAAATCAAATTATCCTCTATATAGCGTGGAATTTAGAACAGTAACCTACAAGCTACTTTGGATGCCATTCTCCATACGATTCATGCAGCTTATTATCTTTTGTTTGGTTTAAAGTTTAGTAAGGCCAACTAAAGCATTACAAACTTGTAATGTAATGTAAATCAGAATAGATTGTCTTGATTGGTTAAAAAATTTGATACACTGTTGAATTATGCACAGAATTGATGGTTTACGTTAATTCTGTCAATTTTTTAGGTGTAAGACAATATGTACTGTTTTGATTTGGTCAATGAAGATGTAGTGCCTCCACATATATTCCAGTTCGCTTACATCTAACTTGGTTAAGCCCTTTCGACTAATTTATTTAACCAAGCCATTGGCATAGCAACAATTTATATGTACCATTCGTTCTTATTATTGTCTGGTTTGTATGAGCTCACATGATATGTACCACTTGTCATTTGACCTTGTCAATCATTCGCCGCTTTTTTACATGTGTGTGCACGCCTATTTCGCTTGTCATATGTCTGTCCTATTTTTGTATGACTATATATTCTTAGTCATACTCTATTTCTTTGAGTTGGCTCTTAGCCTTCTCCAATCCGCCTATCCATTCGCTTCCTTCGTTTTATTCACTGCCTATCCGCTTCGCTTTCTGGTGTGTCCCGAATAAACATATTCATCAATACGAGTTCATGTTCTGATTTATAAACCGAGCCTAAGAACACGCAATAAATCGTCACACCACAAAGATTCATTCAGTTTAAAGCGAAAACATTTACACTTTTTACAGAAGATGAGGTTATTTTGAGTTTGAAAGACAGTATCAACCACACCATGTACATACTAGTTCTAGGGAGAAATTCAAGCGAAATGAAAGAATATTCGACTACCACCTTCAAAGTTCAACTTTTTAATTCATATAGTAATCTGTAGTTGAATTACTACTACAATGATTTTCATTGAATATCACCGTTAATTCAGTTGACTTGTACAATTATTGATTTAAGTAACAACTTCTCAAGTTGATTCACTATTTAACATAATTAATTACACGAGTTATATTTGAATTATAAACATAAAAAGAAATGAAACCTTTTTTGAGAAACAAATCTAATTAGATAGCCACTGGGAACTCTGTTCAATCTTCAACAGTTTAAGAAATTTCCTTCTGCCTCTAATTAACCACATATGCATACATTTTTCACATATTATATTAAGGTTAACATTTCATTTTTACACTGCATAAATACATTACATACCAGTTTCATCGGTTTTTCGGACTATAGTTTCTGTTCGAAGAGTACCAGAAATCATATTTCCAAAAGCAGACAATGCAGATGCTAATGCACTAGGTGGAAATCTTACTGAGGGTATATTCAATTCTGTCATTATATATGAGTCATTTGCAAGAGTTTGATTAATGTGCAACGGTGGACAGTCATAATAATTAACTGATATAATTCCTGAATCAATCTGTTGAGCTAATTTCTGAATACCACAACTGGCTTCTGATGACGGTGTAAGATCAATCAAAAGATCTGGATGTTTCGCCTGATCATTTTGTATATTTAAACAAACTGAAAAGAAGAACAATCAGACTGTTGGTTATGAAATGCTCTATTTTTCAGCTGCTTGCAAGTAGTATAAATAATTTACGGATGTTTTAGTTTGTCTATGAATGCTGTAAAATGTTAGTGTATCAGAATACATAGATTCCGAACATATAATTCCACATGTGTTTAAATTACTGACAGCTAATGTTTCAGATAGGTTAGGTCTAAATGATCATAATAAACAAATTATAAGTTATTTTCTAGTTTGTTGGACGATTAATAATAATAATAATAATACTGGGTCTCTATTTTGTTAATTAGGTGATCGCACTTACATGTTTTCTATATCTGATACAAATATTTTAGATCAATAAATTTCATTACTTCGATAAGAGGTTAAGCATAGTTCAAATTAAATCACCGTAGAGTTTTGGTCACTATGAAAATAATATTAACTATGTATAGATTGGATGGAATATGACTAGTATTAGACTCCAGGACGTGCTTTTCCTCCTATTAGAACTAGTAAGCTGGATGTACGTCTATGCCTGAGTTGGCGTCCACCCTGGGTCTCAGATCCAGTATGGTTTGCTTTGAACTTCCTGCCATCATCCACTTAACTACTGTACATTGGGGGAGTAATTAAAGTTGATAACTACTTGTTTTACTATATATCTGTATATATACGCACTGGGTGTTCATATGTCAACCAAGACTGATTACAAATACAATTACAATCAAAATTAATCACAGGATAATTTGAACCAGTTTAAATTCAATTATTTTAGATGATATCACTCCAAATCTTTGACCTGTGAATTCGTGAATTTTAGTCAATTACTTCATTATCAATAGAATAGGCTTTCATTAGAATTTTTACTTCTTCGTGCTTAATTTGACTGAATCGGATTCGCACACTAATGTGGATTTTGGATTTAAATAAAAAATGTCAACATTCGTTATGACGCTTGTAGATCGAACTGATAAATATAAAAAAACATGACAATCAAATATGACCATCTAACATGATTGATCTGTCTTTTTATCGTAAAAGATAGACGTATTCATAGAAATTTATTCGAATAGAAAACATTAATTATGCAAACAAAAACAGCTAGCTACTCACCATTTTTGATAGAACTACTCCATGAACTTAGATCTTTGTGGTTAATTTTATAAAAATTTACAGTTACAAATTTATTCGAGTCATTATCTTGCAATAAATTATGCTTATTAATTGCCAATTCTGCCGCTAGATACAAATCCGATTGTTCTTCTGAAAGGAATATTACTAAAAACACAAGAACAAAATTATTTCATTATTCACTGAATTAGCATTTAGAATAAAATCGCTTTTTTTTTAAAAAAAAAGAAAGTAAGAATCGTAGGAAAACTTGTCAAGTTCAGATACTGTGACATAGTTCATCAATAAATAGAATCTAAGGTATGTAAGTTTTAAATAAACAATTTGATGAAAGTTTCACTTGTAACATTTTCAAATTTCAGTAAATGTTGTTTAATCGAAATCATATTCTATTCTTTCAAATAAAATATTCAATAGCACGTCTGATTTATCTGCTTTCACATAAGCTTCTGAAAGACGGTTTGGTGATGATGATGTCAATGACGTTGATGTGCTGTTAGCTTGTGGTCTAAGGCAATTGTTTAGATAAACATCTAAGAGTTTTAATTGGCATAAAATAACAGTTATATATATATATATATACATATATATATATATATATATATATATATATATATATATATATATACATATATATATATATGTTATTTCTAACTTTTATTGATCAAATCTTGCATTATACAGAGTTTTTCATTCATATTTTTTTTTAGCGTAGTTCTCTAAAACAGCATTTCACTAATTTGCAAATAATTATGAAATTGCTTTTTATGGTAAATATAGTGAATTAACCTATTTGAAGGCTTTTCTGGAAATTAAAAGTCCGTCACGGCATGAATAAACTAGTGATTGATAGTATAAGTAGTATGTATCAAATCTACTCCTAAAGTGATTGCATTACACTGATGTACTTTGGTTAGCAGAAATCAATAGTTTTTTCTTTACTCAGTGATCATTAAATATTGATCAAAGTAAATATTTCAACGAGTCAACTTAAGAGGAGGCAAATAGGTTTTCGAAATAACGAAGTTGTTTTCGATTGAGTATGTTCCCAAACTTAGTCTTTTCAGCACTACTCCATTGTCAAATATTTTTTTAATAGCTGGAAACTGATTATATAACAGAGTTTAACATAAATATTCAACTAAGGAGCTAGTTAACAAGACCATCTAATGCCACTGAGGTTTAAGAAACAAATGTGTATTTCTAGATACAATATAAGTTCATCAGTTTGATTCACCGGGATTGAAGGGACTATGAACTTCAAATGCACAATTGATTTTTACTCATCTATATAAATGTCGCTTCATCTAAAAGCATCAAATAACCGACTTATTGAAACAGTGCATTAAAAGGTTAAATATTTTATTATTTTGCTTTGATCCTTTTAACATAGATTACTGTGAATCACAACTTGTGAAGTTGTTCATTGAAGTTTGAACGACTTCTCTATTTACAGTCAGTTAGTCTTAGAATATTCCATCGATGTTAAAGTGAATTAGTTTATTTCTGGATAAAATACATTGGTGTTATCTAACAAAACATTGTTGAATATTAAAGTTTAAGCTTTGACTAGTGAAAATATCTAAACAAGTAATTAGTTATATTTTTTTATTTAAATAAAAGCTAGAAATGATTTATTTTAATTTTTCCAAGTTAACTGAATTTAAAGAATGCTTGTAAGAATCCACTATTGACTTTATATTTCAAGAGCAATGTGATCATCATATAACCTTGAAGCTTCTAGATTAAATTTATCACATAAAAGCATGATATTTGTAGTCAACTTGCTTTCTTATGAAATTAAAATGTGGATTATTAAAGTGTAAAAAATAAAGCTGTTCAAGTCATAACAACTTACCCAAATGGATACTACCGCAATATTGAGAATAAATTAGAAATAGATTTAACAGAAGGAAACCTTTCATGATTGTATTTAGAAGTAAAAGCTAAATGCCACAGATATGAATTGGACAATAAAAAAAAAGTTAATGTTGTTTATTTGGAGAATATTTAAAGCACTAACCAACCAATCATAATGATGTAGCCATTCAAGTTCAATCTTCCTTCTTATTGGTTCAACGAAATGATTATTCATAAAAGATAAGTGATATCAGTATGAAGGGTTGAAAGAACCTTTACATGAGTTTATTATATTTTATGATATCTATTTTGTCGAAGATGCTTTTATTTATTATAATGGAATGAATTTTACATCATTAATAGGCACTACCTAGATATTTTAACGAAATAGTAGTTAATCCCTGATACTGTCCATTTAGTAATCAATGTGATCCTGCAGACAGGACGAAATTTCAAAGGATATAATTTATTAGTGATTCACATCAGAGCCAACAACAAAAAGAGGTAAATCAATTCAGCAAAAGAGCAGTTTAATCATGTATTAAATTAGTGTCATTAATATATCAACCAACTAAATATAATAAATCAAGAGCAAGGATCAATATAATGATGATTTAGTAACCTATTGCCCTATTTATCAACAAGCGGTTTAATGCACACTTCTGCTTCCTTGAATTATTTTATTCCACACTGTCACTGGATCATTGGGACAAACTATTCCAGTCTCAATACATGTAAACTCTACTCTTTTGTTAAACCATTGAGAAATTTGCTTATTCTTGGATCAGGAGCACTAACAAATTGATCATAATCCTGATACAACCTAACTATTGAAATATTCATTTTAAGATAATCTATCATAATGTTTCACTGCACGTTTCACTATAGCCTCCTTGTTTTGTATGACAATTAGACATACTCATCAAAATATTAATATGGTCGGACATTCATAACTTGTCATGAAAGCTAAAGGATATAAAGTTGGATATAGTGTGTTTAGTTCGCTGAAGATGCCTATGCACAAATTTTTCTGGTTCTCAGAAAATAACGAAATTGAGTTTTTCCCTAGTCAAACATCATATAGAAATAAATTCTCACCATTAGACTTAGCGAGGATAAATAGTTACAATTGGAAGTCGAACCGAAACCCAATTAGTCAAACTGACAGTTCCTTAGATACGTTCTGATGTAGTTTCGATCTTTTATTGTGATAATTGTTTTGGTTCTGACTTAGCTTTATATAGAAAATGATTGTATTTGACTGGTTGATCTGTATTTACCTCATACTTAACATGACAGCGGGATCGACAATTCCCAATCTCATATTTCATGCGTCTCAGAATTTTGTTGCTGATGCTGCCCTTTTATAAAGGTGTAGTTATTCATAATCAGTTGGTCAACACTAGTGTTACTTTATATGCAAACGCTTAACATCTAGACCACTGAGATGACAACCAATGGTGTTAGCTCCAGGCGTCATTCATTCGATGGCCGTGTGCTCACAAGTGACTAACTTTGAAAGACAATTCCCGAAGTCCTAGTGAGAAACAACTACCAGTGGAGTTTAACCATATCAGGTATTAAACAGTTATCCACCTAAGACAGTGATAGATGGCTGCACAATATTTTGGATCGACTGAACTTAGACGTTACCACACGGTTACAAGACTGCTCAATAATGATTTAGATTTCAAGCATATGCGCACGAGACTGAATGTCCTGAGTCAGATTCCAACATGAGATGTCGTGGATGCGCACTGTTGAGGAGTTCTATACTATGACGAAACAGTCGTCCAGTGACTATCTAACAATGATTTGTTCATAGTTTCAAAGAGAAAAATTTATGAATTCATGCTTCTATAACGAGTGATGAATCATAATTTAATTTAGTACATTTACATTGTTTTTTCCAACAGTCCTAGCACCCATAGTGAAGTAAACTATAGTTAGTTTTATCTATGATGGTACCATTAATTTTGTTGTATCGTGATGCATTCAAGATAGTTACTATCATTAAAATTAGACATATGGAGGAAGAATATTTCTTTAACTAACTTCTTATCAGGTTCTACAGTAGTGCATTCAAACTGACAACTTTGTTTCAATATGTAATTGATCTGAAAATTTGATGCATCTGCGCTATGCATATTTCGAACATTCTGATCAAGGCATTTTATATGAAGATTAATAAAAGTTCAAATAGACGTTAGGGTGATAGTTGCGAATAAAGGGGAGAGAGAATCAACGTAATATGAAAAGAATAAGAAAGGGTAGGAAATTGTCACATTACCCTAAGCTTAAAGATTACCAGGGTAAATTCAAGGTTATAACAAATTGTTTCTGTACACATAAGGGGGATTTTAATTTACAAATAGCCAAGGCCTCCTCATAAACCTCAAAATTCGTCCTTCAACATTACCATACAATGTTTTGAAGGCTATTTTACATTTTTCAGATCAATTACGTCTTCTCGCTGTTCTATCTAAATTTATAAAAGCGAGTAATTGTTGTAAACTTTGTTTGAGACAAATACATTATTTAAGAATAACAACATAAGAATTAACGGTTGTCAGTGTAAGAAAGTTGTTTAAAAACAAAATTAGTTTAAACGGATGATACAGACACGTGAGGACCAAATTATATATACAATTACAGAAATATGTTCGCTTTAATATATTTGTGTGAGTTTCAATTTTCAAATGGGATAGCATTTTCCACAATTTTCTATTTGAACAAAAGAACCATTAATTTATTTAAAATAGAATTTAATTATATTTTAACCCAGTTTGTCAGTAGATTGACTAACAGTAATAATTGTGATGAATACATTCATGTTTGTTCATGTAATTAGTAGAAAAAGTTCAACAGTTTGATGAATGTTTCTTTTTTTTCTAAGAACATTTAGAGTAAAATGAAGCAAGTATAAAAATTACCTTGTTCCCATACGAAATCACCATAACAACAAATTGCTCAGATGGAAAAGTACAAAAAACTGTTTGATTTATTAAGATGTGCGTTGCCCTAATTTTATTTTAAAAGGAATTAAAAAACTCTTAGCTGTTTGTTTATTAAGGTGACTGCATATATTATTCGAAAAAAACAATTCGATTAAAAGTTGTTATAAACTTCATAATCTTTGAGAACCAACTTCTACTGAACAAATATACTGCGCAGTCTCTTTAACTCTTTGGAGCTAATTACCTTTGATCGACATAACATCGAACCAAAGTCTTCGTGGTACGGTACTGTCCAGGGATTGAGTTTACATTCGAAATTTAATCACTATAGGATATGAAAATAACCTTCTACAATTCCACCAGATGATAAATTTAGAAGTTATTTAATACTATTCTTATTATGAAAAGGTATATATGTATGCCTGAGTGCAGACTGTAGCTGCTACCTTGAAGTGGTTGTCAAGCTTGCCTGTCGCAATGACCCACCTTCGCTCTATTGGATGGAGAATATGTTCCTGTAGGTCCTACCATGCAGGCAGGTCGATTGGAGAACGAAAAAGCTAAAAGCAGCTACTCAAGGTCTGGGAGCTGGGTGGCAGCAGTAAGATGTTTTCTTCGGACAACCAGCATCTGCAGCGATTCCCACTTCAAGCAAGGAAACGAGGAGTAAAAAAATATCGACCGTAAAAATTTCAAACCTCACCTTACCTCTTCCGTCTCTAGCGGCAAGGCCTTTGAAGAGCGGAGCAAACACGTCAACTTACTACAAAAAACCCATGATTGATCGCCCTCAAGCGGTTGTCCCATCGAGCTCAGTATTACCCTCCAAGTCTCTACGACCAACACTGATCCAACATCTTTTTCAGGTTTCTCAAAAAACCCTCTTCCATGGTATGGGCAGCTGTGAAGTGACATCCTCACTCAAACAAGTAAAAAGACACGAGACCAAATTGGTCACAAACAAATCTTTCCCCCGCCCATTAACACCTATCTCATCTCCACGACTCACCCTTCTCACATTCCTTCGTCATCCTGAACTACTAATCCAAACGGATCGACGTTGAGAACCGCATCCCGAACATGCTTGCATTAATGCTAAGGGTAGTTAGAAAACTCTGCATTTTGTCAGCGTCTTCACCAAGTAGGACTATGTCACCGGCATATTCTACGTCAATAAGCGAGCCTCCTGGTAAAAGGTCTACTCAAGAAAACTCAGACGAGGATAAGGTTATTTCTAGGAGCATGTCTATGATAAAATTAAACAAGAATGGAGAGAGTGGACATCCCTGACGGACACGACTTGATGTAGAGAATTCCAGTGACAGTTCGCCATAAGCTCTCACTCGACCAGTGGTGTTCGAGTAGAGAGCTTGTATAAGGTTAATGTACTTATTTGGCACACCTTTCAGTGACAGACACTGCCACAGAACCTCACGATCCACTGAGTCGAATGCCGCCTTAAGGTCCAGGAACACAACTATTGTAGGACGCCTAAATATATGTCTGTGTTCCAGGACCTGTCGTAGTGTGAAGATGTGATCTATACAACCACGTCCAGGTCTGAAACCAACCTGGTTTTCTCGAGTCTGCTCTTCACGAGTTTTCGTTAAGCGTCGAAGTATTATTGAGGCCAATATTTCAGATACTATATTAGTTAGACTTATTCCTCTGTGATTGTCACAAGAAGACTTATGTCCTTTCTTATAAATTAGGACAGTCAGGGATTGAGTTCAGTTGGATGGGATTATGTCCAGTTCCCAGATTCTACTTAAGATCTCAGTCAACCTAGTTGCTAAAACTGGACCACCATCCTTAAACATCTCAGGAGTCAGTCTATCAGGGCCTGTAGTTCGCGCTCGCATCAGATTTGCTAACGATTTCTCAACTTCATAAAGACTAGGAGGAATTAAATCGATTTGCCATTCAGGATGACTGGAGATCGTGGGTAACCGAAGAGTGGCTCGAGGCCAGTTGAACTGATCCCTGAAGTGTTCAGCCTATCGATCCAGTCTCCTGGATTGAGAATGGATAATAAGACCATCCTTTTCCGAAATAGTCTCACTCACATTTGGGTTCCTAAGACCGGTTTCCTTGATGAGTCTAAATAGTTGTCTACTGTTGCCTATCGCCGCTAATAAGCTGACTTCTCTCCTCATCATGTTCAGAGCTATATTAATCGATGGTTAGAGACCTTGAATGACATAGAGCTCAAGTGAATCCACTCTTTGTGATCGCTCAAATTCTAATCTTCTGCATTCCTCAACACCTTTGTCTTTCTCTTTTTAAATTTATTTCACTGAATTACACTTCTTGAATAATTTCTTCGAACCCTAATCTTCTCCATAACCGCTAATAACTCTACTACATCTACCACTATGGGATTTGAATTGATGGCTGCCTCTCTGTGCTAATCTGGTATGGCAACTTGAACTGATGTACGTACGTACGTAGTTCTACGTTGTCACTAACTAACTCACTGACAATTGAAGAATCTTTTAAGTAAAATGGAGAAATGACAGTTGACCAATTAATCAAGAGTTTCAGTCCACTCCATACATTTCAAAAGCATTCTCCTTGTGGCCGAGAACCTCACAACTTGCTGCAGTTATTAATTCCTTAATCCTTTTCCACTTTTTCTCCATGGTGGTTTCTTCTTTATTGAGTAGATTGTGAAATACTTGAAACTCACTTCTATAGGCTATCTTGATTTCGTCGAGTTTGTCAGTACCTGAAAGAAAGGTCGTGTTGAGATGCTGTTCGCCCTGTTGTCCAGTGCATCTTCAGTTTCAGCTGAAGAGTCCTAAGCTGGTACTATCCTACTTTAATAAAATAGAGGGATGAATTGTTGTCTTGTAAAATAAGATCATAAGTTTTGAAATTTGTTTGAAAGTTTATTTTCAACTCAGGCTTGAAAAGTTATCGTTTTAAAAACAAAAATAAGCATTTAAGAAAAATATCATCATAAGTGAATTAGAAGTTCAAATAAAACAAAAAAAATGTGCAAAAAATCAAATTTGAATGATTTCCTAATCACAGTATATATATTATATTGTATTAAGCAATTATTATCGGGATCTTAACAGTGATAAGGTGTTTATACCATTTTGAAAAATGTGTGTATGCTTGCTCGTACATTTGATGTAGAAGATAAAGGTGACAGGACTAGGTATTTAAAATAAGCATAGATATTAGAAAAATAAAGCTGTAGTGGCAACTGTATAGAGAGATTATTGAGAGATTGTCACTAATCGGGCTTTAAAAAAACTGTCACATTGAAAAAGACACAGAAAAGTATTTCAGTACTCAAATGAAAATAAAAATTAAAAAATAATGTAAGTATAATGACAAACGTATCAAATACGTCCAGATCTTTGCGTTGTTTTCATGTTTAATTGACCAGATCAGATATTATTGCTGATGGAGGATACTACGGGTTAACATTATTGATTTACGGGTTCTTCTTGTAATTTAATTAAATCTAGAAATATTTGTTCAAGAGTCGTTTGATTAATTGAATAATTCAGTAATCCGAGACGTGTTTTATTTGATTCCATCAAGTGGAATAAATGACTTAAGCGTATTGGATTTGCCCCATCTGTCGGCAAATGATATTGTAGTACACCCTGTAATTGAACACACAAAACATTGGTTTCAATGAATACAGTGGAAAAAAAGACCCATTTAAACATCAAAAAATGAAACACCTATAACTGTCACGTATATGGAAAAAGATGTTCATCGACCTTCTATCCGTTGGAATCTATCACCTGAGTAATACAGTACGACCAAGGTCAGTCAGTTACAACGTAGAACTACGTACGTACGTACATCAGTTCAAGTTGCCATACCAGATTAGCACAGAGAGGCAGCCATCAATTCAAATCCCATAGTGGTAGATGTAGTAGAGTTATTAGCGGTTATGGAGAAGATTAGGGTTCGAAGAAATTATTCAAGAAGTGTAATTCAGTGAAATAAATTTAAAAAGAGAAAGACAAAGGTGTTGAGGAATGCAGAAGATTAGAATTTGAGCGATCACAAAGAGTGGATTCACTTGAGCTCTATGTCATTCAAGGTCTCTAACCATCGATTATTATAGTCCTCCAGACCCCAACCTGGTGGTGTAATCTAACAACATGACTCAGTCCACTTGTCAGTGATTTCATGGATTTGTGCCATGTTTTGGTTTGGCCGCTGCTGGTTTTCTCCGAACCTACTCATACACCAGAGAACATAGCTCGACGAGACAGCCACTGCTGTTTCCACAGCTTCCTGGATATCTTTCCGAGTGGCAATTACTTACATGGCCAGCAAACTGTTGTTCTAGCTGCTCCTGAAATATATTCTTAGCTTTGATATTATCAAGTAGAAACATAAGAGGTTTCATCGCAACGACTTTCCTACGCCCAGTAAACCTCAAACAAATACGAGATCGCACTAGGGCATGATTTCAATCTAAACATGTGCCCCAGAACGACCGACAGTCCACTATCGAACCCCTCCATCGGTGGCTGATGGCGATGTGATCTAGTTGAGTCCAACGTTGAGACGTTTTTGGAGGTCGCCAGGTCAACAGATGCTTTTCCTCATGCCTAAAGTTGGTGTTCACTAAGAATAGGCGGTTATCTGAGCATAGTTGCAGCAGACGGTCGCCATTGTCTGTTCTCTCAGTCGCTACACCATAACATCCACCTAGATGTCTTTCCTTTTCACCTTGTTTACCTACTTGAGCATTAAAGTCACCAGCCATTATTACTATATCAGAGCGCCTAGCTTTTTGGAGGAGGTCCGAAAGCTTTCCGTAAAACTCATCTTTAACCTCGTCTGCACTGCAGTCAGTGGGGGCATAGGCAGATATGACGAAGAGGCAACGGCGAGTGTCCCTATCCTTCCGAGTCCTTACTGTCCCGTTCAGTCGGACAGCGCACAAACGACTATCTACTGGGATCCAGTCTAGGAGAGATAATTCCGCCCTAGGACTCAACGCTATGCCTACGCCAGCAAGACCCCCTGGAAGCAGCATCAGGGCTACCGGATACACGAAGAGTGAATCAGGCTGTTTCTTCGTTTTGACAAGGTGGGATCAGGTTAATGACTTTACTATGATCCTGTATGCGCGTTTCCGAGACGCAGCATACATCGATGGCACGAGTTTCTAAAGTCCTAGGTAATGATGCCTGTTGCCCTATTTGACACAATGTCCGTACATTAAAAGCTCCAACATGTAGTTTAGAACGGGGTTTCAAGAGACCAGGAACGACGTTTCGTGATCTCGCTTCGTCTGTATTAGCGGTGCAGTGAGAAAAGGGAGTGTGAGTAGAGTTAGTCTTAGAGATAAAAGAGACTTTAGGGGTTGTAGAAAGGATTTGATTTTGACCAATTCGGTCTCTCGTGCTGTTACGGGTATGAGGGCGGTTGTCACTTCCCGGCTGCCCACACCGTGGAAGGTTGTTTCTTGAGGGACCTGAAAAGGAAGATAGATTAGTGTTGGTGCGTGACCGCAGAGCCCAAGGAACAACTGCTTGAGGCCGGTCACGCACGGCCTTTTTATGAAAGGTATTTAGAGATTAGCTCCGTTCTTAAAGGCCCTTAGTGGGCACCCTTACCCAAGGAGACGGAAATCCGTGAGTTAGGGGAGGTGTGACATTTTTTGGGCCGACCTTTTCTAACCCTTTCTTCCTTGTGAGAAGGCAGCATCGCTGCAGATGCTGGTTGTCCGAGGGAAACACCTTACTGCTGTCACATCTGTATGTAGTCAGCAGTACGACTTCGCCCTCAGACCTTGGGTAGCTGCTTTTAGTCTCATCGTTCTCCAATCGACCTGCCTGGCATGGTAGGACCTGCAGGAACATATGTTCCAGCCGGTATAGCTCGGTTGGGTCATCACGATAGGCAAGCCCGACCACCACGTCAAGGTAGCAGCTACGGTCGGGTCTTAAATATTATCTTCAAGACTTAATCTTCTCCGTAACCGCTAATACTTCTACTATCTCTACAACTAAGGCAATCGAATTGACAATTGCGTCTCTGTACTAATGTAGTCTGGTAACCTTAAGTGACGCACGTACGTACGAGGTTCTACGTTGTAACTGACTGACTGATTACTGGTTTTAGTTGAGAAGACTACATGGAGTGTAATATCCTTTCAAGATACCGTTTAATTCGACGTGTTTGCTCAAATATTCCCTGTTTATAAATCTTGATAGGTGAAGTGTCTGTAGCGTTGCATATGTTAATATATAGAATCAAAATATTTCTTTATGATATATTTGTGTAAAGGTCATTAGCAAAAATACGCTTAGTTACTTAACATGGCCGATTTTAACAATTGAAAGGCTAAAAACACAAAGTTCTAATGAATATGACCAAACTCGGATTAACTACTAAGTTTTAATTATGATGACAAGTTAATAGAATATTACAGGATCATGTAAACTCAGCATTAACACAACAACCAAGGTTCAATCCTCGAAATCATCGGAATTGAAATAATTTACTGAATTATAATCAGTAGCATAACGCAACATACAAAAATAACCAAACGCAAAGGAAATGCATATTAAATTCAAAATGGAGAAACGAGGCATGTTTACCTGATGGCAATCAACTAAGCATGCATCAGGAAATTCACACTTAACAAAGTTGTTAACATTATCTACTGCATTAATTAATGATGAACGATGCTGGAGATGGGCACCAATATCAACATTCGGCTCACAAGAACTTGATGTTGATGACAAAGTTGATTCCGTATGAGGCGAACTGAGATGATTTACTGTCGGAATCATAACTTGTATGTTAAGACTATAACCATGACCGAAACGTGATTTCAAGTGTTGACAGGTTCCTAAACATTTCATTCTACCGTTGACAAAAATACTGAGGCGAGAACACAATGCTTCGCATTCTTCCATACTAAAAAAAGAGACCAAACGAAGAAGAGAAATTATTCGAACCGAATATTACTAAAATGAAAGTTTCATCAATTATTATTTGTGCACAAAAGTATTTATTTCTGATATTTTACTGTTAATCGACATCAGTGCTAAGTATTTATTCAAGTTAAACAAACTTGTGATGAGAAAATAGACAGTACAGCTGATATTATAATTTATGATAAGTATAATATAACGAAGTCAGTTTTCAATGATAAGATAAATAGTATCATTTTGTTTACATTAGACTAAATAGTCTATATGTAACTAGGTGAAGTCAACTTGCATGTACGATACCGAAGTATATATTGTCTCCAGATATGAAAAAAGTCGCTGATGATGATGAAAGCAAAATGTGTATTTTTGAAACATCTGAAATGTTTCAGTATTAAATTATTAGGAAACCAATCACGTTCACAGTGAAGTTATCTCTCAGTTTCGCTGGGAAAATTTAGCGATAAGAAAACTTATTACGATTAAATATTACAGATTATACAACGGTACAGCAAATAGGGTATAGGTAACCGAACACAATATTCTAGGTTTTAGAGCGGAAGAAAGTCACATTACATGTGTATAACTAGTTACGAAGTGAGTACAAATTTTAAATGATGTCTATAAACTAATATCCATCGGTAATGAATTAAGATAACATAGTTTAGAAAATTATATATATAATATATGTATGAATTCAAAATGTAGCATACCTATGCGAACTGAGTATCAGCGTACGCCCTTGACGTCTATATTTTAAGAGCGAATTCCAAATATGTCTACGTGATACTGGATCCACACCAGTAGTAGGTTCATCTAAACAAATAAGTGGAGTTTCACCAACAAGCGCCACTGCTACACTTAACTTTCGTCGATTTCCACCACTGTATCGACTGACTAAAACGTGAGCAAGTTTAGTTAACTTTAGATCATATAATAGTTGATCAATTTCTGTATTCAAAAGCCTTTCTTGAATTCCGCGTAGACGGGCAAATAATTGCAGTGTTTCTTTTCCAGTGAGATATGGTAAGAGTGCATCGAATTGTGGACAGTAGCCTAAAGACTGTTGTGCCTAATAGAAAAGAATAAAAATAAAACCCGATTATCATGGCTTTCTGAAACATTCAAACTGTCTTGTGCAAAAATATGAGAATGAAACTGATCTTGAGAAAAATTCGACGGTAATTTAAAACGGATCAATTAATTAAATTGAAAAAAGCAAGGTGGAACTTCCTATGTACGTATGTCAGTTCATGTTGCCATACCACATTAGCACAGAAATAAAATTGTCAATTCAAATTCCATAGTAGTAGAGGTAGTAAAAGTATGAGAATTAACCGGAGAGCTTAGGGTTCGAAGATGTTATTCAAGAAGTAGAATTTAGTGAAGTAAATTTAGAAAGAGAAAGATAGAGGTGATGACGAATTCAGAAGGTTAGAATTTTATAAAACACAAAGAGTAGATGTACCTGAGCCACTGCAAACGGTTTTGAGCCATGTCACTCAGGGTCTCTAACCATCGATAACTATCATCTCGCGGACCACAACCACGTAGTCGACAACTACTGACATCACTCAGTCTGCTTGTCAGTGACTCCATGGATTTCTGCCATGTTTTGGTCTCGTCACCCCTAGCTTTCTTCCAACCTATTCCTATATCTCAAAACATACCTCGACGAGGCAGTCGTGGTTGAGCATTCGTAAGTCATGTCACAACCACCTCAACTGATGAAGTTTCACTGCTTCATCTATTGACCTGCCATTCTTAAACAGCAACCGTTTCCTAAAAACAGCATTGCTTACTCGGTTGTTCCACAATACGCGAGCAATGCTTCGGAGAGACCTATGATCGACAACCAGTAACCTACGAATATCTTCTACTCTGACTGGCCATGTTTCACAGCCGGAAGGTAGGACGGAGCGAACTACACTCGTCCTTTAGTCAGCAAACGGATATTTCGCCTTCGCCATAAGCAACGAAGGTTGCTGTTGTAACGCTCTCTTAATAATTCCCAGCTAATTCCCATTGCTTAGTATTCTCTGACAACAATACACTCGACAAGTCCCAAAATCAGAAAACGGTGGAACAGGAAAAGATTATATTCCAAATAGCAAGGTAAAATGGAAGTGAGAAGACGAAGCGAAGGAGAAATAGAAACGTTAGTCTCTGTATAGTTTTTACATGAGAAGCTTCCGGAATGAACTCCACGTATCAACTAGTGCTGATCGGATTAGATATAGCTAATCAGCATACAGCTGACAAGACAAGAATTTTCTAACCTATTCTCCAAGTATGGGCCAGGCGCTGATTGGACAGGAAATTAGCCAATCAGCGCGCAGCTAACGCAGTCATGCTTTAACCCATCTATGTCCCACTAACACCTCCCCTTTGAGCGGATTTGTAGGATCTGGTTCTAGAGTTCAACTGCTTCCTGGGTGCCTTGCCACCCGTACGAGCAACCTGCTTTGTAGGAGCCATATATGTCAACAACCGTCGATTGGACTACTTCAAGCAAGCGTGTCTCCTGGTAGAAGGTCCATCCCTGAAAAATGAGACGAGGATAGGAATAATTCTAAAAGCATATCTACGACAAAGTTAATCAGGAATGGAGTAAGTGGACATAAATGATGGACAACACTTGAAGTAATGAATTCCAATGACAGTTCGTAATGAGCTTCAACTCGACCTGTAGTGTTCGAGTAGAGAGTGAAAATGAGGTTAACGTACTTCTTTGGTACACTTTTCAATGACAGACACTGCCACAGAACCTCACGATTCACTGAGTCAAATGCCCGCTTAAGATCTAGGAAAACAACTATTGTAGGACGCCTAAATGTATGACTGTGTTCCAGGACCTGTTGTAGCGTGAAAATGTGATCTATACATCCACGTCTAGGTCTGAAGCCAGCCTGGTTTTCTTTAGTCTGCTCTTCAAGAGCTCTAGTTAGGCCTCCAAGTATATTCGAGGCTAACAATTTAGAAACTATATTAGTTAGACTGACCCCTCTGTGATTGTCACAAGAGGACATTTGTAATTTCTTGTAGACTAGGACAATCTGTGATTGAGACCACTCGGATGGGATCAATTCCAGTTCGCAGATTCTACGTAAGATCTCAGTCAATCTAGCTGCTAAAACCGGACCCACATCCTTTAAAATCTCAGGGGTCAATCTATCAGGTCCTGCTGACCTACATCGCTTAAATTTCCTATAGCTTCCCCAATTCCATAAAGAGTCGGAGGACTTATGTCGATTTGCCATTCAGGATGACTGAAGATCGTATGCAACCGAAGTGTGGCTGAAGGCCAGTTGAACTGATCCCTAGAATGTTCTGACCAATCGCGTGGATTGAGAATCAATAATAAGACCATTCTCTTTCGAAATATTCTCACTTACATTCGAGTTCCTAATAGCGGTTTCCTTGATGAGCCTGAATAGTTGCTTACTGTCACCTATCGCCGTCGCCTTTCCCATTTATCTCGCTTTCGCCACCTACCACTGTTCTCGGTCATTATCTAGGCTTTATATCAGCCTGCGCCTGAGCTGACTCTGCTCCTCACCATACTCAGAGCCAGTCGAGATGAGCTTTCGAGCATCCATCAGATTGGTGGTTGCTACTGAAAACTACGGCTTCTTCCTAACCTTACTAGCAGATATCACTGCTGTTTTCACAGCGTTTTTGATATCATTTCAAGCTGCCTCAGGGTGAGCATCACTTACTACATGGTCGCCTAACTGTTTTTCTAGTTGTTCCTGAAATATATTAGTAGCTTTATTATCATTAAGTGGAGCCCTAAGAGGTTTCCTTGAGATATTTTTTCTGCGTGCAGTAAGACGCAAACGAATACGTGCGCGCATTAGAGCATGGTCTGAGTCTAGACAAGTGCTCCAAAATGAGCGGCAGTCTTCAACAAAGGCACTACACCGATGGCTTATAGCGATGTGATCTAGTCGGGTCAGTTTTGGAGGTCGCCAGGTCAAAAGGTGTTTTACCTTATGCTTAAAGTTAGTGTTTGCTAGGAGGAACAGGCGGTTATCTGAGCATATATGCAGCAGACGGTCATCATCATCTGTTCCATTAGCCGCGACACCATAGCATCCACCCAGGTGTCTTTCCTTTTCTCTGAGTCTACCTACTTGAGCGTTAAAGTCACCAGCCATTATTATTATATCAGAGCGCTCGACATTTTGGAGAAGTTGAGAGAGGTTTCTATAAAACTTGTATAAAACCTTGTATGAACTGCAGTCAGTGGGATCGCAGGCAGACACGAAAAACAAGCGACGGCGTGTCCCTATCCTTCCGAGTTTGTACTGTCCTGTTTCGTCGGACAGCACATAGTCAACTGTCACCTGAAATCCAGTCTAAGAGAGCTTGTTCAGCCCAACGACTTGGTAGTATATCTAAGCCGGCGAGACCAAGAGAAGCGGCATCAGGGATCCCAGAAATACGAAGCGTAAACCTTGTGTGAGACCGAATTGAATTTATTCGGATCTTGTATGCGCGTTTTCGGAAACGCAGGATACATCGATTGCACGGGATTCCAGAGTTCTAGCTAACAAAGCCGGTTGTCCTATTTGGCATAAGGTACGAACATTCAAAGCTCTTATATGTAATTTGTTACGGGGTTTCAAGAGATCAGGAATAAAGTTTCCTGAGCTTAAACCGTTTGCCTCAGTGGCTTGAGGTGATAAATGATCGAAAGAAGGGTTAGACGAGGAGATAAGAGAGTTATTAGGAGGTGTAGAAAGGATTTGATTGTGACCGATTTGGTCTTATGTGCTGTTACTGCTGTCACACCCATCTGCAGTCAACAGTACAACTTCGCCCTCAGACCTTGGGTAGCTGCTTTTGGTCTCATCGTTCTCCAATCGGCCTGCCTGGCATGGTAGAACCTTCAGGAACATATGTTCCAGCCAGTATAACTCGGTTGGGTCATCAAGATAGGCAAGCCCGACCACCACGTCAAGGTAGCAGCTACGGTCACTGTAAAATGTTAGACAAGTAGAAAAAAGGTTTACTTAGTGAAATGAAAGAATATCTGTAGTCGTCCATTTGCATCTTGTTGTGTTCGCAATCCAAGCAAATTCCACACTGTCTTCTCCCGCTTCAAGTTTCCTGTATACGCTATGCCAATTAGCCTACTGAAACTTTTCTTTTAGAGAATTTGAAGCAATATTTCATTACATAGTACTTATGAGCAATCTAGTGAGTAGTAACAAACACAGCATTGTTTCGGTAAATACACCATCGAAACTGTGGAACGTGACTACAATCTTTATATGATTCTGCAAAGATTATATTAAGAGCTGAGAACTTCATCGATCTATGCTTACGTAATATGACAATAATTAGTACGGATACATCGTAAACAGGTGATTATAGAATTGTCTTTTCAATTAGAGATACAAAATAAAGGAATGACCACGGTGCGTTTACAAGCAAAAAAGCATGAAAATTACAGTACAATACTCATTATTAACTAAGTACAGGTATACTAAAATTTGCATAATACAATGAACCTAGTGTTCAAGGACAGATCATAAAAACAAATACAGCTGGAATGACTGAATTCGACTGTTATTCAAACAATGCTGAACACTCCATAGCATTACTCTAGAAACAACAGTTCTAATAGAATATGGTTGGGGTTTGGAATGACTATATGCTGTTTTGTGTGACTTAATTAACTACGCATGTTTCCGCAAGTGGAGCCTAGGCCACTGACCAGCATTCTCCAACCTGCTCTGTCCCTTTCTTTCTTTGTGTACGTCGAGACCTACTGCTGCTAGGCTACCGCTACACTGGTCATCCCGTGTATTTGTTGCTCTGTGTGCGATAGAAGAGCCAGATCATCTACGAGGTCAAAATCGTCCAACTGTATCCTTAGCTATCCACTGTATACCATGCTTCTCTCCGAATACTGACGTCTTCATAATCCAGTCGACCACCAGGAGAAAGAGAAAGGTGTGAGAGTAGGCAACCTTGACTGATACCGGTATTCACCTCAAACGATTCTGTCAGCTGTCCTCCGTGCACGATTTTGCAGTTTAATCCACCGTAAGAATTCCGTATGATGTTGACTATCTTCTCAGACACGCCATTGTGTTGTCCTGTCTACGCTATCAAATGCTTTCTCGTAATCAATGAAGTTGGTGTAGAGTGGTGAGTTCCATTCAATCGCTCGTTCCACAATGATCCATAATGTTGCGATTTGGTCGGTACACGATCGATCCTTACGGAATCCAGCTGGTTGATCTCGAAGTTGAGCGTCTACAGAGTCCTCCATTCTGTTTAACAACACCGTGTTGAAGACTCTGCCGAGTATTGAGAGAGGAGTGATGCGTCTGCAGTTCTCAGACTCGCTGAGATCGCCTTTCTTTGGTATTTTGATGAGGTATCCTTCTTTTTAGTTTGATGGTACTTGTTCTTCATCCCAGATCTTTGTGAAGAGGATGTGGAGTATCTTTACTGCAGTTGCTGCCACGTCTGCTTTTAGTGCCTGGGCTGGAATGTTTTCTGGTCTCTCTGCTTTGCCGCTCTTGGTTTGCCTGATGACCATACTGTTCTCTTCAAATGTTGGTGGGCCAACATCGTTTGGGAGGTCTATGGATGCTGCTTCGATGTTGTGTGGGTTCAGTACTCTACCCACTTGTTTCACTGTTCTTAGATGTTGTTGATTACATTGCTTTCCTTTTCTTTCACTAATCGTTCTGGTTTACGATAGTTTTCAGCGAGCTTCTTTGTTGTATCGTACAATTGTCTCAAGGTTACTTCTCTTGCGGCTTTTTCCGCGATCATTGTTAGATCTTTCACATGAAGGGAGAAGGTAGACTGGTATGCTAAAGACATAACTTTAGTTAAGTCATCAATCAATATCTGATCGTTAACAAAGTAAAGATAAATCATCAAATGACAGGGGATTTACTTTTCGTAAATTTCTATTTAAATCATGCCCAACAACTAATATTTGTCCAGAACTAGGTTCCAAATCTCCTGTTATCATTCGAAAGGTTGTCGTCTTCCCAGCACCATTTACGCCCAATAAACCGAAGCATTCGGATGGAAGAATAGCTAGAGATAAGCGGTCTACTGCTCGTTTCTTTTTTTGTTTACAGCAAGCACCAATTGATCCATAAGTTTTACTAATACGACAAAGTGCAAGGCTAATTGATGAAAAAAATGTTCATATATATAAGTAGATAATATTGGAAAGAAGCGTGAAATAATTGATAAAACAAATGACACTGGTTGAATTGTGAAGCATGTAGAAATCATACTTTTAATATTATTCTAAAAGAAGTTAACAAAAGGTATTGTTCAGTAATAGCAATACTTGATATAACATACAAATCGGCACACTGAAGTGTTGCAGATTATATTTTAAAATCGAATTCATCTATGGTACACTGACTTACTGTCGTGTAGTAAGTAGATGTTTTTGTAAATGACGAATCGAGTTTGATATCTTAAAGTGTAACTCCGAATATGAAGTAAGACGTTGATTAGGTTCTTAAATTAGCTGTAAATTGATAACCTCAGGAAGTTTTTGATAGATTTTACGTCCGATTTCAGTATAAATCGACACCTAACAGTATTGTTAATTCATCAATTGAGCGACTAATTGTCATTAGAACATGAGATTAAAATTTTATCGTTATGAATAGGATACAACGTACAGATATTGAATGATTAAAGTTAGCCCTTCAATATGAATACATTTCTGCACAGATATGTTAACCTGTCATAATCAAATTTCATTTGGGTCTGCTTGAGAACTGAATCTAACTATCGCGTCGTTCCCTATTTACATCTACGTAACTTACACGACTATATCAGTATCAGGATAAAGGCAATAAATGTAAAATGTAACCAATATAGATAATTTGACTTACGAAGTTTGTTCTTTTAGTCGCGCATATGGCAACGATTCAACAAGATGCCTGTGTTGGCGCACATCAACATCCTCAACTGGCGAATTACCATCGTCAAAACTTAAGTCATCGTGATGTTGATTTGATAAACATGATCCACGATTGTAATTTCGATGACGACAGTGTCTGTACACTGAATAATTACATAGAAAAAGGGAGAGCATATACTGATTGGTTGGAAAAAGGTAACGTTAGTTGAGTTCATTATCCATCATGATCGAACTACTCCTACTCTAGCACATTATTTTATGGTTCATAGTTAGTCAAGATCTGATTAACAAATAAGCTTGAAGAGTAGCTATTACATGAGCAACATGAAATATGTTTAGATCATATAAACTAATCCCATTATTTTTTTAACATCCTAAGTTTTGTGGAACGATTTTGCATGAAGAGTTGCAAAACATGATAAACCGGTTATACGGTGTCCCATGAATTTTAGTTATATTGATAATGACGAGTGATGGTAACTGTCTACAAGTAATGTGTTATATGAACCTAGACACTGTTATCCATAATCACTAGAACTGGGTGGATTACATGTAAATCTATACTCATCATCAAGAAAAACTTACATATGGTCAGTCGGATTTTTAAGTTTCTCCCAATTGATGAATCTGAAATTAATACAAGGAGAGAATAAAGAAAGCCATGTATAGATAAGGCAGTAAGATGGGCGCCAATACCGCCCAATTCATACGATAATTCCTTGTTAGTCCAATATGCACAGAATGGATCACATGTTTCTGTAAGAGAGTGATAATTGAAGAGAAAAAAAAGGATACTTTTGGTAAACATATTTGGAAATTACGTAATGCATTCTAAATGTAGCTATACAAACTACCTACTTAGTAATAGTTCGATACAAATTAGGCAAATTTCCAAGTCATTAAAATTAATTCCGATGTTCGAATGGTTGCGTTTAAGACTAGTTTACCAGGAGTTATATAATAGTTATAGCTATAGTTATTAAACATTTACGTTTAAGTCAGCTCGTTCATCGGATATTGGGGTGTGAGTCGCACCTTAAGTGTGAAAGTCAATGATCAAACTCCGTTGCTCAACTCAAGGTAAACGAAGCGGGGTTCGAACGAGGGACTTAGAGTATAGGAACTTTATAACGCTGACAGAAATATATTGGATCTTCGGATCAGTGTTTTATCTATATAAAATAATAATCTGTGTAGAAAGCAAACTACGGTACACTAGATCTTAGATTTACACAACACCTACGAACGTGAAAAATCTGTATGATGGAATCGCTTCGGAGTGAAAAGTGTCAGTATTCATTTTCCTTGATTATGATGTCAGAACGACAAGAAAATTTGAAACAACCCAGTAGTATACATACTCGATGGTTCCAATTGGGGAATTTGCGAAACTGTGTGTTTATCCGATTACTGGGGGACAAAAAATAAACTATATTTTATCACTTAACTAAACATGAACAGAGCATTAAATTATGATCATTGAGATCAGTTTATGTTGTTTTGATAATATATATAAGGTTGTGACTGCATTTACACAACAATACAACTTTCCAAAGTGTTCATCAAGAAATGTAGAAAACAATGAGCTGAAACCAATATAGCCTCCGTGAATATCAACCGATAACAGATGTATGAAGATATCGAAAAGTTTTGATAAAACATGATCTTAACCATGGGAATGAATACCATTTTCTTTAACCTATCATGTTTCCTAGGAAACTCAGATAAGTATACATCTGTTAATTTATCAAAAGATTTATCTATTAAGAGAAGTGTTTTATTGTTACATACAAAAGGTCAAAACATGGAAAGTTTTTGTGATTAGAGAAATAATACCCATCTTAACTTGTAAAACAAAACAAGCTGAATTACACAAAAACTGTAAGTAAGTGATTTTCGTGACATGTTGCGAATAGTTAAGGTGAAATTGAGGACTTCATTTTTCAAAGTTAATATTACGGAAATGTGGCAATTGTATGGAACTGTTGATTGATGTAGAGAATATTTATAGAAAAGATTTCTCTCTGTGATAATAAATAAAGGCTAAATTAACAAATGAACTATTAATTCAAATCCCAGAGATAATTTATTACATATTCAAATTAATGTGCATACATAATTAGAAGCTATAGATTGGACGTTTATACAATAGGCATTCAAAACTTGTTCCAGTCATTTTAGTCAAGACAGCCAACACAATCACACTAACAGATTAATGTAAACCAGCACACACAAACCCGATATTTACAGAAAAGATTAATGATATTATTAAAACGAAGATGAAGTAAAGATAATCACACTCAACATGTGCTATGCCTATATTGTCAATAAAATGTAAATCACTAGAGAATAAACATTTAACTTACTTAAACAGCAAGCATTCGATCGGTTCACAAGACATAATAATTGAACAAGCGGAAAATCGCAAACTTGACGAAACTGATAATTAATAAATAATTGGAATATGCCATGAGAAAGACAGAATGATGGAGAAATAGCCATCCAAAAATACATCAAGCTAATCCCAACTGTTTGTTGATGGATCATTGGATGAGATAGTAAGCCAACTACTATAAGACCAACAGACGCTAAACAAAAAACAAAACAATATATATATATATATATATATATATATATATATATATATAAACAGAATTGTGAGATAAGTAAAATTACGTTATGAATGTTAGGTGTTACAGTCAGGATTACTATTTTGTATTTTATTTTACGAGTTACCCTTCGTAAAGCATCGGTTGCTATCTAGCAATCTCAAACCTATTCTGTACTGGGCTCTACAATCCAGGTTTTCACAAGTGCTATCATTCTTTAATGTCGACCACTAATACTCAGCTCAATGTGTTTTGGGGTTTTGCCTCCTCTACTTGGGGATTTCAAGTTAAGACTTATCTTATGATGCAGTTTGATTATTTCGGTTACGTTCTATACAATTTGAGAGTCTTTTATAATCTCCCCTCGATGTAGGTTGGTTTTCTCTATCCCACAGTAAGTTGTTGTTCATGAGGTCTAGCGAACAGATCCACAGTATCTTGTGGATGTTGGTTTTTGTGGTTCTCCATGTTTCCGCTCCATACAATAGAACTGTTTTGACATTTTTATTGAAAATCCTGATTTTAGTGTTGGTTGACAGTTGTTTTGAGTTCCAGATGTTCTTCGACTGTAGAAATACTGCCATTGCCTTGCCAATCCGAGTCTTCACACCCGCATCAGATCCAACTTGTTTATCAATGATGCTGCACAGGTATGTAGAGGTTTCCACGTTTTCTAAAGCTCCTCCATCCAGTGTGATTTGGTTGGAGAAAGGTTGTGTTATATCGTGGTATCGTGCTTTTCCCATGTGTAAGTTGAAGCTTACAGCAGCTATACTGGATGTCTTTACCTGCATTTGGTGTGCATGGGATAGAAAATCTAGATTATCTGCGAAAGACAAACTGTCCACAGTATTTCACGTGTCTACACAGATCCATTCTTAATGATAATGCTTCTGACAATATAACACCTCTTGGCATGTTGAAGTGATCGCTTCTTTAAGGAGGCTGATCTATTCAAGAACTCTTCAAAGTGAGAGTAGAGGACATTCATAAATTACTTGTCTCCGAAGCATTGCTCGTATATCGTGGGACAACCAAGTAAGCAATGTTGTCGTTAGGAAGCGAGTACTAGCTACATGAAACTGCATCAGTTGAGGTGGTTGGGACATGTATTACGAATGCTCAACCACCGACTGCCTCGACGAACTATGTTTATGGGGTAGAAGTAGGTTGGAAGAAAGCTAGGGGTCGCCAAACCAAAACATGGCAGAAATCCATGAAGTCACGGACAAGTCGACTGAGTCATGTCGGTATGTATCGGCTACCTGGTTGGGGTCCGCGAGACGAAAGTTACCGATGCTTAGAGACTTGGAACGACATGGCGCAAAGTCGTTTGCAATGGCCGATCTTTGTGTTCTCTCTAATTCTAACCTTCTGAATTCCTCATCATCTTTATCTTTTTCTTTCTAAATTTATCTCACTGAATTATACCATAATCTTCATTACTGCTATCCTAGTTCTTTCATATTTACTTCGCTTACGGCTGATTTTTGATGCTATGGCTCGGTCTCCCATCTATTTTGGTTTGTCCAACCTAATGTTCCTCTTCAATCGCATGTTTACTTCTGTCTATTGGACCTGTTTTAGCTTTCTCTGCTCGTGTTTGGCTAATTCTGATTTCGGTCTGCTCTAGTTAAAGTTATAGTTTCTTTAATCGCTTTCTAGCTGTTCTACGTAGTGTTTTACTTTCTTTTAGTATATCGTGTAACGCTTGAAACCTTTTGGTGAGAGATATCTTCAAATCGTTGAGTTTTTTATTTATTTGAAGAAAGGTTGTTTTAAAAATTTTTAATGCTGTTTGTCCAGTTATTCGATGCATCTTCAGATTAAGTTTCATGGTGGCTAACACCAAGAAGTGATCTGAAGCTTTATCAGCTCCTCTTTTTCGCTTACGTCTCTCGCGGTTCTAAAAATTTTAATGATAGTTTTCAGTAGCGTGATTCGGTGACACTCATGCACATTTGTATATGCCTTTGTATGGGAATAATGTGTCATCTCTAAATAGTTGCTTGTAGAGAAAGAGACGTTCGGGACATTGCAGAACTCCTTACTATTCTTTCCTTTCAGTTCATGTGTCCACACTAAATCTCCGCATCCGTTGATATCCATTCAATCCTTGTCGTTTATGTATCCCATTGGGATAATAAGGTCCTTTCTAAAGCGTATTTGTACTAGCAACTGCAGACTTTCATAAAAGCGATCTTTATTGTCTACCTTGCAATCGATGATAAGTAAATAATACTGGATAACTAGCATTGCAATCTCCGCCATATGTTTCGAAGAATGCTTTGAAGATAATGGATTCAAGAGGTTTCCATCCTATTACTGCTTTTGTGCTTCTCAGGAGAGCATTGATGTAATGATGAGAATCCAGAGATACGTGAAGCCAACAACACGCTAAACTACTCCACTCCCTATCAAAAGGTCAGGTGCCGAAACAACCCGATCGTGAAGCAACATTTTGCATTTCGAGGGAGAGAATCACATCACGAACATGCTGGCATTGCTGCATAAGGTGGTCAAAAGACTCTGCATTTCGTCAGATTTGTCACCAAGTAGAAAAATGTCATCGGCATATTCTAAACCAACGGGCGAATCAGCGATTCTAACTAAGATCTCAGTCAATCTAACTGATAAAATTAAAGCACTATCCTTGAGAGTCTCAGAAGTCAATCTGGCAGCATACGCTGCTCTCCATCACTTCAGATTTCCTAGAGCATTTTCAACTTCATAAAAAGTCGGAGGATTTACATCAATTCGCTATTCAGGTTGACTGAAGATCGTGAGCAACCGAAGTGTGGCTGGAGGACAGTTAAACCGCCCTTATAAGCGTTCTTCCCATCGATACAATCTTCTGAATTAAGAATGAATAGACTATCCTTTGCGAGATAGTCTGATTAACAGTCGGAATTCTTGTACCGCTTTCCTTGATAAGCCTGAATAGATGTTTACTGTTACATATCGCTGCTGCCTCTTCCGTTCTCATTTGCTTCCGCTACCTATTAGTGTTCGCGATCATTACCTAGGCTTCTTATCAACGAACCTAGCTGTTGACTCACCGAAAAGTAAAGATGAACACTGACCGTATTTGCACGATGTCTTAAAAATGGCGAGTGAAATCACATCCGGTTTCACAAAATGTCTCGCTTATAAGCACTGGATTTCTACAGCCTCCTTAAAACTTACAGAGGCACACTGGTACATTTGGTGTAACCACGAGTTTAACATCAGAAGAAGACTGTTACGTGAGCAGACGGTAACCCTAGAAGAGTTCTACGCGAAGCTACTTTGACTTTGGCCTGCAGTTACTCCATATAGTTGTATTAAGTTTTGCTACCTTATGACATTATTATTTCGTCATCTTTTTTACTACTTTTGTTGTAAAGTATAAATTCATTTTTAATGAAGTTTTTCCATTTAGTTGTTAGATAGACGCAAAGACATGGTATCGTTATATCAAGTTTTTGTTTGAAAATGATCAAGTGAATAAAAGCAGACGTTAGAAAATTGGATAGTAATAATAATAATAATAATAATAGTAATAATAATCGTTATAAATGGTAACATTGTTGTAACCAACTAACCAGTGAATATATTGATCACGGTAATCCAAATTAAGCCAGATGTAGGTGATCGGAATAGTCGAGACAATAAATATGTTTGCGGTAATACAGACCATATGAACAATCCAAACAGAATAACTAAATTGTGAAACCTTTCACCAAGAGCAAACTGTTTCAAATCAAATGCCACAAAGCATAATAGTATGGAACCAACGGACAGACAAAATATACATAGATCCCATAAATAAATAGATATCCAGTAGAGTGCTAGTAAGAGAGAATAATCCCAAGAGCAACTTGTTATTGATAAAAATTAGGGAAACAGTTCAGTAATAAATGTGAATAGGATAGTTGTACAACTTAAATCTTTATCCATTAAATTAGATTACGATAGTTCATAAGAATTTTCGTTCAAATTTTAACGAATATTTGAACAGCATTTGGATGTTGAGTTTATTCAAGATACGATAAAAGAAATTATGTTTTTAAAACCTTCCAGTCGCTGAAATTGAAATATCGACCCGATGTTTATTTCGGTAGTCTGGTATAAGTTTCCTCAGGCAAAATGATAAAATACTAGAGTTGTCGAATATAAATATATTGATCACAAATTGGCTACGTACTAAGCAAATCGTCCAACTAATCTTAACAATGCTTAAAACGTGGAATTTGTTGCATTGTGTAAACCAGTCAGTTGGTGCGAAATGCAAAGAATTTGTGGTATGATAAGAAGTATGCGTGAATGTATGCAGATCTGATATGAGAGAAAATCATTGACCACATATGGCCACAGGTTATTATGGTGTTTGATGCATTTGAACAATCATATAGATAACCGCATTTGTCACAACATGCGTGAAATGAGAATAATTGAACAAATGCCCAACGTCGCTCTACTGACGTGTGGATCGGAGGCGCGAGAAATGACTGCCTCCGTTTGATCGTCCGGAAAATATTTAGCTCACACTACAAGATGACTATTAATTAGCTAATGAGAGTATTCGAGTAAATAAATTTTGACAATAACTCCAATGAAAATTAAGCTAAACAGATCAAAAAATACGATTAGCTATGAGAATTGATGATACTAGTGTCTTAAAAATCAAGAATAAATGAGTAACAGGTATGATTTTTTGAATTAAGAATGTAGCATTTTTGTTTCTATAGATGAATGTGTGAGAGAGGAGAAAATAATAATGACTTGAAATCATGACAAGACTACAAATGGATCAACAGCGGGGGACCAATGAAAAGATATATGGTCATCCACTGATGGAAAAATTTTTGAGAGAAATAGGATTTCCGTAAATCTGTGTATCGCCCAATAATTGATGATTGATATATTAGGAGACAAAAGGTAATATTATTTCAGGTTCATATGAATTTCATCCAGTATGATAGGTGTGAACTTTTGTTTGGTATGACATTTAAATTTCTTGTATTAAATCAGGTCAACTCTATTCGGTGTTTTTGCAGCAACTCTGTGTTCTTACTTTGGGTCGTTGGCAGTGCAGTGGTTACCCATTTAAATTATAAGCAGTAGGACCGCTGATTCAAAACTAATGAATGGAGACAACGCCAGTTTTAAAGTATATCTAATATTCAAATTTTAGAAATCAATCTTTTCAATAACAATGAGAAACGGGCAAAGAAAAAACAGAATTATCTTACTTAATTTTACTCCGGACACGAATTGTAAATGTTTCGCCTTAGTTACAGTTTCGTAAACTGGGAAAAAAGCAAAACAAGAGGCCAAATAGGACGTTGCGAGAAGGATATTCGTTGCTAATGGAAAGCCGGCCATTACAACGCGCATAAGACCTTCAATTTCATCAATCTGTTTGGCACGTTCCTCTTTAGTTTCAGGTAGAGGTTGGTTAGATACATAAATCTGCGGTGGACTATTGTTAGTAGTAAGACCAGGGCACATTGTCTACAAATAAAATAATATACCAGACTGTTTAGTAAAACAACAGAAACAAGCAAACGAGAATTTTAGTAAGCTTGTTATAGGATCTTTGAAAAATGACGGAGAAAAACTAAATATATGATGCGAAACAATCTGTCCAGTTAACTGACAATTTTTAGAATACGAACAGCAAAAAGAGTTCTATTTCTTACGAGCTGAATAAAATTTGCATTGAATAGAACTAAATTTTTCAAACGTGAGACAATACTATTGAATTAATATAGCTATGATTACGCTTTTAATGCATAGGTGACGTCTAGTTACGCAAAATAAAACATTTGGTGGTATGCTTGAATAACCGAGCATTGACTTACATCCTATCATTTGAACCAACTGATTTATTGAAAGAAACAACACTCAGATCTAATTTTAGGGTAATTATGCAGACTAATACTTCAATGAACAAGCCGAAACAATTTTTTTGAGGTGTTTTACTGAGATCCAAAATTAAAAATCTATATTGCAAACGATAAAGCTGTATCAAATATCTGTAATCTCTGTTATTCCATTAGATGTCTATTAGTTTCCATCCTAATCATATTTTTTCGTCACATGATATTGAGCCCCCTTTTAATCTAGCAAGTATTTTTTCATTGTAATACATTTCACATGACAGTAAGTGTTTATATTGACATAAACATTCATTAACTGGTATTTTAGAAATATATGATAGTTGAAAAATTTAAGTGATCTAATAGCATAACACTAACAGGAGTGATCTTGATGAATCATTCAATCAATTTTACATATTCAATGTCATATTTGCTCAAGAAAGTGTTATATCTGTTACTAAAACGACTAAAAAACAATGCAACCTTCGGCACCGGAAAAGAAATCTTTAGTAGGTATCAAAAATCTATACAGAAACTGTGTGTATTTATAGTTTTTTGTATGGAGTGAAAACAACAAATAAACATATCCAATCCTCAATGAGCGATGTTACGTTATGTGGCGCATATATATTTTCGTGTCCCTTCGTTACTGTTTATATGTTTAAATAAAGGAATGACTGGAAACACCATATTATTTTTATTATTCTGCACATCAAAAGTTGAAAAATAGGGACTCCAATTACTTTGTAGTGGAGTTTTGTTCTCTGAGTTGGATGTTTTGGTTGTGGAGCTTTCATTGTTCCTCTGAGCAACATCATCAACACAAACTTCAGATAGAAGTGAAGTGAATTTCTTCACTGATGAAGTCAGAATGGTTTAATGCAAAAACGAAAAAAACTAATATTCGAAGATATAATGCATTGTAAACAAGATTATGACAGTGAGATCTGAACAGATATGGAACATTTCGAAAAACTTCAGTTGATTTGTATAAAATAATGTGAACCAGTAGAAAAAATCTTTGTTCTAACTTAATTCGCCATAATCTTATGATAACAGTATATGTATAAGTCACCGAAAATTACCTGGTTAACTGAAGTTAAGTACTGTAAAAATCCGTTCACGACTGCATTCAGAGAAATCGGAGCAGCATGAAATGATTCACCTTGAAAGTAAGCACGTAACGAAATGATTTTGTCATTCACAGTTGATTTTGCATCAGCCACTAGTCCGATAATGGATTTGAGACGGAAGTAAAACAAGTGAGGGATGGCCATTTGTTTCAATAGATGATCCTGGTTAACAGATGGATAGTAGTGATTAAAATTTTAACTGAGAAATCTGTTTTTACTTCATTTAAAAAACAAAAAGTATTTGCATTAGTTATAAAGATTAACAGAACTCAGAAGCTATAAAGAAATAAAGTTACGATCCTATGATGCTTAACATCAATGAATTCACTTGCTTGAATCAAAGTATCGATCAGTCATGTGTACTGTAGAACTTGATCGGTTTATTTTATGGTGCCTGATTAACACAATAAACAAATCCCAGAGTACTGCATGAAGTGACATTAATAATGGTGGTAGAAGAAATTAATAATCGAAGATACGATTCCAGGAGAGAATATGGATAAGTAAAATTGAGAGGTAATTTAGAAACTTTGGATCCAAGGGTAAGAAGACAGAGAGTGGATGACACTGTGCTATTGAGAACACTTTTGTGTCATATCGCTCAGTTTCTAGCCAGTGTCTAAAATAATCACACAAAACCCTTACTTACAGGATCCAGTCCATTAGTCAGTGACTTCATGGACTGATGCTATGTTTTGGTTTAGCCACGCCCTGGCTTTCTTTGAGTCCAATCTTAAACCAGCCGTCGTTGCGCGTCGAGGTAGGAGGTGGATAGACATACGTAATACATACTCTAACCCGTTAACTCGTCAACTGACTCGCCATAATTACCTAGACATTGTGTCCAACCTCAGAATAGCTAATTCAACGATACCAAAATACACGAAAAATGCTTCAGAGATGGATGTGATCAAATACTACTACCTATGAATATCCTCTATTTGAAAGGTAACTTTTCACAGTCATCAATCAGAAGACAGCAAACTGCGGCATAGTCAGCTAATCAATTAGTTGGCAAACGGAAAATTTGCCAACATCACAAGTGACACGTGTTGAAAGGGCCGACCAGTTTTATGGATTCCAACCAAAATTTCGTCAGATACCAACCAACACGGCTAATAAAACTCCCAAGACAGGTGAAGTAATAAACGCAACTACTTCATTCTCTATTATTGGTTTAAGTGAGTCAGTCTTAAAGTAAAATTTTTCATTTACAGGCAGAGAAACGCATCCTAAGCAGTGTTGCGTAAGTTGATCGAAAGACTTTTCGTTTTATGGTCATTTTGACAAAACACAAGTTAAGATATTTTCGTACTCTAAATCGACAAGTGCACACCTTGCTACTCTGAGGTTAGACACTGAGAGCACAACCTATAAAGGCTATTATGACGAAGTTTAATGAAAATAGGAAAAGCAGACGGCGACAAACACCATTTCCTTACATGGGGTCAAGTCAAGGCAAGCGGAAAAATTCTAAAAGCTCACTTCTTTTTCGATTATATTGCTCAAGTAAACAGAGGAAGCTTCCAAACCAAAACATCCAGCTCAGAGACTACAATACCTTCAACATCTTCATTATGAGATTCAAATATTCTTGATTATCTCAAAAGAGAAACCGGAAGGTTTAACAAACAGCACTTGAAGTGGCCAATAAGGGTGATTTTAAGATGTAGGATCTGACCGATAGTATTCGCGAACCTCCACCAGGTAGTTTACGCTTACCAATATGACTCAGTAAAGTTGTCAGTGACTTCATGGATTTGTGACATGTTTTGGTTTAGTCACCCTTACTCATACACCACAGAACATAGTTTCATTAAGACAAGTAAGACAACTATTGTCGGATGCCTAAATGTGTCAGTCTTCTAGGACCTATCTTAGTGTGAATATGTGCTGTGTACAGTCACGTTCAGGTCTGTAAACAGCATAGTTTTTTCGAGTCTGCTCTTCACGAGCTCTAGTTGGGCGTTCGCATATTATCGAGGATAATAATTGAGATGATATATTACTTAACATGATTCCTCTATGATTGTCACAAGAGAACTTTTGTCTTTTTTAACAAATTGGGACAACAAGAGAAAGAGACCAGTTGGATGGGATTGTGTCCAGTTCCCAGATTCTACGGAAATTTTTAGATAATCTAACTCCTAAAAATCTCTGGAGTTAGCCTATCTGATATAGATTCAGATCAACATTTGGTAGCAGCCCACGCGAAACTTAAGCTAGAGAAACAGTGGCTAACGGAGCGGACAGGATACCGGCAAACTCGAAGAATTTTGATAGCCCTAAGCAATAGGTTTCAGGCCTTTCACGATCTACTCACTATAAAGGAAACAACTCGAAAGGAATTAAGAAGACGATCACTTAAACATGTCACGAGGTTCTGGTTCACAAGGAATGGATCCCTGTTCATTGTATGGATAAAATTTAAGGAAGAACAAGAAGGCAGCAATCAATATCAACAGAACAAGAGCAGACAGTCAAGGTAATGACTGAAAACACAAAAGCAAACAAGCAAGTGGAAAGGAGCATCAGAGCCGACAAACGTATATGTGGAAGATCTAACAATGATCGCGGAAAAAGCTGCAAGAGAAGAAACCTTGAGACAATTGTACGATACAACAAAGAAGCTCGCTGAAAACTATCGTAAACCAGAACGATTAGTGAAAAAAAGGAAAGCAAAGTAATCAACAACATCGAAGAACAGTGAAACAAGTGGGTAGAGTACTGAACCCACACAACATCGAAGCAGCATCCATAGACCTCCCAAACGATGTTGGCCCACCAACATTTGAAGAGAACAGTATGGTCATCAGGCAAACCAAGAGCGGCAAAGCAGAGAGACCAGAAAACATTCCAGCCCAGGCACTAAAAGCAGACGTGGCAGCAACTGCAGTAAAGATACTCCACATCCTCTTCACAAAGATCTGGGATGAAGAACAAGTACCATCAAACTAAAAAGAAGGATACCTCATCAAAATACCAAAGAAAGGCGATCTCAGCGAGTCTGAGAACTGCAGACGCATCACTCCTCTCTCAATACTCGGCAGAGTCTTCAACACGGTGTTGTTAAACAGAATGGAGGACTCTGTAGACGCTCAACTTCGAGATCAACCAGCTGGATTCCGTAAGGATCGATCGTGTACCGACCAAATCGCAACATTATGGATCATTGTGGAACGAGCGATTGAATGGAACTCACCACTCTACACCAACTTCATTGATTACGAGAAAGCATTTGATAGCGTAGACAGGACAACACAATGCGGGCTTCTACAACACAATGGCGTGTCTGAGAAGATAGTCAACATCATACGGAATTCTTACGGTGGATTAAACTGCAAAATCGTGCACGGAGGACAGCTGACAGAATCGTTTGAGGTGAATACCGGTATCAGGCAATGTTGCCTACTCTCACACCTTTCTCTTTCTCCTGGTGGTCGACTGGATTATGAAGACGTCAGTATCCGGAGAGAAGCATGGTATACAGTGGATAGCTAAGGATACAGTTGGACGATTTTGACCTCGTAGATGATCTGGCTCTTCTATCGCACACAGAGCAACAAATACACGGGATGACCAGTGTAGCGGTAGCCTATGCAGCAGTAGGTCTCGACGTACACAAAGAAAAAAAGAACGATACTACGATATAACACAACCTTTCTCCAACCAAATCACACTGGATGGAGGAGCTTTAAAAAACGTGGAAACCTCTACATACCTGTTCAGCATCATTGATAAACAAGTTGGATCTGATGCGGGTGTGAAGACTCGGATTGGCAAGGCAATAGCAGTATTTCTACAGTCGAAGAACATCTGGAACTCAAAACAACTGTCAACCAACACTAAAATCAGGATTTTCAATAAAAATGTCAAAACAGTTCTATTGTATGGAGCGGAAACTAGGAGAACCACAAAAACCATCATCCACAAGATACAAGTGTTTATCAACAGTTGTCTATGCAAGATACTGTGGATCTGTTCGCTAGACCTCATGAGCAACAACCTACTGTAGGAGAGAACAAACCAGATTGCAGCAGATGAAGAAATTAGGAAAGTGTTGGAAATGGATAGCATACACAATGCAGAAACCACCCGACTGCGTCATGATAAAAGCCCTAAGCCAGAGTCTGAAGCGCAAAGGAAATCAGGTAGACCAACGAATATATTACGCCGAGAATTGGAGGCAGACATGAAAAGGATGAACAGCCATTAGGTGGAACTGGAAAATAAGTCCCAGGACAGAGTAGGTTTGAAAATGCTGGTCAATGGCTAGGCTTCGCGAGTGGTAAAAGGAGTAACTAAAGAACATTGAGTTAACTGATATACGCATCTGTAACTTAATTCAAAGAAAATAAATTATACTATATGTTATAAGACGGTAAAAATTTTCTTAAATCATAGAGCACTGACGAAAAATTATTTTAGGATTAGTTAAGATGTCCTAATAATTTATTGAACTTATAGAAATATCGTACTAAACAAGATGACTAATTATTAGGAGAAAAACGAAATATACATATTTGAGTTGAGCGCATTATAATACGAAAGTAGCCATTCGGATACTCACTTCATAACCTCCTGTGGATGTATTAAACTCAATAGGCGTAACTTGCTGATTATCAAACTGTCGCACATAGGATTGAATAAATTGGTTAGCGCTGTGACGATTTTCCCAACCATCTGCTTCATTACTATACGTAAGCAATAAATTATTGCCATAAGGTTTTAATGATAAATCCAGACGTGGATCGAGTGAATTGTTCTGATCAAGTAAATGATGAAATATGGATAAAGCGATCAAAGTAAACGCAATGGGTACAATAATTTGACTGAGAACAAATATCAAATTACGTTTTGTGAATATGTAACGCTTGATTATTAGAGCACTTAATTGTTGGCGGTAGAATAAAAAGCCCTGATTAAGTGGTTGTTTGTGACCGAATTCAGCTGAATAAAAAAAATACAAAAGAGAGACATTAGTGGGTGAGACAAATGGACCAAGTTAACCATAGGTAAATTTAGCAATTATTTGCATTAATGATAAGTTTTCATGCATGCATTTTTTTTTCTGCTTACATTTTGCAATGATACATCAATCATTTCCAAGGTAAACACGACAACTTAAAAACAATTTCTCTCCAACCGACAAAATATTCTAGGCAAAAAAAACTAAACGGTATGATTGACAATATTTGAATGATTATTTATTGAACATAGTATTATTGGTACATAGGGGCATCTAAATATTTGTGTGCTACACAAATTATTGAATTTGTGATTGGGGGAAGATGCTGTCCGGATGCACAAACCGAAGCACGTGGTCTCCTTAGAGAGTCAACTCTTGAGCTTGCAATCTACAAGGCAGTGGAGCGACGTCGGTAGATGCTTCTTCCGTATTCACCAATTCAGTTTAAGTATCAGACATTGCCTTGTTATCATCTCAGTTTCGTAAGCAATACCCGTGCCACTAGAAGACAGTGAGTAGGGATTTTTTGGTAGTCGTTATATACTCGTGCTCATATGAGTGCATTTCGAGAAGGAAAGTGAATTCTTCAACTCTTGACGGTACCAGGGAATTTAGTGCAACATTTGAATGAATTCGAAATTTTCGGAAGCTAATTTATAAACTAAAGTCATAGAAATCAGTCGAGGAAATGACATCCATGATATTAGATTCGAAGAGGAAGGAAAGAAAATGAGATACATGAAAACCACATAAGAATACTTATTTAGCTGTCACAACATTAAGACAGGTAGATATTCTTGTAGGTCTATATGCTTGTTAAGACTGTGAGGAAGAATGTAGTGTGTAGCGGGTTTCATCTAACAGAATCCAACTAACTTCCTGTAAATTGAAATGAAATAATCTACCTTATTTTACTGCATAACTTAAACGAATTTCATCTGACTAGATGTACAAGTAAATGTACATCAATGATCTGATTCTCTCCATTGCTATAATTTCTCACATCTCGTATAAATTAAAATTCAGGTCAGGTCAGCGGCCTATCCTCTATTGGAAGTAACAGGCGTAAGTATATTCACGATAAAGTACAGTTTTGACTTAGATATCTTATCCTATCCTTAACTTATCCAATTAATTCAGATGAGAATATTTTTAAAGTGAATAGTCGCTTTCATAGTTTTTGATAGAGCAATGAAAAGGCCGCAGAATTACCAACAAACTGTGAATGTTATCTAACTGTAGACAAAAATGAGTTCTGTCAACCTGTTAATTGGAAAAATTTCTCTTTAAGATTATTGTATCCTCATGTTTTTTAGTATCATCTTACTACATTAAGAATACATATTGTCTGTTATCTATCAATTGTTACCAATTATTTATTTGAGAAATACCATTTCCAATCAATATTCGGCTAATATTCATTTTTTTTCTATATAAAAATGTACATGATATTAATTATAAATTATATTCGGAGAATATTACGAAACTGGAATAATGCGTTTTTACTTGTTTAGCCGATGGAATGAGAACCTTGGTTGATAAGGTATGATATTAGTGATGGATGATATCACATTTATTTTACTGCAATGGCGAAGCTTGGAGAATTATTTACATGTCAATCACTTTCAACATAGAACTTCGTACGTACGTACATCAGTTCATGATGCTAAACAACATTAGCACAGAGACGCAACCAAAACATGGCAGAAATCCATGAAGTCATTGACTAGTGGACTGAGCCATGTCGGTAATTGTCGACTACCGGGTTGGGGTCCGCGAGATGATAATAATCGATGGTTAGAGACCTTGAATGACATGGCTCAAAATCGTTCGCAATGGCGCCGGTGCATTTATTCTTTGTGTTCTCTCAAATCCTAATCTTCTGGATTCTTCAACCCCTCTAGTTTCGACTCTCTAAACTTTTCTCACTGAATCATACTTCTTGAATAGTATCTTCTAATCCTAACCTCTCCGATTACTTCTAATACCTTTACTACCTCTTCTACTATTGGATTTGAATTGACGATTACTTCTCCGTGCTGATGTGCTATGGCAACATGAACTGATGTACTGATGTATAAAGTTCTACGTTGCATCTGACTGACTGAGTGAGAGACGCAACTGTCAGTTCAAATCTCATAGTGGTAGAAATAGTAGAAGTATTAGCGGAAATGAAGAAGATTAGGGTTCGAAGAAATTATTCAAGAAATACCATTCAGTCGAGGAAATTTAAAAAGGAGACAGACAGAGGTGATGAGGAATACAAAGGATTATGGTTTGAGAGAAAACAGAAATCGGATGTGCCTGCGCCTTTGCAAACGATTTTGAGCCATGTCATTCAAGGTCTCTAACCATCAATTAGTAACATCTCGCCGACCCCAACCAAGTAGCTTACACTTACCAACATGACTCAGTCCACTTGTCAGTTTCCTGATGGATTTGTGCCATGATTTTGGTTTGGACGCCTTTGGCTTTCTTCTAACCTACTCCCTTACCACAAAACATCACTCATCAAGGCAGTCGGTGGTTGGGCATTCGTAACACATGTCGCAACCACCTCAAATGATGAAGTTTCAATACTTCATCTATTGATTTGCCATCCCTACCTAGTACTAGTTTCCTAACACCAACACTGCTTACTGGATGGTCCCACGATATACGAGCAATGCTCTGAAGACACCTATGTTTTGGTTTGGATGCCGCATATTCCAAGTCAACCACTAAATCTCCTGGTAACAGATCAACTCCTGAAAAGTCAGATGATGAAATTGTCGTATCTGAAAGCACATCACTCATAAATTTGAACAAGAACGGGGAAAGTCGACAACCCTTAAGAACACAGCTTGAAGTAATCAATTCTGGTAATAGTTCGTCATAATCTCTCACTCGACCAGAGGTGCTAGAGTAGAGCCTTTATAAGGTTAATGTACTTCTCCGGTACACCCTTCAATGACAAACACTGCCACAGAACCTCAAAATCAACAGAGTCAAATGCCACCTTCAGGTCCAGGAAGACAACTATTGTCGGACGCCGAAATGTGTGTCTATGTTCTAGCACCTGTCTTAGTGTGAATATGTGGTCTATACATCCACGTCCACGTTATGAGATAAACTTGCCAGTATGAGGTTCAGAAAATTGCTATATTTGATTGCGATTAAAAACCGAATTTTTATACCGCTACTAATTATCGTGAAAAGAAAGAAAGCCCCGTTTTGAATAAACGATGGAATGATATCGCTTTCGATTATACTTCATATCATTTCAAGTTTGAATTAACTATAGTAGTAAGTATTCGATTGGAGGACATCTGATGTGATAGATATTATGGCATTCAATTCAAAATAAAATACTTGTAAATAATTATACATGAATAGAAATTTTTAAAACTAACTTTCTGGTATACATTGGCTTTGTTCACTTGTTTTGAGTTTGCCCTTATGAGTTTCCCGATTGCAACAACTGACTATATTTGATTGATCACAAACTCTGAAGTAAAATACCAAGAAAAAAATCTCCAATCACTTTTATATTATTGTTTATACAATAATTAAGGGGAAAGGTAGAATATTGAATCAAAACGATTGGTGGGACAATAAACTTTTATTGGCTGAGGTGTTTGTGGTAAAATGCTAGGTTATCTTGTCTTCAGGATAATGGAGTTTCATTCTTTGTGTAGGGATAACCGCGACGACTTTTTCCAAAGTCATACTTCCGCACTTAACTTTGTTGTCATTTTATTGGTTGTTCTCACACTTAGTTATGTAATTCTACGTGTCTGAAAGTTATTTTCATTACGATATGTACAGAGCTGTTCTACATCAAGTTTGACTAGTTGAATATTAAGCATTTCCTGATTTTTTTGACTATTTTTTGTCTTCTGTTGCGTCCGAGATTATGTTAAATTGTTGTCCGTTAATTATTTGGTTCACCGAGCTCTGATTCGTATTAAAAGAATATTTGAATAGTTCATAATTGGGATTTACTGTAGATGATCACAAAACTTCACAGGTTAGGAAGCGTTATGGGTCTTTATCCATTGCGTACGTTCATCAAGTGTAATGCTGATAGGCAGAGTACGTTGGAAATAAAAACTAGAGGTGATTAGATTAAGGCAGAATGAAACAACCATTTACCTATGGCATGCTGAAAAAACTGAATTCTTGTTTCATGGGCAAAGTAATTATAATCTAGGACACGACCCAAAATTGTTTTCAGTGACCCAGTAATAATCATAATTTATCTTCCCATAAAAATTCAGTGTTATTCCGGACTTTTTATTCTTTCTTCCCACTTATTTGTTCTGAACCATATTCAGTTCGCTTCAGTGCTTTCCACTTTGTAAATTTTCTCTGTCAGTGTTTATGTGAGATGAGAAAACATGGAATAGCACAATTTTGGGTCAGATCAAACATTAGCTACAACTAACAAGCTGATAAGGCCCCATTACCTAGCAGTTCGACAATTGGTATAATCAATCTATCATACTGGTCTCACCATTCGAAAGTGATAGCTTAGATAAATACGTGATTAACGGGTCTCTCCCCTTTCAGCTTCTGCTTATATTATATGTGTCTGTCAGCAGTAAAAGAGGACACAGTAGACAGTTCATAGCATGGTGAACTACATTAAATATTGGTAATTTAATACCTATTGTGGATGAAAAACGCGACAAAGGATAGATAGGAGTAAAACGATCGACAAATAAAATTTGTCACGTTTTGTCCTGCCAGGGTTCTCGTCATGTAAGCGCCCAAATAGGATGATATGTAAGGAAAATACAATATCATTTAGCTGCTAACATTTTTGCAGTTTCTTGGAATGTTTTTTAGGTTGTATATGATTAAAATAAGCTAGGTTTGTTCGCTAATACATGAAACAAGTTTCGAATGGCTTCAGAATTCCAACACCAATTCCGAAACCCCTTTTACATTGGGAAAAATTATTCAATTTCCAACTTTAAATACGTTAAACTGAGATTTCTAGAAGTGGAGTAAACTTAAAATACTTAATCAAATGGCACGGCGATAACCATGAACAAATCATCATAAGATAGGTATCTGTAAGTAACTAGTCGTAAGAAAGGGTTTTCTGTTTTTCGATCACCTTAAAAACTCAACATTTTGACTAGGAATATTAGAGAACAATCAGCATGGTTAATTATTCAGTAAAATATGAACCGAAAAGGAAAAAAACATACACGAAAAATCTTTAAGAGCATATACAAATGAGGAATATAAAATCAGCCCTCGTGATGAATTAACTCATATTCACAGTATCTGTCACTGTAAAACTGAAACTGTGGACTTTTCGAGGCTATTGTCGATCCCAAGCACGGATAAAGGAGGAGGGTTGGGATTGTTGTTGTCGACCCTATCCAGAGAAAAACTAACTTGTCAAAAAAATAATTCAAATCATACAAACTACTCTGGGAGTTAGAATTACTTAATTTAGAAAAGTTATGACGTCTCATGATGAAAGCCGAGTTCCTACGGAAGTCATTAGGCCGAAGACACTTCTGACAACCAGAACCCTTCGACAGTGTGGGCAGCCAGGAAGTGACATCCGCTCTCATAACCATAAACGCACAAGCGACAAAATAGGTTACAATTGTGTTGGGGATGTTAGATCCCCAAAATTCGCTTGATAATGCCGTATTTTGGTTTTCACGTTTTGCCAGCATGGGCTGATCAGATGACCTTGAGATTTCAATTCCCACCAGGAAAATCCATGGCTGTCATTGGCTGCTGTGTATTTTAGTATGCTATTTTCTTAACTGTCTCAAGGACGTTCTTGTGTTGTATAAATAAACGAGAGTTGTATGCTTGATTGTACTGTGATTGCTGGGTGTTTGTAGAATATAATTTCTACGCTTACAAAGCCTTTTCACTTCAGCCTCGGATTCAAGGTAGCCTCCCTGGAAGCTGGTAAAAGTCTCGTTCGTGTTTATCGACTAAGGTAAACTCGTAACAGCCTCAAGCATACTAAGTGACGAACTTATCAAATTGTATATTTCCTATACCTTTAGATTCATACACCACTTAATAATTCTGCGTCTCAGGAACGCGCATACAAGATCCGAGCGAAATCATCGATTTGATTTTACCTAGTGCAGATAGAGACACAACATGGTTTACACTTCGTGTCTCAGGTAACCCTGATGCTGCTTCCAGGGGTATGTATAGTATCAAGTCGTCGGGAAGAACAAGCTCTCTTAGAGTGGATCCCAGGACAGTGTCAATTATGCGCTGTCCAACTAAACGGGACGGGACGGACTCCGAAGGATAGGGACACTCGCCGATGCCTCTTCGTCGACTCTGCCTACGTTCCCACTGAATGCAGTTCAGACGAGGTGGAAGTTAAGCCTTCGAACCTCCTTCAAAACGTTAGGCGCTCTGATATAGTAATAATGGCGGACGACTTTATTACTCAAGTAGGTAGGCATAAGGAAAAACATCTGTTGACCTGGCGACCACCAGTCGTCCCAACGATAGACCCAACCAGATCACATCGCCGACAGCCACCGATGGAGGGGTTCGATAGAGGACTGTCGCTCGTTCTGGGTCACATGTTTAGATTCAGATTATGCCCTAGTGCGAGCGAGCATCTGATTGCGACTTACTGGACGTAGGAAAGACACCATAAGGAAGCCTCTTAGGGTTTCGCTTAATGATAATAAAGCTAAGAATATATTTCAGGAGCAACTAGAAAGAGAGTTAGGCAACCATGTAAGCGATTCCCATCCAGAAGCAGGTTGGTATGATATCAAAAAGGCTGTGGAAACAGCAGTGATATCTACTAGTAAGGTAAACCATAAGGCTAGAATGAAGCCGTGGATCTCAGTAGCATCCACCGAACTGATGGATGCTCAAAAACTCATCCCACCTGGCTCTGAACATGATGAAGAACGAAGTCAGCTTAAACAGAGGCTCATAAAAAGCCTGCGGAACGACCGAGCACAGTGGGGAGTGGAGGAAGCAAAAGCGATGGAAAAGGCAGCGGCGATCGGCAACAGTAGACGACTTTTCCGACTTATCAAGGAAACTGGTATTAGGAATACTACTGTAAGTGTGACTATCTCGGAAAAGGATGGTCTTATTATCCATTCTCAATCCAAGAGATTGGATCGATAGGCAGAACACTTCAGGGATCAGTTCAACTGGCCTCGAACCACTCTTCGGTTACCCACGATCTTAGGTCATCATGAATAGAAAATCGACGACCCTAGTCTTCATGAAGTTGATAAACAGTTAGGAAATCTGAAGCGAGGGCGAGATGCAGGTCCTGAAAGACTGACCCCTGAGATATTTAAGGATGGTGGTCCAGGGTTAGCAACTAGGTTGACTGAGATCTTAAGTAGAATCTGGAAACTGGACATAATCCCATCCGACTGGTCTCAATCACTGATTGTCCCAATCTATAAGAAAGGACAAAAGTCTTCTTGTGACAATCACAGGGGAATAAGTTTAACTAATATAGTATCGAAAATATTGGCCTCAATAATACTTCGACGCTTAACGAAAACTCGTGAAGAGCACACTAGAGAAAACCAGGTTGGTTTCAGACCTGGACGTGGTTGTATAGACCACATCTTCACACTACGACAGGTCCTGGGACACAGGCACACATTTAGACGTCCGACAATAGTTGTTTTCCTGGAACTAAAAGCCGCATTCGACTCAGTGGATCGTGAGTTTCTGCAGCAGTGTCTGTCATAGAAAGGTGTACCAAAGAATTACATTGACCTTATACAAGCTCTCTAATCGAACACCACTAGTCGAGTGAGAGCTTATGGCGAACTGTCAACGGAATTCTCTACATCTAGTCGTGTCCGTCAGGGATGTTCACTCTCTCCATTTTTGTTTAATTTTATCATAGACATGCTCTTAGAAATAACCTTATCCTCGTCTGAATTTTCAGGAGCAGACCTTCTACCAAGTGGCTCGCTTATTGACTTAGAATATGCCGGTGACATAGTCCTACTTGGTGAAGGCGCTGACAAAGTGCAGTCTTCTAACTACCCTAAGCAACAATGCAAGCATGTTCGGGATGCGGTATTCCCGCTCGAAATGCAAAATATTGCTTCAAGACTGGGTTGCATCGGCACCTGAACTAGGGATAGGGAGTGAAGTAGTCGAGCGTGTAGACCGCATCACTTATCTTGGGAGTCGCATCAGTGCTGATGGCCTCAGCACGGATACAGAAGGCTCGAATGGCTTTTGCCAACCTGCGCCACTTATGGCGTAGGCGAGATATCCATTTGCTGACTAAAGGACGAGTCTACTATCTAGCAGTTCACTTCATCCTACTTTATGGATGCGAAACATGGCCCGTAAGAGTTGAGGATATTTGTAGGTTACTGGTATCGTGGGACGACCGAGTAAGCAATGCTGTAGTTAGGAAACGGGAGATTTATTAGTTGACTTAGAATATGCGGTGTCCAGGCCAAAACATGGCACAAATCCATCAGGAGACTGACAAGTGGACTGAGCCATGTCGGTAAGTGTCGATTACGTATTTGGGGTCCGCGAGATGATAGTAATCGACGGTTAGAGACCTTGAATGTCATGGCACAAAATCGTTTTCAATGGCGCATGTGCGTTAATTCTTTGCGTTCTCTCAAATCCTAAACTTCTCAATTCATCACTTTATCATTTTCTTTTTAGTTTATTTCACTAGATTCTAGTTTTTGTCTAATATATTCGAACTATAATCTCTCCGATTACTGCTAACATTTTTACATAATGGCAAGTATGATAGTTCAAGTTAACAAAGAAGTTATTTGTCTATATTATTGTGGACTGTTACCTATGATCAAAAAACAGGCAATAAACTACAGATAAAACTACATACTGAAAGAATACTTCTTCCATAGTTGTAACAGATACACCAAAACTTGAAATGCCCAAATTAGTTTTATTTGATTCCAAATTTTCAAACAGATTAGCAAATTTATCGATCGATTCTAATGGTAGTAGTATGCGGATTTCTTCACCATAATCACTACGTATGAATGCATTAGGGATGTAACGATTAACTTGTTGTAATACATATTCAGATGAACAAGTGGATTCTTTATTGATAGACAGTAAATAACTGGCACCTGAAACGTGATAGAATTCAAAGTAAAAAAAAGTTACAGAAATAGAGACGTGATAAAAAGTGATAGTGTTTTTTCATTTCCATGTCGTTATACTTAGTTTATACAGCATTGATCTTGAACCAGTTTATGTTCTCCGGTTGCAACCACGAACTTCGGTGTGACTAATACTGATAACTGCTGGGTCTTCAAAGTACGTAGGTGTTAAAAGGAACAAAAGTGTAACTTATTAACCGAAAACGACCATTTCCGTTACTAAATTACTTTTCTAAAGCTTTAGCGATCGAATGAAAACCAACATCTTTTGGTACGGCAAGTTCACCAACAATAGTAAAGGTTTTGGGAAAAATCAAAGAAGCAAAGATAAAAAGTAGACATGCTTAACTAATGAGATTTAAAAGTGGAAGTTAAGGAGATGTTGATCGAAAAAGCCATGTCTGAACTGATTAAAATTATTAAATTACATTGCAATTCTAAAATTTTTCGTAAACCATCCGCTAAATATGTAGTCTCATCAGACAAAAGTAATAAAAACCTAAACAATTTAGTGAATAAAAGAAGTGCAGATTTTTATTCCGTTTATAGCCTTCGAAATATTGACTGCCATCAGAAACCTGAGATCATGCTCCGAAATAAGCTACTTGGAATGACGAAATACAGACTGTCTTACAATGAAAACGATCAGTTTGTGTTGACAGTTGTGTTATCACAATCGATTGGTAATGACATCACATGTAAGATTTTGGATGAAAAGGAAAGTCTAGTTACTTTCAAATTTGAGTCAGCTGAAATAGTTAAAGTATATTTATATTGACGTCTATTGTATATTTCAACTTACATCAAAAAATAAACGAATGAAACTAAATCTCCTTTCGTAGTCATTTAAAATTTCTGATGTTTTTGATGACTATATTGCCGTTACGTCGATTTAAAATTTCAAAGACTTTTGCCATAGGAATGATGCACATTCTATAAAATTAATCCTTAGAACACATTTCATCTATCCTAATACACTCATTTTATCTTTCCAGGCAACTCTATTCTTGATATTCAGTATTATTCATCTGGTTTATCAGTCAGTCAGTTACAACGTAGAACTACGTACGTACGTACATCAGTTCATGATGCTAAACAACATTAGCACAGAGACGCAACTGTCAGTTCAAATCTCATAGTGATAGAAATAGTAGAAGTATTAGCGGAAATGAAGAAGATTAGGGTTCAAAGAAATTATTCAAGAAATACCATTCAGTCGAGGAAATTTAAAAAGGAGACAGACAGAGGTGATGAGGAATACAAAGGATTATGATTTGAGAGAAAACAGAAATCGGATGTATCTGCGCCATTGCAATCGATTTTGAGCCTTTTCAATCAAGATCTCTAATCATCGGTCACTATCATCTCGCAGACCCCAACCAAGTAGCTTTCACCTACCAACATGACTCAGTCCACTTGTCAGTTTCCTGATGGATTTGTGCCATGATTTTGGTTTGGACGCCTTTGGCTTTCTTCTAACCTACTCCCTTACCACAAAACATCACTCATCAAGGCAGTCGGTGGTTGGGCATTCGTAACACATGTCGCAACCACGTCAACTGATGAAGTTTCAATACTTCATCTATTGATTTGCCATCCTTACCTAGTACTAGTTTCCTAACACCAACACTGCTTACTGGATGGTCCCACGATATACGAGCAATGCTCGAAGACACCTATGATCGACTACTATTCACCTGCAAATATCTTCTACTCTTAATAGTAACCTACGAACATCTACTCTTAACGGCCTTGTTTCGCATCTATATAGGAGAACGGAGCGAACTGCTGCTCAGTACACCCGTCCTTTGGTTAGCGAACGGATATCTCGCCTACACCGTAAGTGACGCAAGTTCCCAAAAACAGGTCGAATCTTCTGTATCCACACTGAGATTTTGTCACAAACCAGACCATCGGCACTGATGAGACTTCCAATACAAGTAGAACGGTCGACACGCGCCACTGCTTCACTCCCTATCACTAGTTCAGGTACTGATGCAACCCAATCTCGAAGCAACACTTTGCATTTCGAAGAGGAAAACCGCATTCCGGGCATGCTTGCATTGTTGCCTAGGTTAGTCAGAAGACTTTGCATTTTTTCAGCGTCATCATCAAGTAGAAATATGTCATCGACATATTCTAAGTCAACAAACGATTTTCCTGGTAGAAGGTCCAACCCTTAAAAGTCATACGAAGATACTATTAACTACACAAGTACGTCTATGACAAAGTTAAACAAGAATGGAGAAAGTGGACATCCCTGACTCCCACCACTTGAAGTAAAGAATTCCTATGACAGTTCGCTATAAGCTCAAACTCGACCAGTAGTGTTCAAGTAGAGAGTTTGTATAAGGGTAATGTACTCTTCTGGTATACTATTTAAAGAAAAACAATGCCATAGAACCTCACGATTGACAGAGTCGAACGCCTGCTTTAGGTCGAGAAATACTACTATTGTGGGGCGTCTAAACGTGTGTCTATGTTGTAGGACCTGACGTAGTGTGAATATCTGGATAGATCACGATCCTTAAAAATCTCAGAGATTAGCCTGCCAGGACTCACCGCTCTTCCTCGCTTTGGGATTTCCTATAGCTCTTTCAACTTCATAAAGACGTGGAGGACTTACATCGACTTGCCATTCAGGATGACTGAAGATCGTGGGCGACCGAAATGTGACTGAGGAATAATTGAACTGACCCCTGACGTGTTCTGCCCATCGACACAATCTCCTGGTGTGAAAACATAATAACACCATCCTTTTCCGAAATATTCTCACTCACATTCGGATTCCTAGTGCCGGTCTCCTTGATAAGGCGGAACGGTTGTCTGCTTTTACCTATCATCACTGCTTTTTCCTTCGGTTTTGCATATCGTTCCAAGCGGCCTCGATGTGGGAATCACGTACATAGCCAGCAATCTGTTTTTCTAGTCGTTCCTGAAATATATTCTTAGATGTCCTATCATTAAGTAAAACCCGAATAGGTTTCCTTGTGGTGTCTTTCCTACGTCCAGTAAGTCGCAAACAAATATGCGCTTGCACTAGAGCGTGGTCTGAATCTAAATATGTGCTCCAGAACGAGCAACAGTCCTGTAACGAACCCCTCCATCGGTGGCTGATGGCGATGTGACCTATTTGTGTCCAGCATCGGGACGACTTCGGAGGTCGCCATGTCAAACGATGTTTTTCCTTATGCTTAAAGTTAGTGTTTACTAGAAATAGGCGGTAATCTGAGCATGGTTGCAGTAGATGGTCGCCATTATCTGTTCGATCGGCCGCGACTCCAATGAACTGCAGCCAGTGGGCACGAGGACGCAGCGGCGAGTGTCTCTATCTTTCCGAGTCCTTACTGTCTCGTTAGGTCGGACGGCGCACAGTTGACTATCTACTGGGATCCAGTCTGGGAGAGCTAGTGCTGCCCTAGGACTTAATACTATACCTACACCAGAGAGGCTACGGGAAGCAGCAACAGGGCCTCCAAATTTATGAAGAGTAGACCGAGTTGACTATCTATCTGCACAAGGTGAAATCAAGTTAATGATTTTGCTCAGATCCTGTATGCACGTTTCCGAGACGCAGCATACATCGATGGCACTAGATTCCAGAGTCCTAGCTAATGATGCCTGATGCCCTATTTGACACAAGGTTCGAACACTAAAAGCTCCAACATGTAGTTTAAAACGGAGTTTCAGGAAACCGGGAGTAATATTTCGGGAACTCGAATCGTTCGTATCCGTGGTGCAGGGTGATAAAGGAATGTGAGAAGGGTTAGTCGTTGAGATAAGAGGGATGTTAGGGGGTGTAGGAAGGATTTGACCATGTCCAATTCATTCTTGTCTTCTGTTACGAGTATGTGGGCGGATGCCACTTTCCAGCTGCCTAAACCGTGGGTGTTTCTTGAGAAACCTGAAAACGAAGATAGATAAGTGTTGGTCTTTGAGACCTGAGAGCGTGACCACAGACTCAAGGGGACAACTGAATTGTGACAGACATATTTAATTATTTAAAATGAATATGTTCACCAAAGGTTCATATCACTTTGAAATGATAGTACTTAGCGTTAAAAAATGAAGATTACAAAGAAAAGCAAAGTGATTTAACGTACCATATTTTGATTTCAAGAATAACGGTGATCCGAAACATTTGAGTTCACCACCAGCCATGATCGCGATGCGGTCACCTAAATGGTCAGCTTCATCCATGTAGTGTGTTGTAACTATGATTGTTTTCTGTTGACGTTCGGCTTGTAGTATGTCCCAAACTTGACGACGCGCTTCAGGATCCAATCCTGAGGTAGGTTCATCAAATATAAGAACCTGAAATACAATATAATTAGCAGTAGCGACAGCTAACTATACGACAAAGCTAAAAACTGGTTAACCGTTTATGTAATGCTGATAAGAACTACATTGATATTGATATTTTAGATGCAATGATCTATACGTTATATAGATAAAAATATTGTTAAAACATTATCGAAAAAATTTATTAAAACAGTTATAGTTACTCTAACACAAGAAATATATACAACGAAACACCAAGAAATACTTTATATCGTCACGCTTGTTGAGGTGACTTTTAACAGACAAATAAAAATCACAATGAACTTTTAACAAACAACGGCACCAAAATGGACCGACTTAATTCCTGTGAAATATTTTTTAAAGCTAGATTCAATGGTAAGAGATGATGACTGTATCCGGAATGACAATGAGAGCTCAAATAACCGATTACGACCAAAAGCAATTGATAATCTGGATTTTGGAAAATACATTGCTACTTAGGTGATGAATGAAACTTTTAGTGTTTTTGGTTCAACTTACACTGGATTTTCTCGGTCATTTAGAGTATTCATAGAATTTACCTCTATTTTTCGATCTATTATGAAATCGAATGAATTGAGAAGCTAGTTATACAGTTATCTACAGATTTTGAAAGTAAATCGATAAAATCCCTATTTTCTTGCCATAAATTATTCAATGCTTTATGTACTATTATAAGTCAAACATATGAAAATAAATAAATCTAGTGATGAAAAACAAGCTAAATATGTTCAATTAATAAATCGTTTATTAGTGAGTTGTTTTGTGGAGATTATTTCAATTTGTGAATAATGTTCGTCCCAGATTGATATCAGAGTGCTACTAAAAACCACTATTCTGTCCTAATACGTGACTCATCATGACTGCACACTGACGAATATTTCAAGAATTCAGGCTGAAGCATTCAAATTTTGTTGACAGCTCTTTACCCTGGGAACATTGAGCTCAAGAACCAATAGTTTACATTTGTTTAGTCGATGATATCGAAAATACGACGAAAAAATGTACGAAATACAGAATAGCATAACAGCTCAAAATACACTATTTCTAATATTTAAGCCATTCACATAAAAAATAAACTGCATCAGCGACATATCGAATACAAATTACTTTAGAATCACCTATCAGGGCCATTCCAATAGATAATCTACGTTTCATTCCACCAGATAATGTTTTTGAATACTCCCTTTTCTTGTCAAGTAAGTATATCTTTCTCAACGTACTTTCTACTTGTTGTTTGATAGTGGAACTATCACAACGTTTGAGCTAGAAAAGAACAAACAGTATACGCGAAAACATCATTGATATCAAACTCACTATCTTCAGTGCATAGAGTATGAAGTAAGTAGCGTTATTCACTAAACACAGTAGGTCAACACATGTGAGCTTCGTTGAATTTAAAGAGGAAAAAAATGGATATGACAGGAATTTCTGCCGTATCATTAGAAGAAAATTTCAATTCACATTGCTGCCTTCTCACAAGGAAGGAAGGGGCTGAAAAAAGACGGCACTAAAAATGTCAAATCTCACCTTACGTCACCTTTCCGTCGGTAAGGCCTTTTAAAAAGGACGGAGCAAACCCTTTAGAAACCCATAAAAGGGTCGTGCTTGACCGGCCTCAAGAAGTTGTCCCCTTGAGTCTGTGGTCACGCTCTCAGGTCTCAAAGACCAACACTTATCTATCTTCGTTTTCAGGTTTCTCAAGAAACACCCACGGTTTAGGCAGCTGGAAAGTGGCATCCGCCCACATACTCGTAACAGAAGACAAGAATGAATTGGACATGGTCAAATCCTTCCTACACCCCCTAACATCCCTCTTATCTCAACGACTAACCCTTCTCACATTCCTTTATCACCCTGCACCACGGATACGAACGATTCGAGTTCCCGAAATATTACTCCCGGTTTCCTGAAACTCCGTTTTAAACTACATGTTGGAGCTTTTAGTGTTCGAACCTTGTGTCAAATAGGGCATCAGGCATCATTAGCTAGGACTCTGGAATCTAGTGCCATCGATGTATGCTGCGTCTCGGAAACGTGCATACAGGATCTGAGCAAAATCATTAACTTGATTTCACCTTGTGCAGATAGATAGTCAACTCGGTCTACTCTTCATAAATTTGGAGGCCCTGTTGCTGCTTCCCGTAGCCTCTCTGGTGTAGGTATAGTATTAAGTCCTAGGGCAGCACTAGCTCTCCCAGACTGGATCCCAGTAGATAGTCAACTGTGCGCCGTCCGACCTAACGAGACAGTAAGGACTCGGAAAGATAGAGACACTCGCCGCTGCGTCCTCGTGCCCACTGGCTGCAGTTCATTGGAGTCGCGGCCGATCGAACAGATAATGGCGACCATCTACTGCAACCATGCTCAGATTACCGCCTATTTCTAGTAAACACTAACTTTAAGCATAAGGAAAAACATCGTTTGACATGGCGACCTCCGAAGTCGTCCCGATGCTGGACACAAATAGGTCACATCGCCATCAGCCACCGATGGAGGGGTTCGTTACAGGACTGTTGCTCGTTCTGGAGCACATATTTAGATTCAGACCACGCTCTAGTGCAAGCGCATATTTGTTTGCGACTTACTGGACGTAGGAAAGACACCACAAGGAAACCTATTCGGGTTTTACTTAATGATAGGACATCTAAGAATATATTTCAGGAACGACTAGAAAAACAGATTGCTGGCTATGTACGTGATTCCCACATCGAGGCCGCTTGGAACGATATGCAAAACCGAAGGAAAAAGCAGTGATGATAGGTAAAAGCAGACAACCGTTCCGCCTTATCAAGGAGACCGGCACTAGGAATCCGAATGTGAGTGAGAATATTTCGGAAAAGGATGGTGTTATTATGTTTTCACACCAGGAGATTGTGTCGATGGGCAGAACACGTCAGGGGTCAGTTCAATTATTCCTCAGTCACATTTCGGTCGCCCACGATCTTCAGTCATCCTGAATGGCAAGTCGATGTAAGTCCTCCACGTCTTTATGAAGTTGAAAGAGCTATAGGAAATCCCAAAGCGAGGAAGAGCGGTGAGTCCTGGCAGGCTAATCTCTGAGATTTTTAAGGATCGTGATCTATCCAGATATTCACACTACGTCAGGTCCTACAACATAGACACACGTTTAGACGCCCCACAATAGTAGTATTTCTCGACCTTAAGCGGCGTTCGACTCTGTCAATCGTGAGGTTCTATGGCATTGTTTTTCTTTAAATAGTATACCAGAAGAGTACATTACCCTTATACAAACTCTCTACTTGAACACTACTGGTCGAGTTTGAGCTTATAGCGAACTGTCATAGGAATTCTTTACTTCAAGTGGTGGGAGTCAGGGATGTCCACTTTCTCCATTCTTGTTTAACTTTGTCATAGACGTACTTGTGTAGTTAATAGTATCTTCGTATGACTTTTAAGGGTTGGACCTTCTACCAGGAAAATCGTTTGTTGACTTAGAATATGTCGATGACATATTTCTACTTGATGATGACGCTGAAAAAATGCAAAGTCTTCTGACTAACCTAGGCAACAATGCAAGCATGCCCGGAATGCGGTTTTCCTCTTCGAAATGCAAAGTGTTGCTTCGAGATTGGGTTGCATCAGTACCTGAACTAGTGATAGGGAGTGAAGCAGTGGCGCGTGTCGACCGTTCTACTTGTATTGGAAGTCTCATCAGTGCCGATGGTCTGGTTTGTGACAAAATCTCAGTGTGGATACAGAAGATTCGACCTGTTTTTGGGAACTTGCGTCACTTACGGTGTAGGCGAGATATCCGTTCGCTAACCAAAGGACGGGTGTACTGAGCAGCAGTTCGCTCCGTTCTCCTATATAGATGCGAAACAAGGCCGTTAAGAGTAGATGTTCGTAGGTTACTATTAAGAGTAGAAGATATTTGCAGGTGACTAGTAGTCGATCATAGGTGTCTTCAGAGCATTGCTCGTATATCGTGGGACCATCCAGTAAGCAGTGTTGGTGTTAGGAAACTAGTACTAGGTAGGGATGGCAAATCAATAGATGAAGTATTGAAACTTCATCATTTGAGGTGGTTGCGACATGTGTTACGAATGCCCAACCACCGACTGCCTTGATGAGTGATGTTTTGTGGTAAGGGAGTAGGTTAGAAGAAAGCCAAAGGCGTCCAAACCAAAATCATGGCACAAATCCATCAGGAAACTGACAAGTGGACTGAGTCATGTTGGTAAGTGTAAGCTACTTGGTTGGGGTCGGCGAGATGTTACTAATTGATGGTTAGAGACCTTGAATGACATGGCTCAAAATCGTTTGCAAAGGCGCAGGCACATCCGATTTCTGTTTTCTCTCAAATCATAATCCTTTGTATTCCTCATCACCTCTGTCTGTCTCCTTTTTAAATTTCCTCGACTGAATGGTATTTCTTGAATAATTTCTTTGAACCCTAATCTTCTTCATTTCCGCTAATACTTCTACTATTTCTATCACTATGAGATTTGAACTGACAGTTGCGTCTCTGTGCTAATGTTGTTTAGCATCATGAACTGATGTACGTACGTACGTAGTTCTACGTTGTAACTGACTGACTGATAAACCAGATGAATAATACTGAATATCAAGAATAGAGTTGCCTGGAAAGATAAAATGAGTGTATTAGGATAGATGAAATGTGTTCTAAGGATTAATTTTATAGAATGTGCATCATTCCTATGGCAAAAGTCTTTGAAATTTTAAATCGACGTAACGGCAATATAGTCATCAAAAACATCAGAAATTTTAAATGACTACGAAAGGAGATTTAGTTTCATTCGTTTATTTTTTGATGTAAGTTGAAATATACAATAGACGTCAATATAAATATACTTTAACTATTTCAGCTGACTCAAATTTGAAAGTAACTAGACTTTCCTTTTCATCCAAAATCTTACATGTGATGTCATTATCAATTGATAGTTATCATTTCATTTGCTTCTGAAATTATGAATCGAAAGTGTGTTGATTTACACAGGAATACTGACAGTGTAATAATGGTTGATAAACCACTAATAGAGACGACAAATTATCGATGAAATAGACATGCAGTAGAAATCGTAACGTACATTAGCCAGCCAAATTGTGATGAAATATTATTTAAATCATTAAAAATATATTCGGAAAATAAGTGAACTGCTTGGCGAAAAAAAGTAGCGAATCATAGAGAGAAAAATATCACAGTGGTAGGTGTTTTTATTGCAACAAAACTGCTTACGTGAGCAAACAGATAAAGATGTTCCTCCACAGTTAATGTATCATATAAGACGTCTTGTTGTGAACAAAAACCAAGATTTCCATGAACACCTTCTATATCATTACGAATATCATGGCCATATATATAAGCTGTACCAGAAGTGGGTGGATATAAACCTGTATGAGATATAAAATAAAAATTAAAAAGAATTTACATAAATAGCCGTTCTATCCGTTGGTTGATGAAAACTGTACAATCACAGTCACTGTGCCGGTTTAAGTGAAGAAATATCTCCACTACAGGTTCACAAACGGATTAGGAAGCCAGATATATCCACACCTAAGGGGATGCCGTACATACAGGTTATTTCCAAACTTAATTATAGGGAATATATTATTTTGCCTGATAACATACAAACTGCTCTTAGTGCAATCAATCACTTCACACCTAAGTGTAAATTATGTTTGGTAGTATATTTACGGAAATTAGTTTATTCGTGGTCATTAAGAATTTATGACCACTTGATAAAGAATAACTTTAAACCATCAAACTTTTGTGAAATTGCAGTTAGCCGGTATTAATCAATGCAGAACCTGCCACAAATGTGTACTGACCTTAGTCGTCACATCATACCACAGCGAGATTAAATTAGTAAGTTATATTTTAGAGTAGCTGTTATAGTAATATCAATAATAGTCAGGCTAATCACAGAATATATAGATCGAAAAGGACTAAAGCGATGGAATAAGAAGTGTGAAATAATGAGGGGAAGAAAGAAATGAATGTATCTGCTCAAATGTGATCAATTTCAAAACATATCACCTAGGGTCTCCAACCACTGATAAGGATGATTGAGCGGAGCTGAACCGGGTAATTTACACTTACGGACACGGTTTGGATCAACAGTCAATGACGTTTTGTGCTAAAGCTTCCGCGTAAAGAGAATGTACAAAAACCCATCATCATGTAGCCTCACAGCAAAATTTTACTGCGTATAACGTCTTTATTTAAATTAGGATGACATTAAACATATCGTTTGTGCTGGCTTATGGTTACGTCTGTGGGACTTATAACAACATAACGGTAAATATCTTATGGTTTTATGTTTTTTGTCATAGTGGAGATGGTTTAATAAGTGACATCATCGTAAAACATTTATTTCAGTAAACTGGGGGAGTTTCACACACACCAAACTGACAGCTTATTGGCACTAGCTTTGGTTGGAATAGATTCACTTGTTTGAAGAATAAAACCTTTGGAAAAGTCTCATAAAGCATCAATTAAGTGATGACAATCTCCTAGATACATCTGACCATTTTTTTAGTTAATAGTAGTGAAGAAGTTTGTGGCTAGTTTATCCTCAGGAATAGTTTAAATCAGTGCTTTAGCAAAAATTAATTGTATAAAATATCTTTAAATATCTGAAAACTATATTGCAAAATGTCACCTACAATCAACTTAGAATCATTATGCAGAGATGTGGAAGAAATGGTAGCGAATATGATCTGCAAGAAATGGTTAATAAGTAATGAATGACAGGAATGAATAAGAAAATAAGTTTGCTTGTTAGCCGAGAACATATACCGTAACTATACCCTCCATGAGATAAATACCTGAACAACCCGAGAATACAGTTTATGGCCGTAGCGCATAATAGCAGGTTTAAACGCACACACATGAAATAGATTGAGGGAACATTGTCTATGACATCTAAATACTTAAATTGCTTATTAGTAGTATATAGTATGAACTAGTCACCTTAGAAACATTTCTAACAATAATTTGCACTAGAACAAACAAATAGTTGAACTGATGCTTATTGCGGAATATATTAAAACATTATACCATAATTATTTACCCGTTAGTATTGATAGCGTTGTAGTTTTACCAGCTCCATTATGCCCTAGAAGTATAGTTATTTGACCTTCATAAATGTTCATTGTTAAACCAGACACAGCGACAACCGTAGACTGTTTGTTAGAATAGACCTATGCAAAAATAATTTAGTCGTTAATTATAACAGAAAAAGATTAATATCTCAAGGAATAAATAGTTATGTTATCTTGTTCAGAGAATGAAAGACATAATAAGCATATAGGTCAGATTCATTAAAGTAAGAATGTATGCCTGCTAAAACCTACTTGTAAATAAAACTCAACAATCACTGCAAACAAATTAGCATACTTATTTATACGGCATACTTGTTTATTGCACGAGAGCTATGAATGTTAGGCCTGAATAGATAGAATGGCGTTTGATTCTTTAAAGGTCAAATACCTACATAATCGTGTTATTACTATTTTCATTTAATCAATCAAGAGCAAGGTAGAACTTCATAGGCACGTACGTACTTCAGTTCATGTTGACATACCACATTAGCACAGAAATGTGATTGTCAATTCAAATCCTAAAGCAGTAGAGGTATTAGCAGTAATCAGAGAGATTAGGGTACGAAGAAAATATTCAAGGAGTAGAATTCAGAGGGTAGATTTAGAAAGAGAAAGACAGAGGTAAAGAGGAATTCATAAGGTTAGGATTTGAGAGAACAAAAAGAATAAATGCACCCGCGCCATAGCAAACGGTTTTAAGCCATGTCATTCAGGCTCTCTAACCATCGATTATTATAATCTCGCGGACCCCAACTAGGTAGCCAACACCTACTGACATTACTTAGTCCACTTGTCAGTGACTGTGATTGTCACAAGAAAACTTTTACCCTTACTTATAAGTTGGTACAATCAAAGATTGAGACCAGTCGGATGGGATTACTTTTAGTTCCAGCTAAGATCTTAATCAATCTAACTGGTAAAACTAGACCATCATCCATAAGAGTCTCAGAAGTCAATCTATCAGGAGCCGCTGCTCTCCATCGCTTCATATTTCCTAACGTTTTATCAACTTTACAAAGAGTCGGAGAACTTACATCTATTTGCCATTCAGGATGGTTGGAGACAGTGGCTGAGGACTAACTGAAATGATCCCTGAAGTGTTCTGCCCATCGATTGAAAACAAATAATAACACCATTTTGTCCGAAATATTCTCACTTACATTCGAGTTCCTAAAAGCGGTTTCCTTGATGAGGCGGAACAGTTGTATACTGTTGCCTATCGCTGCCGCCTTTTACATCTACATCGCTTTCGCTACTTACTACAGTTCACGATCATTGCGTAGGCTTTATATCAGCCTGAGCTTAGCTAGTGCCGCTCCTCATCGCACTCCAAGCCAAGCGGGATGAGCTTTCGAGCATCCATCAGTTTGGTGAATGCTACTGAGATCCACAGCTCCTTCCCAACCTTATGGTTTACGTTAAAGCAGATATCACTGCTGTTTTCACGGCGTTTTTGATATCATTTCAAGCTGCCTCAGGGTGAGCATCATTTACTACATGGCTGCCTAACTGTTTATCTAGTTGTTCCTGAAATATATTAATAGCTTTATTATCATTAAGTGGAGCCCTAAGAGGTTTTCTTGAGATATTTTTTCTGCGTCCAGTAAGACGCAACCAAATACGCGCTCGCGCTAGAGCATGGTCTGAGTCCGGACGAGTGCTCCAAAATGAGCGGCCATCTTCAACAAAACCTCTCCACCGATGGCTAACAGCGATGTAATCTAGTTGGGTCTATCGTTGGGACGACTTTGGTGGTCGCCAAGTCAAAAGGTGTTTTTCCTTATGCTTCAAGTTGGTGCTTGCTAGAAATAGGCGGTTATTTGAGCATATCTGCAGCAGACGGTCGCCATCATCTGTCCTCCGAGCGGCGACACCATAAGATCCAACCAGGTGTCTTTCCTTTTCGCTGATTCTACCTCAGTTAGTCAGATGCAACGTAGAACTTGGTACGTAAGTACATCAGTTCATGTTGCCATACCACATTAGCACAGAGATGTAATTGTCAATTCAAACCCAATAGTAGAAGAGGTAGTAAAGGTATTAGAAGTAATCAGAGAGTTTAGGATTAGAAGATATTATTTAAGATGTATGATTCAAAGAGATAAGTTTAGAAAGACAAAGCCAGATGTGTTGAAGAATACAGAAGATTAGGATTTGAGCGAACACAAAGAATAAATGCACCAGCGCTAATGCGAACGATTGTGAGCCATGTCATTCAAGGTCTCTAACCATCGATTATTATCATCTCGCGGACCCCAACCAGGTAGTCGACATCTACGGGCATGAATCTGTCCACTTGTCAATGACTTCATTGATTTCTGCCATGTTTTGGTCTGGCCGCCCCTAGCTTTCTTCCAACCTATTCCTACACTACAAAACATAGCTCGTCGAGGCAGTCGGTTGTTAAGCATACGCAGCACATGTCCGAACCACCTCAACTAATGAATTTTCATTACTTCATCTATTGATGTGCCATTCTTACTCGGTCGTCCCACGATACCAGTAACCTACAAATATCCTCAACTCTTACGGGCCATGTTTCGCATCCATAAAGTAGGATGAAGTGAACTGCTAGATAGTAGACTCGTCCTTTAGTCAGCAAATGGATATCTCGCCTACGCCATAAGTGGCGCAGGTTGGCAAAAGCCATTCGAGCCTTCTGTATCCGTGCTGAGGCCATCAGCACTGATGCGACTCCCAAGATAAGTGATGCGGTCTACACGCTCGACTACTTCACTCCCTATCCCTAGTTCAGGTGCCGATGCAACCCAGTCTTGAAGCAATATTTTGCATTTCGAGCGGGAATACCGCATCCCGAACATGCTTGCATTGTTGCTTAGGGTAGTTAGAAGACTGCACTTTGTCAGCGCCTTCACCAAGTAGGACTATGTCACCGGCATATTCTAAGTCAATAAGCGAGCCACTTGGTAGAAGGTTTACTCCTGAAAATTCAGACGAGGATAAGGTTATTTCTAAGAGCATGTCTATGATAAAACTATACAGGAACGGAGAAAGTGGACATCCCTGACGGACAAGACTTGAAGTAAAGAATTCCGATGACAGTTCGCCATAAGCTCTCACTCGACTAGTGGTGTTCGATTAGATAGCTTGTATAAGGTCAATGTAAATCTTTGGTACACCTTTCTATGACAGACACTGCTGCAGAAACTCACGATCCACTGAGTCGAATGCGGCTTTTAGGTAACTAAATGGATTTTACTTCGTAAAGTAGAGCCTGAGCGATCGACATATGAAAGTTAATTGTGGATATTCGGTAACGTTGCCATAATAAACTAACTACAAAGACATAACATATTAGTATTAATATTATGACAGTATTATGATTACTTTACGTAGTTGATGGATCGCAATTCCAACCCGCAAACCAGTAGGTTCGTCCTCGAAGTGTTTATGCTGGGCGAAATCTTCACTTGGTGCAGATAGTTGTTCAAGAGTGCCATAACCATCATCGTTACGCTTCCGTAAGGATTCGTTTTTCTCAGAAAATGGATCTGATAGGACAAACTCTGTATCATTAGTGTTTATTTGTTGGCTGGTTCTCAACTGTTGATTTCCACTATCAGTATTCGGTACAGAGAGTAATCCTGTTGTTTCTGTTACATTTCTTGTCAGCTCATTCGATTGTAGACTGTCCACCGGAACTTCCAAAGTTAGTTTACGCCGATATAAACACTGAAAAACATTGCACAAACAATACAGCATTAGTATAGGAGGTTTGTGGAGATAGCAATATTTTCACAATTTAAATCGAGAAATGATCTTAGCTAGACCACCATTGAAACCTAGAAGCATTGGACAGTCGTTTTTGTCCCAGTATAAGACTACTCAGAAGTGCTCACCCACGATCTCACACACGACAATCGAACACAATGCCTTTGGTCTCTCTTAAAAACGCCTATCATCTAGACCGCCGAGCCGGCCTTTAACGGTGTTAGTGTTTAACTTGAATCAGTCTATGACACTGATTGTATTCGGTGGGCGATTGACTTACGTCCAACACGGTTTAGCTGTTCAATTAGGCTACCATGAGAAAATGCTAGAGAACAAAAAACTGAATAACCGTTACGTTTTGATATGAAGGCCGTAAACCAGATCAAGAAACTCCCTGTATATAGAGTACAGACTAGTAAGTACACAAAACAAGGACATAACCCTGTTGTTTTCGAACCAATCAGTTAGAGTAAAATGCTAGAGGACCTTAAGACTAGTTAATCCGTGGTGCTCAGTTCTGTATTTCAGTTTCAAAAGTGTCTGTCGTCCAATCCCACTAGACTGACGTAATAAAATAAGGCTTTTCAATAAGGACTTGTAAAATTTTCTTCCTAATATGAGTCGTTTTATCAACTTTAATGCAACTCAGTAACCGAGTAGAAGTATGTGCACGCGGTTTTAAACTACATTTTGAGTGAGGACTAGTGATGCTACCTGGTAGCGTGCACCGAAGTAAATGGACGATCCAACTCTGAGATATGATAGTTGAAATCTGAGTGATTTAATCACTATCGTTTGATTAGAGCAAGAATGTTAGTGAACTTAGTAGTTTCCACAACTGGTTTAAAATATGATTTTAGGGTTCACAAGAAAACAAGCTAAAGGATCAGGTTTTCTTTAAGAGGATTGTGTCATAAGGTCGTTAAATTCTAACAGATAAGACTGTGAAACCGGTTGAACATGCGTAGCCACTGGTCACTTTGAAGTGAATGTTGGGAGAAACTCAGAATAGATGAATTAGACTACTTAATTATTAATATGTCTTGCCAGAAATTAAAATTTTTTAATCAGATTTCTTCCGAAAGCGAAAAGAGCCTAAATGAAACTTCGGTAACCTGGCCTAATTACATCTATCTGTCCTACTACAAACTTACTCATTCCAAATAATTCTGATAATATCTCTATTTTTCTGTTATATTTGAGTTTCATTTAATCACATTACTTAAAAGTATAGGGTTTGGACTGATCTTTGTCCTTAGTTCGAATAGATTTAATCAGTTTATCAATTCACTACAGTTTTTACAATCCTTTTTGAATTTTCTATGAAATGCAATTAGTTTTAATTGGAGGAAAATCTTTCACTACATAATTTTAGTCTAAAAGTAACCTGTGACCATAATAACACTGATGATAAAGACAACATGATAATAACCTATATATTAAGAGTTGTAAATAAAGATAATGAAAAAAAGTGTTCGGTTTGATGTTATTCAGGATGACAACATTTATTATAACGACAAGTAAAACTTACGAGAAATGGAAAGTACCATGGTTTAGGAATACCATATTTTCCGGGCCAAACAGCACTTATATAGTGAGTTAGTATTAGAAATACAATAGAATCAAAAATAAACATTGAGCATAGGAAATGAATAGATAGACTGTCATCTGGAGAAGCTGGTTTGAAATAAGATGAGAATTGTACACCCAAACCTACAATTTAACAGTAATAAACGATATGAAATAAAAGAAGTCTTACAAAATGATCACTACAACTCATTACTAAGGTAGTTTCCATTCAATAAAACTGTTATGAAGTACCCATAACCAGATTTTGTATATTTAATAGTGTCAGTTAGAAACAGGTAACGGTGATTATTCACTATTTCCATCGTGAAACAGTGAAAAGTTCAAAAGGTATACATCTCAGAGGCATTTCATCACAGCACATAATAAAAAGTATTTTCGGAAAAACAGAATTTTAAATTCAATCGTAACTCTGATTACATAATACAAATGAGTCGGGGATGTTAATCAGTGCACTACTGAATGCATGAAATCGATAGTTCATGACAAAATGTGACAATCAGCAATTTACTGGAGAATCATTTAGAATTTTTCTCTATAAATAAGCATGAAAACTGAAATCGAAGTGGTACCGATTTGCAGCCAGTCAGTCAGTTAAAAAGGAGAACTTCGTACGTACGTAAATACGTTCAGGTTGCTATACCACATTAGCAACTGTCAGTTCAAATCTCATAGTGGTAGAAATAGTAGAAGTATTAGCGGAAATGAAGAAGATTAGGGTTCGAAGAAATTATTCAAGAAATACCATTCAGTCGAGGAAATTTAAAAAGGAGACAGACAGAGGTGATGAGGAATACAAAGGATTATGGTTTGAGAGAAAACAGAAATCGGATGTGCCTGCGCCTTTGCAAACGATTTTGAGCCATGTCATTCAAGGTCTCTAACCATCAATTAGTAACATCTCGCCGACCCCAACCAAGTAGCTTACACTTACCAACATGACTCAGTCCACTTGTCAGTTTCCTGATGGATTTGTGCCATGATTTTGGTTTGGACGCCTTTGGCTTTCTTCTAACCTACTCCCTTACCACAAAACATCACTCATCAAGGCAGTCGGTGGTTGGGTACTCGTCGCAACCACTGTTAGTTGTTTCCATAACTATTGTAGTTATGCTATAACTAACCAATCAAATTGTAGTTTAAGCGTTCACCACGTAACCGGATCTGACGAGCCCGTAAACTATCTTTGTCGTAAATTATCAACTAATTGAAGGACGCACGTTGGCAAAAGCCAATCGAGCCTTCTCTATCAGTGCTGTGATTCTGTCACAAACCAGACCATCAGCACTGATGAAACTCCCGAGATAAGTGGAGCAGTCAAGAAGCTCAACCGCTTTAATCCCTATCACAAGTTTAGGTACTGACGCCAGTCAATTTTGAAGGAACATTTTGCATTTTGAGGAAAACCGCATCCTGAACATTGTTGCATAGGGTGGTCAGAAGACTACATTTTCGCAGTGTTTTCACCAAGTAGAACTATATCATCGGCATACTCTAAGTCAATAAGCGAACCTCCTGGTAGAAGGTCAATTACTGAAAAGTTAGATGATGGAAGTGACGTATCTAAAAGCCTGTCAATGTCAAAGTTAAACAGGAATGGAGAAAGTGAGCATACTTGACGGACACCACTTGAAGTAATGAATTCCGATAACAGTTCATTACTTCAAGTTCCACAGTTGACTGAATCTTGACTCTTGTTAATAGAAAAAGCCAAAATATTTAGGGTACACATCATAATTTAAAAGTGAAACAGAACATAACATAATTATTGTAAGTTATTAAGGACATTACCGGCGCCCTCGAATTGTCCAATCAAAATGCAAAGGAAACCCATGCCTAAACTGGGTAATAAACAAGTAATCAACTTAATGGATAAATTCAATTCATTATAATGTCGTTCCAAAAGTGGATAAGGCAATGAGATAACAATCAGAATTGTACAAACTATTGCCACACCAGTATGAGCTATAATGTAAGCAGAAATCAAGAAAGACATTTTTGATCATAAACAGTATACAGGTAATTAACAGTCTAAAATTCTTTATTTAAAATATCCGCTGTCCAAAATGGCTGCTTGATGCCAACCGAAAGCACAAATAAATTAGGTTATTTAGTTTTCGTGTGCATTCATATCAAGAAATTTTCGGACTGTTGTATTTTTGAACATTATCAAATATTGTTAGAAAAAAACTTATTTTGATTTTGTTGATGGAAACACTGGTAAACATCAGTAGGCAAACTAAATATTGTTTCTGACTTGTTGAGGTTTTTCTCAACATTACTCGTGTTTTTAATTCAGTATGCTAATTACTTAGTGTAATTTCTTCCTCGAGTCTTAAATATATTGATACGTCCTGATCATTTTTCCCCGTCATCTACACTAGTCTTATTTATTTTGATACCTTTTCTCTTTTGGGATTGTCACACATGGAGGCGATTCGAATAAATACAATTCAGTAAGATACTCTACGTCGTATATATATCTACAAGAACCCAGTTGAATTAATTCAAAATCCAAAATTAAGACTCATATTAATTTATATAACTCATTAACACTTAAATTACTGAAGCAGCTTTAAGCCATATTTTTGTGCGAGAGCTAGGGTTAATACATACAAAAAGAGGTGTTATGAGGTTAAAACTTGGAATACATTGGTTGGAAGTCGATTGGTCTAATCACTAAGCCCCTTTGTACAAAATGAAATACTAATTTACCTTTTCCATCGTCTAATCAAAACACTAGGGTTCTGTTAAACAGCTTCTGAGTATTTTCATTTATTATTTTCTCATAAACATGAAAAACTTAGGTGAAGAAGTTTAACTATAAAATTCGAAATACTGATAAAACCATATACTATCAATCTCACTAATAATGATTTCATGGTACGCTATTTGTTGTACTCAATCAGGAAAATTTGTAAACATAACACATGAAGCTTCTAAGGCAATAAAAACCAAATAGAAAACTACGTACACTTACCAGAGTTGAATAAAGTAGAAAGAGCAAATCCAAACGTAAAAATACTGATACCATATAGGAGTATAGACAAGAAAATAAGGAATGGATTCGATAGTCCCAAAATAGGGCCATTTCCTGATAATGGAAAACAGAGCAAAATAGTAAGAAAGAGGCTAATGAGAATGAACACAAACGAGTTCGCAATCAGCCAAGAAAACCAATAAGTTGATTCTCCCAATCCCAGAAGCTTCAACATTTCCTACAACTGAAAATTTAAGATTAGATCTTACTTTCATTCCTCGTTGTTTTTCGATCAGGATAAGTCGAATGCAGTATAATGTTGGGAAAATGAAGCTCAATATCAACGCAAGTGCCAGCTGTTTTTGGATGATAATTATGAAATCATCTTTGACATAAGGTGGAAACGGCATTCTCTGTAAGACAACCTTCAATTTTTGGGACGAATCATTGGTTTTGCAATTCATGTTGATTAAGGAGCGATCTATGGCGTATTGCAGAACTAAAAATTCTTTCTTATAGTTGGGAGGAGACGCTGCAATATCCGTAGATCTCGGACCCCCTTTGAAAAACATTGGGAATAACGTTCTCGTATACCAGTCAGTTTTGGAGCGAAGCCTTATGGTATAACTTGCCACATTCAAATTGGGAGAAGAAACAAAGATCACAGCTCCCAATGTTTGTTGAACTCTTACATCATCGCTCTGAAAATACGCAACAGCCTCACTTTCCGTTTTAAAGCCAAAAGGTTGCAAATTCGTATACATGTAAACCATGTTCATAATTTGGAGACTTACTGTATCATTGGGAGCGTACACCACATATTTGTGCGAAAAGTAGAAATCACTATCTACATAAAATGAAGACCAGTGTGAAGACTCTTGAACTACATCTCTCGACGTCCTTCCGCGTAAGAAAACAAGTACACATACTAAGAGCAAAGGAACAGCAATAACAAAAATAGCCTGGAACCATGAACGCCAGAAAAGTAGCAGATTTTTCTTTGTCATCCAAAGGATGTTAAAACAAATGCCAGTCATTATAGGTCAACAGAGCCTTTAAAACAACTTTGAACGAGTTTAAACAATCGTATGAAATGCTACTTAAAGGTTGAAACAATTTCAGAGAAGAATCAACTAACAAGATGCAGTCTATAATCTGAACTTTAAATACTAATGATCACCACAACAGGAAAGCGGTCTTTTTTTAAATATACGGAAATCTGATACTGAAGAAGAAACTTTTTAACGAGAGAAGATACGGGGGACAACAATGACATCCTTCCTTTTCATCTTGTGACCTGAAAGTGAGCAAAACATAACTGAGAGACCAATAGAATCAGTATTATGGTATAGTTTGTGAAATAATGATAAGATTTTTCGCTACACTGATTTTAGTTAACTATAGTACATTGTTGTGGGGGAGGGGGAAACCATATCTTCGATTTTTCAAATTTGAGTTTGTTTGGTTGGTACGGACTTACTCATTCCTGAATGAAATTAGCCGTCAATCCTGTCAGTTGATTGTTTATCGTACACACTAATTTTTGTATCCGTTTCAATCATAAAATTTTTTCTATAGCCAGTGACGCGGTTAGTTTAATGCAAATAATTTTTGTAGCATTTCGGTGTTTTTTCACAGCTTCACAACCGTTTATGATAGTGTGGTGGAGAACAGCCGTAATCACCCAAGGTTACCATGCGAACACGGAGAATTGCCCTATAAGCAAGCAAGCACGTGCCTGAAAATACGCCATAGTTTAGCTGTTTGTTTAAAAGTCGGCATTATTGAACTAACTCAACGACCTAACCTATTTCCTGGATGGACAAAAACTTGCTTCTTACTATTTATTTCCTTGTATTATGATTTTAATGACAACATAAACGAACTTTGAGACAGAATCTGGATCTATAGATGTGTAGTAATGCAGTGCGATCAAGCGAGGGCTACTTGCTAAAACGCTTTAATGACATAAGCCTTCAAATACTTTTAAACTAAAGACAAGATCATTAGCCTGAAGATGGTTCTGTGTAATAAAATGAAGTTATAACAAGCGAAATTTTAGCAAAAACTAGACATAATATATCACAGGAGAGTAGTGAAAACTAGTCTGTAATTCGCTTATTCCTGACATATTAAGAGCTGGTTGTTAGGGATTGTTTACAATACTAGGTAGATTTTTAGTTAAAGAGTTTGCATTTGTTCAGTTTTGCCCAAGCAAGCGGTCAATTTCTTGAAGATTGATTTTGCCACCACTTAAGCGTTTATTTTTTTCCCAGTGCACGAGTCCATGCCCAACTTAAAACCAAACGATTGCCCTTGTTAGTGTCCGTAGAATTTATATTCAACCTTCAAGTTTAATGAAGGTACAGATGACTTTACTCTTGGGTTTACAACTGACTAGCCATCCAAACTCTAGGATAAGGCAGTACACCATCCATTTGCTTAAACTATCAGGATTTACACTGAATATGTTCCTGGTCCACAGGCATGTAACTCAGGCTTATTTTTATTTCAGCTGTTTTAACTTTGAGACCCATTGATATTGGTAAATATAACATAGTTTTTCAATTTATTCCAGTCAGTCACAACCGGACTAGTTCTTTGTGGGGCAGGGTTTAGCGAAACAAATCAAGATCACTATATCCGCAATGACTTTAATATCTTAAGGAATTACAAGTCATTGATTTCACCGACCTACTTTCTAGCATAACGACTATAAAGAAGTTTTATATCACAAGCAAAGATTGAATCATCCACGTGCTTGTCATGGAAACACATATCATAACAAAACGAACTTATCCAGAAGCCGATGTAGGGGATTTTAAAAAAATTCAATCTGTATCTTACGTTTCTTTCTGAATAACTAAACACCTTTATGCAATTTTTACTTCGAACACCTGTATGAGATACTATACAACATATTCACCAACCTGATTATAAAAAAGCCGCTTTGACCTAACAATAAAAATCCGCGCCAATACCCAATATCTTTTTCACGAGCTAGTATAAACTAATTGATTTCTTTGCGCTCGATTCTTGTCCTTTCTGTGCGGTTCCAAGTGTTTAGTAGTGTCTAATGGATGGAATTCTAGCCACCAGACTACACAAATTGTAGTCAGTTGGCAGCTGTTTGTGAGTTTGTATATCTCGTGATTTGAATGAGAACGTTTGTTTCGGGAAAGTAGGGTTACCAGCAGCTATCACATTACCAGACCGGAGATCAGTTAGTTGCAATGTGGAGAATAATTATGGGAGAACTCTAATGCTAATAGGAAGATTTCAGAAGTAAGTAAATAAATAGATACCTTAGTTTATTAATTGGTTGTGAAGATTTAATGAGAGAGAGCCAAAGTGAAAACAAGGGAAGGGAAACAGTGATAATAGGCCAGCTATATTAAGTCACTGGTCCATTGAGGAATGGGCAGTGAAAAACCGTTCAAGAGTAAACCAACAGAAGTGTCACGTCATGTACATTCTGCCCCATATGACGCAGACGATTTACACCCTCAATGGAAGTCCAATCCCTAATGTCTCCTCAGACAGCGATCTCCGTTTAATAATCACAGAAGGCCTCCACACAAGCCTGAACTATATAGGGGACGCAGCCAAGCCAAATACGACTGTCCACTTTATGCGAAGGCAACTTGATACTATCAGCCCACAATTATTCTAGTTATTTGTGCTGTGCAGCTGTGCAACTGTGAAGCTTTTACGTTGCGAAGGGTTCGGCTGAAAAACTAAATAATTGCAGTAATAGGTGAAAAAGTAAAATCAAAAGTACTACTACTATTGTTTTTTTAAGTAAAGAAAATACTGGAAATTTTCTTTGAACTGAGTGCATCCCAAATATACAGCAGTACTGACCTTAGCCTACTTGAACGTATTAAGAGAGGATATGCAGAAGGACAATTGAGTGAGTACCAACCGAATTTTAGAAAATTCCTCACAACTGAGCCCTCTTATACTGTAAAGGTCCATAGCAAGACGATATCGAACCACAGTGGATGTTACGAGATAAAAGTTCATAAAGTTACATGAATGCTATCAAGTGAAATGGCGGTGCTGAAAAATGTAGTTCACATGGAAATCCTTGTTGTATTTTTCACTTCGAAAAACTGAAAGTAGAATTCAGGTGTGTGGTTCCTTGCTTTTTTCGCACTAATAACAAACATGTTACGGGAGAAATGAAGACATTTGGCTGATTAAAACCTTTATATAAATATCATTAATTTCACTGTTTTTTGGGTATATTTGTTTTACTTAACTTATGAACTTGTTTCATTTATTATTTTCGGACATTTTGGTTTCTGTTTGTCTTGGTTTGCTAATCGGGAGTTTTTTCTCCAGGAACCTATAAAATTGAAGGTTTTTGTAGTTATTATAATTATTGTTGTTAGAACGATATTTTGGTCGACTATTTGTGAATTGCGAATAGACTTCGGTATTAACTTTGGAGTTTGGTTCTATTGTTAATTTGGGTTCGTGAATTGCAAATAGATCGACATACTGTACTTCAATAACGGGAGGGAGCAAAACTTGGACGTAACACATGCCGATTTACAGTCAAGATCAAAATTTTAAGATTGCTAACATATTTTTTTGATTTACACGATATAAAAATGAAGGCACAGTGATCTGATGCTTGTGAGATATTATATTTATCCTTTTTCTTTTAATATGATTTCTTGGTAGGAGGTTACGGACATCAGTATCACTGATAAGTTACATCCTGCTATATCGTAGGGAGACGTAAGCATTCAAAATTTTCTGCCCCACAGACATGGGCAGATTGAGTTTTTGCCCCACCATCATGAATGTTGGTTAGATACACCACCCTCCCTCCTTCAGATCCAGAACAATAAGTCTTCGGATATACAAGCTGTTGAGACATTAGTACATGACCAAGAAACATGTGAATGAAAGCTTTGCTGGCTGGAATATAAAGGCAATACACCGAATCAGTTGTAGTGTAGTGAAGTCATATATTTGAATTCGCTTACATTTTATTAGGTCAAGCCTTTCGGTTAATTTATTTTACCAGACCATTTGTATAACAATAACTCATATGTACCATTGGCTTTTATTAATGTGTGGTTTGTATGAATTGGTATGACTGAACATTGTTTACACCTACGCACATATTCATCCTATTCACTTTAATATTAATCTCCTAAATATCACGATGACTCAGATATCTTCCATTGTATACATACGAACATTTTAATCTTATTAATTCATTCGCCGATTCGCACATTCACTCGCTAGTGTGTCTGTCCGGTCTGCTTGTGGTCTGCCATCCCTATTTGTGGTGTGCCAAAATAAACGTATTCAACACTTCGAGTTTAGCTTCTGCTTTATAACCGTCAGACGCCATTTGGTAACGATTGTCTGAACGAGCTAATTACCGATCTTTATAACACGCAGATAATTGGTCACCACAGTAGTACCCTGTTGCCCATAATGCATATTAAGCGATTTTTTGTAAATAAACTAATTTGTCCGTCAACTAGTTATGAAGGTTTTAAAGCAGATGGCTTTGGTTCACTCTCTGTATACATAGAAGACTTAGAAGTAGGTTCATCAGCAAAGTCGCCTAGTTGCCAAAAAATTAGGAACCGTAACAACTCTAGCTTTATTCCAGTACACTCGAAATCCAGTCAGATATGACGTACTACGTTTTTCTTCCATTCTGAACTCAGTATTCCTGACAGTGATGATGTCCACAAAATAGTGTTCCATCATTCTATCTAGAGGAGCGATCTCATGGTCATTAACGTCGGGTTCATTTCTGCTGTAGTCTGTAAAACAGACGCGCCGAGTAGTCATGAAGATGATCAACTCTACAGCCCCAACCAAAAACAGTGAAACAAAATACGGCGCGTTTCTGGAAGGCATGGACTGACTTCCAACAGTAATACAACCGAGGAAACCTGAACAGTCCAAAAGGAGAAAAAATGCCACCAACCCTGGATTTGACAGGAACAATTGACATTTACTAAGACAAAAGAAAAATGTAACATGGCCAAGAACCCTGTGACAGCAAATACGAAATGATGGATTAAATGAACAAGAAGTGTATAGGAACAGTGATAATTTATGTCCTACTTGATGATCTATGTTTCGAATTCTGTTATGAATCACAATTTCTGCAAGTTCTCGATCATAATCTTGTCAGGCTGTTATGACTCACGAACTATGGTTTGAGCATGAGTGCGAAAATTTAAATCGCTATGGTAAAAAGTACGCATTTCTTGAGAAACTGCAAGCATCCATGATGTAGCAGCGGAAATATGTTGACTAAAGTAGGTGGGAAAGTGTAAGACTATTATGATTGTAAATATGGCAGTGGATAAGGAGACGGAAATAATGGCAATTCAGTAGTGTATTTCAAAGTAGTAAATCGATGACAAGCCATAAAGAACTCACAAATAGATGGTCGTCAATGGAGTTTTCAGCAATTTAAATAGGGTGATGGTTTCTTAGGCTTAACGGATGCTGGACCACTGGAAGTTAAGTCGCAAATGGTGAGGTTTCAGCGACGCCTCGTTAGGGCAGCAGATTGGTTTCTTACCAACTAGCTACCGTTTACGATTATCGGTCGGTCCAGTGAGTTGTCTTTCTATTTCAAGTAGAAATTAACGGAGGATATGTGGCCAAAAAATAATTTAACCCCACTTAAGAGCGGATTAAAAAAAGAAATCTCATTTCTGAACTCAAAATGGTTTAGATGTGCAGAGGGTCAGTTACGTTTAAGTACAGTGCAAATGAGTTCACGGTACCGTATCAATACAAAGTAGGGCTTTGTTCAGAAGCCTTAAAATGCATGCAGTCCATCTGCCATCCGTATTTTTGAAGGAAGTATGTCCCATGTTTGTTCATACTTAATGAGGAAGACGTTTTACTGGATCTTGTTTTGTACTTCTCTCCTGTACCTTAGATACTTTATCACGAAGTTGTGAGTACATGGACCTGAGATACGGGTTAAACTGCAAGGATTATGTGATTTCGTGAAGGAGTTTGAAGTAAAGAATCAGCTTGGACTCAAGTCTTTATTCCAGATTGGCTCAAGTTCAAGGGTGTAGCATCTGGTGAGATATTCCATGATTAAGTTAAGTATAAACATTTTTCAACTGAAAAGCCTTTGTGTTCCTTCTGATTTCATAATGCAAGTTAGGTATAAGTTGGAAAATAAGAACTAACGGTATTCAGAGACAAGCCTTTCACATATATGGCATAGAAAAAATCCAGATTAATTGAAATCACCTATCATTTGTCGTTAGTCCATCGTTGTAAACTTGAAAACCATCTCTCCCTAGTATGAAACACATCACCAACAATCATCAGCAACCCTAGCTCAAGGAAACTAAACCCAGAACCTTCGGTCTCGCGCTGGAACGCTTAATCTATAAACCACTAATACGGAATCCAACTGTTTTAATGTTGGACTTAAAACAGTTCAAGGTATCGCGCAACTTTACACACTGTTTTCGGTGGATAACTGCCTTCACCGGCCACGACTCCTCACTGAAACTCCTAGAATTTTCTCACGAAGCTAGTCATCATAATTATAATTAATGGGAACATATTTATGATTTTTAATTTGAAATTGCGGTGATTATTGAGTTTCATAGAAATTGGCGGTCCACATGTTGTGCGTTCGTGGGTGAGACTGAGGGTCCTGGGTTCGATTATTCGGCGCAGGTTTGTCGGCGCGCACTGCTGATAAGTCCTATGCTGGGGCGAAACGGTTTACGATTGCTAGCATGTTTCTACTAATTGTTCAAAATGATCGACACATGACTCCATTGAAACCAAGTTCCAGATAAACTACGAAGGACGTTACGAATGATGAAACTTAGCGGTTTTCTCTTTTGGGATGATTCTGTTGAAGTATGTTCAGAGAATTTAAGACTTGGCGAGTAATGCACTTCAAGGCTATTTGGTAACTTTGGCAGTAAGCTCTTGCTGAATATGGGGTTTTCAAGCAAGCGTGTCTCCAAAACACAGCTAGCTTGTAGCGACTCAAAATTCACGAAGATAACGCTACTGGCTTATTTGGAGCATTCATTATTATGTCTACTTGTACCAGAGAATATTTTAATGAAATCGTTGATTATTCGTACTCTGTACAATTTCCGTTTGTTTCGTCGCCATCCTGGTTAAACTGCTCGTGGTAGCTTCGACCATACTTTCTTGCACGATCTCGGTATTATTTCGGTACCCTTTTCTGGATTATATCTTCCTGTCTGTTTTTGACTGACGACGAGATTACGATTAGTTGCGGGAACGTAACTGGTCTGTAGTAGTGTTCATAGTAAACCTCGACTTATCCCACTATGATCTACTTTTCTCAGTATTAAATTCTTAGTTCCAGCGCTTACACCAGTTATCTTCATCACTGACTTCGTACTTGATCGTTTGTGCTAAACGTCTTATGTCATATCTATTAGTTCTACAGATCAATTTTGGGTCATCTGCGCAGAGTTATGTCTTCCCTGTGTTGAAGAGGCTGGATATTTTGTTGATGTTTATTATGAAAAGTGATGATCCCGAGAAGCCGTCCTGCACAACACTACTGCTTATCGGTAGATGTAGAAGAGTCAGCTTGGAATTTTCGCATGGATAGACTTGAAGTGAAGAATGGTACTAGGCAAGGTTGCTTACTCTGACCCTTTCTCTTGTTCCTAGTGACAGACTGGATTATGAAGACGTCAACATTTGGAAGGAAGCACGGGATACAGTGGACAGCCTGGATGCAGCCCGACGATCTATACTTTGCAGATGATCTGGCTCTTCTGTCGCACACACAACGACAAATGCAAGAGAAGACGATTAGTGTAGCAGCAACCTTAGCAGCAGCAGGTCCCAACACACACAACGGGAAAAGCAAGATTCTCCGATACATCTCCACATGCACAAACCAAATCACACCGGTCGGAGAAGTTTAAGAAGATGTGGAAACCCTTAACTATGTATGCAGCACCACTGACGAGTACGGTGTATCTGATTCAGATTTGACGGCAAGGCAACGATAGCATTTCTACAACTGAAGAATATCTTAAAGTTAAAACAACGATTAACCAACATCAAAGCTAGACTTTTCAATACAAATGTTAAGACAGTCCTACTGTATAGGGTGAAAACTTGAAGAAATGCTGAAGCCGTCATCCCAAATATGCAAACGTTTATTAACAGTTTTCCACGCAAGAAATCCGTTGGACAGATACCATCAGCAACTACCTATTCAGCGAAAGAACAAACCTAAGGAAGAGATTAGGAACAACCACTGGAAGTGGATAGGACACACATTGATGAAAGAGCCCAAATGCATGAGAAGACAAGCCTTGACTTGAAACACTCAATGTCAGAGGAATGGAGGAAGGCCGAGAAATGGAGACATATACTAGAAGAATGAACAAAAGTCTGATGGAACTGGAAATGGAAGCCCAAGACAAAGTAGGCTGGAGGATGCTGCTTGACAGCCTCTACTCCACTGGGGGTAACAGGCATAAGTAATTGAGTAAGTAAACAAGTAAGTATGGTGTCTGTCCTTGAGAAAAGACCTAATCCAGTACAATAAGGAAGTCAGTAATCTTGATGAACAGAAATGTGATTACCAAACGAATATGAAGCACCTTATCGAGAGCCTTTTTGATACAATAACACATTACGATCTCATGTTGTTTTTGATCGCGTATGCTGGCAAATTTATTCCAGAAATCCTGCAGACATGCGGTGCAATACCTAGTCCTAATGAAGCCATGTTATGATCCGTCGATAAGACATTCCCTGAGTGGATGATGAAGTCAATAATTTTTTCTATTCACTCCATTTTCCGGGGTCATTCCCAGATGCACCAGAAGATTCTACGTTTATTTAAACAAAAGAAAGAATGTGACACCTCTGAGAATCCTGGCACAGCAGATGTGGAAGTACTGTGAAAATCCATCTCAAATGTATAGAGATGAATTTTTGAAGATCAGCAAAAACGGGCATATCCTTTAGTGTGATACAATATCAAGCAGTCAAAGAGACTGTTTTCGTATATTAATTACAGAATAGGGATTCGCCACTGGATTATCAGCTCAATAACGAAAAGGAATGCGTCTCAAATGATAGGGGAGAACCAGAATATGTCAGAATCTATAGTGGACATTTTCGTCACAGTATTCACTGAGAACCTTCTCATTAGTGGAGGACTCAACCTAAGCACAAAATCATCAGATCTACTACTCAATGTGGAATTCGGTGAAGATGATATTTCGATGATCGTAATAACTTATGTTGCGATAAAGTTAACAGGATTGAAGGAATTACACTGAAAATTTTGAGATAGATGACAGAATGTATTGAAGACCTTTCGACCATGAAATGCAAAATTCCATTTGGCCAAGTGATCTTCCTAAGGAGTGTAAGGATTTAGAGTACATGACTTCTGTTATCGCGAAATCCAGACGGTAAATCAGGTTGATAAATAAAAATTTCTCTGCGAGAGATACTAAGCTTTCCCTTTTCACAATTTGTGTGAGAACGTCAGTCATGACGGTGGGACGATAATCTCACTGCCCCTATGTCTGTGGGGCAGAACATTCTGTTTGCTTACAGCTCCATACGATATGGCGGGATGTAACTAACCAATTAATTGAAGTTACTTTTCCAAGTCAGTCACGTCTACGACTCATGTTTATAACTCTCAACCAGTTTCACTTCCTACCAAGAAACTACCATAACAGAACTAGGCAATTATGTTGAAGTTATCACTCGTGACTAACTGAGCCGCGCATTAAAAAAGAGAAATATCATCAAAGCATCAGATCGCTGTTATATATTCTGTGAACCAACGTGATTTTCAACAATTTAGTTCTTTTGAATTTGACTTATTCATAGGATTATTTGCCTATTCATTATCTTACTAGTAACTTGTCTTCACTAACCTATATAAGCACATGTATACAGTTAGTGTTCTAATACAGAAAACGCAAGGTCTGAGTAATCATACCTTTGCCTTATCCAGATCAATTTGTTACAAGTCCTGTCACATTTACTGCAAAATTTATTAAAGTAAGATTAGAGAAAAGAGTTTGTTTTTGAAAGCATATTTACTCCGTATCACATTTTTCAAAGTTAGTACAAACAGCAAAGGTACACCGTAGAGTTCTTGGATGGTTCGCAAAATTCAGGAGTGAATTTGTTGGGAAGTGTCAGTCGGAAAGCGCTTGATGGAAGCTGTAACCTGGAAGTGCGCATACAGAAGGTGTACTTTGCATTGGACCGCCATGAATGTTCCACTATGTAAAGTGTTCTGAGAAGGGACAGTAGAGAGAGACAGAGAAAGAAAGAAAATAAAGCAACAGGGCAATTTTAGATATGTAATCAGAGTATTGCTTAACCTTTTATGGTGAAGTGAACAATGCAGTGGTAGGTGAAGAGAATATATCGGTCTAATTAACATCGGATGCAATAAAAGCTTCAACTCTTCCAAGGTTGAATCTCCGATACTACTTTACGCTGATGATGTAAAACATTTGGCTAGCTTAAATGCATTTCAAATTGACCTATACGTTCTGGTTAACTGGCCCATAACATCTCCAATGCCTATCAACTATAAGTGTGTCTGTATGCGCATTGAAGATACAAAGACGAATAAATGCATCATTTTGGCGGAATCGATTTTCGCAGTCCGCCATTACAATAATATTGAGGTTTTAGCCAGGCATGATCTTAAGACCGTGTCTTATTACTGAGCAGTTGCAGAAAAGGCTCTCAGAACTCTGTTGGCTTCTAGATGGACATTTTCGACATCGCACACTAGTATGTTTATTGTAGTAAACTGAAGCTTAGTGAGATCCAAACTTGAAAACTGGGTTCAAGCTACTGTTTAAAAGGTGACTCAAATACCTCAGAAAAAGTAGTCGACAACTTTTGTTGATAGTGTTGTTCCTTCCATGCGGCTAAGCTTTCTTTGGATTTTAATAAATCCCATCTACTCAATGCGAGTGAGAGGCATTGGATTGTCAGCGTCACCGAATCAATTTCACAGCATATATTCAATGAAATCACTTATAAATTGATAGCATAGGCTTCTTTATGGCGGATTTGTTGATCGTTAGTTGTTACTACTTAGTAACTAGTCGTTTGTCTAAAAATATGACTTCAAACCTGACTTTGGGTAGTAAAAGAATGTTTCAGTATGCGGAGAGGTATGTTTCTAGTTACTATACTTCTGGAAACTACGGAATTAGAAAAATCGGTTAACAGAAGTGGTCGACGGGAAGCACCTACAATAACCTTTGATTTACCGACGAAATTGAAGTGATTTTCAGGTTTTTCTAAAACTCTAAGCAAAAGATGATATCATTCTTCCTCACGTTAATTGGTACCACAACCAACCTATCCAAAAAGCTAAAACGTTTCTGAAGATTTTCGTACGAGCACTTTATGATTCAGCGTTGAACAGTATCTCCTAAAGTGTGGCTTATCTCTTAAATTTACCGGTAGACTATCAAGATGGAGGAAAATATGGGCGACATTTTGCACCATGCAAGTTTTTCTCAATCTCTCCGAGCTTCTCCAGTCGGAAATTCAAATCTTACAGGAGTGTTGAGTTGGTTAAATTTTTGGTCTGCACACATTTCCAGTCGCCCTTATTTGAACATATTCCTAAAGAGCAATATCTATCTTTATTCAAAATTTGCACGGTGGAAATCAGAACAAAATAGATGTGCGGACAATTTGGATTTAATTTGTTCGTCTTTGGGTGGACACGACTAAACAGTCAGCTTTTCAAATTTTGTATTTGTTTGTCATTTTACACTTATTTCCATTTCTATTCATCATTATCTGATGATTTATACAACATTTTGCGCAGTTTTATGGATTATTATTATTTTTTTAAAGTTTATTTATCCATGTTAGAAAGTAATACAATGACGAGGTAAAGAGAAAAGTAAGTAACTTATCACTTCTCTTCAGAACTTTGGGTCCAGCACCATCTCAATCAGAAGATTTAGGCAGATTCTGGTGGTAGGAATTTCTTTGATTTAGAGGACATCAAACTGTACGACACTTAGGTTTCCTTGGAAATGGATAAAACATTTAAATAGGGATGAGTTATAACTGTAGTTATTTCATCGAAACTAACTACAGCACCTAAAACTTCATGATGGGAGCTGTGTACAGTCATATATGAGAATTTTCACTGATGTTTATTCCTAAAGCTATAAAAAATCCTGTTGTTGCCCTCTATGTGTCAAAATCGATATTTTGTTTTCTATCAAAATATGTTCTGAGGTGTATTGAGCAACACAAATTTTGCTGTCAAATGTACAGTATTGGTGTTCTGCTTAAAATTTTAATCAGAGAACAGATTAAAACCCAGAAATCTACATTAGGGATTTTCGAAGAAAAAAGTGATTTTTAATCCATTTCCAATACGTCGAAGAAGTATTCATACAAGAATTTTACTTATATGTCTAAGCAATCCTTGGTGTACAACTCTTGTGAATATTCGGTTTTAGAGTCCCCATAACAAGCTCTACGTGAATTTCGCATTGCTTTTTTGACCCACTGTAACATTTCCCTGAAATTGTGGGAAAAACTATGTTCCTTATTTTTTAACAGGCCTTAAGGAAGTGAATGACTTCCTAGTGCAAAAACGACTGTCATAGAAATTTCTAAATCACCCCTTTCCTTTATGACATTAGGTTTTTTGGGATTCTTTGATCGAATATCAAGATCCAACGTAAAATAGATAATTTAATATTTAAGGCCACACTTAGACAAGAATATACAGACTAATTCGGCACCGAAACATTAGACATTGTGTTTCCAGACGCGGTACAGTCAAACTTTTACTAACGCGAGGTAGATATCCTCTGTAAACCTATTTGTGTTGTGTCATTCACTCTTATGCAAATTATAAGTATGCTTGCTAGTTGGTGAAATAAATGAAGGTAGTTCTCATAGGTTTATTTTCTTGACTAAAAATTTTACTGTGTAGTATGTGACACTTGTTTAGTAAGAAGTTAGCTAGAAGATAACTCGGCATTGAATCTTTGCCTCTTCTAAGTGCTTCTTTTGGCATCATAGCCGGGAAAACTTGTAGAATAAGAGTTTAGTGGATTTTAAAGAGCTTTAAGAGCGTTTATCATGTCATCTTCAGTCGTATCTTGTGATTAGGAGAGTAGATGTAATATAGGTTGAATTGTCCTTCTATTAACTTCATTTTACAAGACTTCAGTTGATTTTATTGATTTTTATTTAACCAGATTCTCGACTGCTCCACTTGTCTTCGAAGTCTCATCTGCGCTGAAGGCCTGGTTTGCGATGAGATCTCAGCTCTCACACGACCAGTAGTTTCAAAGTGTATAGCTTGTATAAGGTTAATGTACTTCTTTGGTACACCTTTTAATGACAGACACTGCCACAGACCATCGCGATCCACAGAGTCACAAACAACCAAGGGAATCGTTAGCACTCTCACAATATGGTAGGATACTACTCAGAAAGCCTCTGCTAAAACATTTTTTAGTGAAAATACTTGTAAATCTTAGCTATAGACATTTATCTACAAAGTTATTGCATTTTCGTAGATACTGATCTTCACACTAAGTGCCTACTAAAACTGGTAAAACCATTGGTTTGGCATTAGTTTCGGTATTTACCTAGATTCGAGGTCATTTGAAGCAATGTGTAAATTACTACAACTCATCCAAGTATCTAAATTGCTGTAAACCATTTTTCCAGTATCTTGTAAAACAAATAAGTCAAGTGTAGTAGTTACAAAATAAGAATCTCTTAATTTTCGCGAACTTGTAGAGGTAAGACAACATTGTCTTAATTACAAGTGTCGTTGCTTAAAACAGGAACAACGATTCAAAGGGATATATTTAAAAAGTTTTTCGGATACTAAATAACATGTCAATGTACATAATTGAAATTACATGAGTGTCGCTTATCCGCCAAGCATATGTTTCATTCTCGACCAGCTTGTCAAAGTAACAGCAATCGCACCAACAGCAAACCCAGCTGCCCCACCAATTCCAAAACGTTTCCAGCCACCTGGTTTAAGAATTCCTAGCGGTTTAAAAAAAAATTGTTTATCCAGCGAGAATACTCAAACAATATTTTATGATACACTAAAACTTATTAAGGCACAGATATGCGACCTAAGAAAGTGAAGGAACTTTTCTGTCTTACAAATACTTTTATTTTAATAAACAGTTGATATTTGCCATAACTGTTAAGAATGAAATGACACCAGTGTAATGATTTTGCTATCGAAGTGTTCAACTTGGTTGTCATTCCGCTTGTCTGTTTAAACAGCAAACAGGTAGACTAGGTCAAAAAGAGGTTCCAGGGTAAATGGTAATAAGATATTGACAGGTGCATGCTACTTATCAAGATCCAGCTCAATTACATGATGCAAACAATTATATGCTATTGATCGAAAATTCGACTTAACAAACTGAGGAACACGTATCTACATCAATGAGTTAGTTTCTGTATTTATACTGATTCAGGTTAGATAATAAAAGCTTTCTAAATACTTGTTTTCGAACTCAAATAAGGTGGATGAGCTGGGAAATAAGACAAATGATATTAGCACACAAAACTACTGAATGAAGGTTTGGTTCCAAAGGAAATGTGAAAGCTATTGATAAGGTTTTCGAGTTCACACGACTAAGTAGTTAGAAAACTTAGCTTGATAAATTTTCAAATCGTATACAACAGGTCAAAACCCGACTGTAGCAGCTACCTCGAAGTAGAGGTCGTGCTTGATTGTCATGATAAATCAACCGAACTATATTAACCGGAACACAAGTTTATTTAGGTCTTACCATGCCAAGCAGGTAGATAGGAGAACGGTGAAACTACAAAAAGCAATACAAACTCTTAAGACGAAGTCCTACTGCTGACTGTAGAGTTGTATGAAAGTACCAAGATGCTTCGTTCGAAAAACCAACCACTGCAACGATGTTGGCTAAGTGAGAGCTCATGGAGAACTATCATCAGGATTGATTATTTCAAGCTGTGTTCGTCAGGGCTGTCTACTTTCTTCATTATTGTCCAAATTTATGATTGACGTGATTTTAGGTACGACACTTTCATCATCTGAATTTTTAGGAGTTAAACTTTTGCCAGGGGATCCGCTCTTTGACCTACATTATGCCGATGACACAGTTCTACCTGGTGAAGACTGACGAAATGCAACCTTCTGACCACCCTAAGCAACAATAAGAGCATGTTTGGGATGCGATTCTCACCCTCGAAATGCAAAATGTAAGCTCAGGATTGGGTTGCATCGGCACCTGAACTAGTAATAGGCAGTGAAGCAGTGGAGCGTGTCGACCGCTACACTTGTATTGAAAGTCTCATCAGTGCTGATGGCCTGGTTTGCGACGAGATCTCAGCTCGGATACAGAAGGCTCGATTGGCTTAGGCGTAGGTAAGATAACCCTCTGCTAACCAAACGATAGGTGCAGTGCGCAGCAGTCCGCTCCGCCCTACTTTGCAGGTGTGAAACACTCCCTATCACTAGTTCAGGTGCCGATGCAACCCAGTCTTGAAGCAGCATTTTGCATTTCGAGGGGGAAAACCGCATCCCGAACATGCTTGCGTTGTTGCTTTGGGTAGTCAGAAGACTCTGCATTTTGTCAGCGTCTTCACCGACTATGTCATCGGCATATTCTAGGTCAGTAAGCGATTTTCCTGGTAGAAGGTCCACCCCTGAAAAACCTGATGAGGGTAATGGTAAGTCTAAAAGGATGTCTACGACAAAGTTAGACAAGAATGGAGAGAATAGACATCCCTGACGGACACCACTTGAAGTAAAGAATTCCGATGACAGTTCGCCATAAGGTGTCTCCCGACCATTGGTGTTCGAGTAGAGAGCTTGCATAAGGTTAATGTACTTCTTTGGTACACCTTTTAATGACAGACACTGCCACAGAACCTAACGATCTACAGAGTCAAATGCGGCTTTTAGGTCCAGGAAAACAACTATTGTAGGACGCCTTAATGTGTGCCTGTGTTCCAGGACCTGTCGTAGTGTGAGGATGTGGTCTGTACAACCACATCCAGGTCGAAAACCAGCCTGGTTTTCTGTAGTCTGCTCTTCACGAGCTTTAGTTAAGCGTCGCCGATGCATTTTTCCATCCCTTTTGCTTTCGCCACCCACCTCTGTTCGCGGTCGTTACGTAGACTTTTTATAAGTCTGCGCCTAAGCTGACTACTCTCTTCATCATGTTCAGAGTCAGGTGGGATGAGTTTCCGGGCATCCATCAGATCGGTGGATGCTACTGAGATCCACGGCTTCATTCTAGCCTTATGGTTTACCTTACTAGTAGATATCACTGCTGTTTCCACAGCCTTTTTGATATCATTCCAAGCTGCCTCTGGATGGGAATCACTTACATGGTTGCCTAACTCTCTTTCTAGTTGCTCCTGAAATATTTTCTTAGTTTGATTATCATTAAGTAAAACCCTAAGAGGCTTCCTTATGGTGTCTTTCCTACGTCCAGTAAGTCGCAAACAGATGCGCGCTCGCACTAGGGCATGATCTGAATCTAAACATGTGACCCAGAACGAGCGACAGTCTTCTATCGAACCCCTCCATCGGTGGCTGATGGCGATGTGATCTAGTTGAGTCCAACGTTGAGAAGACTTTGGTGGTCGCCAGGTCAGCAGATGCTTTTCCTTATGCATAAAGTTGGTGTTCACTAAGAATAGGCGGTTATCTGAGCATGGTTGCAGCAGACGGTCGCCATTGTCTGTTCTCTCAGTCGCTACACCATAACATCCACCTAGATGTCTTTCCTTTTCACCTTGTTTACCTACTTGAGCATTAAAGTCACCAGCCATTATTACTATATCAGAGCGCCTAGCTTTTTGGAGGAGGTCCGAAAGCTTTCTGTAAAACTCATCTTTAACCTCGTCTGCACTGCAGTCAGTGGGGGCTTAGGCAGATATGACGAAGAGGCAAGGGCGAGTGTCCCTATCCTTCCGAGTCCTTACGGTCCCGTTTAGTCGGACAGCTCACAAACGACTATCTACTGGGATCCAGTCTAGGAGAGATAATTCTGCCCTAGGACTCAACGCTATGCCTACGCCAGCAAGACCCCTGGAAGCAGCATCAGGGCTACCGGATACACGAAGAGTGAATCAGGCTGTTTCTTCGTTTTGACAAGGTGGGATCAGGTTAATGACTTTACTATGATCCTGTATGCGCGTTTCCGAGACGCAGCATACATCGATGGCACGAGTTTCTAAAGTCCTAGGTAATGATGCCTGTTGCCCTATTTGACACAATGTCCGTACATTAAAAGCTCCAACATGTAGTTTAGAACGGGGTTTCAAGAGACCAGGAACGACGTTTCGTGATCTCGCTTCGTCTGTATTAGCGGTGCAGTGAGAAAAGGGAGTGTGAGTAGAGTTAGTCTTAGAGATAAAAGAGACTTTAGGGGTTGTAGAAAGGATTTGATTTTGACCAATTCGGTCTCTCGTGCTGTTACGGGTATGAGGGCGGTTGTCACTTCCCGGCTGCCCACACCGTGGAAGGTTGTTTCTTGAGGGACCTGAAAAGGAAGATAGATTAGTGTTGGTGCGTGACCGCAGAGCCCAAGGAACAACTGCTTGAGACCGGTCACGCACGGCCCTTTTATGAAAGGTATTTAGAGGATTAGCTCCGTTCTTAAAGGCCCTTAGTGGGCACCCTTACCCAAGGAGACGGAAATCCGTGAGTTAGGGGAGGTGTGACATTTTTAGGGCCGACCTTTTCTAACCCTTTCTTCCTTGTGAGAAGGCAGCATCGCTGCAGATGCTGGTTGTCCGAGGGAAACACCTTACTGCTGTCACATCTGTATGTAGTCAGCAGTACGACTTCGCCCTCAGACCTTGGGTAGCTGCTTTTAGTCTCATCGTTCTCCAATCGACCTGCCTGGCATGGTAGGACCTGCAGGTTCAGTATAGCTCGGTTGGGTCATCACGATAGGCAAGCCCGACAACCACGTCAAGGTGGCAGCTACGGTCGGGGGCGACTTTATCGCTCAAGTAGGTAGACTCAGAGAGAAGGAAAGATACCTGGTTGGATCGTATGCTGTCGCGGCTCAGAGAACAGACAATTGCGACCGTCTACTACAACCATGCTCAGATTACCGCTTACTTCTAGCAAGCACTAACTTGAAGTATAAGGAAAAACACCTTTTGACCTGGCGACCACCAAAGTCGTCCCAACGATAGACCCAACCAGGTCACATCGCCGTCAGCCACCGATGGAGGGGTTCGATAGAGGACTGTCGCTCGTTCTGGGTCACATGTTTAGATTCAGATCATGCCCTAGTGCGAGCGCGCATCTGTTTGCGACTTACTGGACGTAGGAAAGACACCATAAGGAAGCCTCTTAGGGTTTTACTTAATGATAATCAAACTAAGAAAATATTTCAGGAGCAACTAGAAAGAGAGTTAGGCAACCATGTAAGTGATTCCCATCCAGAGGCAGCTTGGAATGATATCAAAAAGGCTGTGGAAACAGCAGTGATATCTACTAGTAAGGTAAACCATAAGGCTAGAATGAAGCCGTGGATCTCAGTAGCATCCACCGATCTGATGGATGCCCGGAAACTCATCCCACCTGACTCTGAACATGATGAAGAGAGTAGTCAGCTTAGGCGCAGACTTATAAAAAGTCTACGTAACGACCGTGAACAGAGGTGGGTGGCGAAAGCAAAAGCGATGGAAAAGGCAGTGGCGATAGGCAACAGTAGACGACTTTACCGACTCATTAAGGAAACTGGTATTAGGAATCCTAGTGTAAGTGAGACTATCTCAGAAAATGACGGGACTATTATTTATTCTCAATCCAGGAGACTGGATCGATGAGCAGAACACTTTATGGATCAGTTCAACTGGCCTCGAGCCACTCTTCGGTTACCCCACGATCTCCAGTCATCGTGAATGGCAAGTCGACGTAAGCCCTCCAAACCTTTATGAAGTTGAAAAGGCCATAGGAAATCTGAAGCGAGAGAGAGCAGCAGGATCCGATAGATTGACTCCTGAGATTTTTAAGGATGGTGGTCCAGTTTTAGCAGCTAGGTTGACTGAAATCTTAGGTAGAATCTGGGAACTGGGCGTAATTCCATTTGACTGGTCTCAATCACTGATTGTCCGTGTTTATAAAAAAGGACAAAAGTCTTTTTGTGGCAATGACAGGGGAATCTGTCTAACTAATATAGTATATAAAATTTTGGCCTCAATAATACTTCGGCGCTTAACGAAAGCTCACGAAGAGCAGACTACAGAAAACCAGGCTGGTTTTCGACCTGGATGTGGTTGTACAGACCACATCCTCACACTACGACAGGTCCTGGAACACAGGCACACATTAAGGCGTCCTACAATAGTTGTTTTCCTGGACCTAAAAGCCGCATTTGACTCTGTAGATCGTTAGGTTCTGTGGCAGTGTCTGTCATTAAAAGGTGTACCAAAGAAGTACATTAACCTTATGCAAGCTCTCTACTCGAACACCAATGGTCGGGAGACACCTTATGGCGAACTGTCATCGGAATTCTTTACTTCAAGTGGTGTCCGTCAGGGATGTCTATTCTCTCCATTCTTGTCTAACTTTGTCGTAGACATCCTTTTAGACTTACCATTACCCTCATCAGGTTTTTCAGGGGTGGACCTTCTACCAGGAAAATCGCTTACTGACCTAGAATATGCCGATGACATAGTCGGTGAAGACGCTGACAAAATGCAGAGTCTTCTGACTACCCAAAGCAACAATGCAAGCATGTTCGTGATGCGGTTTTCCCCCTCGAAATGCAAAATGTTGCTTCAAGACTGGGATGCATCGGCATCTGAACTAATGATAGGTAATAAAGCTGTGGAGCGTGTAGACCGCTTCACGTATCTGGGAAGTCTCATCAGTGCTGATGGCCTGGTGACTGACGAAATCTCAGCACGGATACAGAAGGCTCGATTGGCTTTTGCCAACCTTCGTCATTTATGGCATAGGCGAGATATCCGTTTGCTAACCAAAGGATGAGTATAGTGCGCAGCAGTTCTCTCTGTCCTACTTTATGGCTATGAAACATGGCCAATGAGAGTAGGTATTCGTGGGTTACTGGTTTTCGATTATAGGTGTCTTCGAAGCATTGCTCGAGCATCGTGGGACAGCCGAGTAAACAGTGCCGTCGTTATGAAACGAGTATTAGGTAGGGACTGCAGACCAATACATGAAATATTGAAACTTCATCAGTTGAGGTGGTTGAGCCATGTGTTACGAATCCCTAATCACCGACTGCCTCGTCGAGCTTTGTTTTGTAGTGTAGGAATAGGTTGGAAGAAAGCTAGGGGCGGCCAGACCAAAACATGACAGAAATCCATGAAGCCATTGACGAGTGGACTTAGCCATGTCGGTAATTGTCGACTACCTGTTTGGGGTCCGCGAGATGATAATAATCGATGGCTAGAGACCTTGAATGACATGGCTCAAAATCGTTCGCAATGGCGCCAGTGCATTTATTCTTTGTGTTCTCTCAAATCCTAATCTTCTGGATTCTTCAACACCTCTAGCTTTTACTTTCTAAACTTATCTCACTGAATCATATTTCTTGAATAATATGTTCTAATCCTAACCTCCGACTACTTCTAATACCTTTACTACCTCTTCTACTATTGGATTTGAATTGACAATTACATCTCTGTGCTAATGTGGTATGGCAACATGAACTGATGTACTTACGTACAAAGTTCTACGTTGCATCTGACTGACTGACTGACTTGATACCCAATCTTTTCTATTATCACTAACACTTACTACATATACTACTCTGGAGTTTCCCTCTAACAATTTATTTTGGTCCTCGTAGGGTATGGCAACCCAAACTGATGTTCATAAGCATCAGGTCTTGCACTGCGACTTACCCGATTACTTCAGTATTTTTTCATTCCTAATAATTTTTGTTTTCGTACTATACTGTCACTATGTAGCTATGCACATTTTACTGGTTTATAAGTTGATAAGCATGTTAGTTGAGCTGTTTAAGGTAATCGGTCATAATAATAGAGATGTAGAATAAAAACGGATTTCATCCCAACTACTGAAAATCGAAGAGAATTTATCTATTTGCTAAAGTGGGATTCTTAAGTTATCCACATTCGTCATTTAGGTCTAAGCCCTCCTGAAGGATAGTAATAGGTACTACGTTTGTCATACAATCTCAATATTTTATATCATGTTCCTGTTTTGTAAACAGTTTTGGACAGCATCTTTCACTTGTAACCAATGTTTAGGAAACTTGTTCACCATATTTATAATCTTTCCTAGTAATAATTTTATTTCTGTTCAGACCTATTTATTTTGGATTGGTCATAAAACTGTATCCTCAAAGTCACTAAAGTATAGCACTCAGGATGACCGGCACTAATTCTGACGGTAGTTTTGTCAATTTCACAGTTAATGTTAAATTAGATCGCAATATTTTCGTTTCACCATTCTTGAATTTCGATCCATCTATTTTGGTTTCGGTAAGCAATACTCAATTATTAAGTTCATTCTCAGAATCCCGAAGAGCAATTCATTTTTCCTGAGGGAGAGAAACGTCGAGGTCGCTTTGAGCGATCGTTTTCCGAAATCGGAGCTATGGTTATTGGAGGTAACATTATTATAGTCGAATAAAATTCTGTTTAGGTGCATCTGTTGGGGGAATCAAAGGACTATACAGCAGTTTTAAGGATTCAGAGATAAAAAATCTTCCGACCCTTGCTATCAGACGAACGCAAATGCTTAATCATCTGACAAAATCCGGAGCGACACTGGCTCAAACCGCAGGTTCTATAGGGGTCATATACGCTTTGGCAGATTTTTTGATTTATAAATTACGTCGCAGTGCAGAAGACGAGATAAATACAATAGTAGCAGCTACAACTACTGGTTTGGTGTACACATCTCCTGGTAAGCAAATTCATGATTTAGTTCTGAACCAATCTATTGTTGATAAGTGCTTTTTATATATTTGTTTCCTACTTTGTTCATTTTAACCTGATCACATCGACGTTGGCGATGAATTTCCAGCTCATGTTGTTTTTGTAAACATTTATTACGTTAGATCCGCAGCATCTTTGCATCATAATTGCCACTTTAATTCCGGAAATCAGATGTGGATTCGACACAGATTGTATTTAGTTGTTAAATCCTTGATCATGGCTCTCTAAACCAGCTTACATAAAATTGAGCACAGTAACCCACCCATCCAAGTTCTCTCGTTTTGAATTACTATACCAACAAACATGATAATGATTAGTATGTACATAGCTCTCTATCTTGTTTATGTGGTACACAGTCATTGGAAATTTGCGTCGTTCAGCTACTATTGTCTTTTCAGTTCAATAATACATTTAAGACATTCAGTTTGTCGACGAATATTTTTAACGAAACTACAAATGCGTCTCTTAATACGGAAATTCAGGAAATAAATTTCGCTTCAACTTGAAAATTGCTAAGATTCACCGGAACCATATCACCTTTGAAATCGCATTATAGACAAATTAGGTTTCAATGATAACATGTGATGAGTAAAAGATATTTAGGAAATAGTTTCACCTCAACCCAATTTTTGATTCAGTGATTCTCCCTTTGAGTTAGTTAGTTTGAAAAGCGGAAAGAACGATCATGAGGAATTCAGAAGGTGGAATTGGAGAGGACACAAAGAAAAGATGCACCTGCGCCACTGAAAACGATTTTCAGCCGTCATTGAAAGTCTTCAACCACCAGTCACGATTGTCTCACAGACCCCAACCAAGTAATCTACACCTACTAACATGGATTAGTTAGTTGACAATAAAGTCATGGATTTGTGCCTTATTTTGGTTTGGCCCCTACATCACAAAACATCCCTCATCGAGGCAGTCAGTGCTTTGGCATACGTATCATATGTCCCAACTACCTCAACTTATGAAGATTCACCACTTCATCAATCGATTTGCAATCCTTATCTAGTACCCATTTTCTAACACCAGCACAGAATATACTAGGAATGCTTCTAAGACACCTATGATTGAATACTACTGAAATACGAATATCGTCTACTCTTACTCAATCAGTCAGTTACGACGTAGAAATTCGTACGTAAGTACATCAGTTCAGGTCGCCAAACAGCATCAGCATACAAACGCAACTGTCAGTTCAAATCCCATAATAGTAGCCATAGAAGTATTAGCAGCGATGGAGATTAAGGTTCGAAGATATCTTTCAAGAAGTACAATTCACTGAGATAAATTTAGAAAGACAAAGATAATGTGTTGATGAATCCAGAAGATTAAGATTGCCAGAACACAAAGAGTGGATACACCTACACCATCGCAAATGATTCTGAACCATGTTACTCAGGGTCTCTAACCATCGCTTACTAACGTCTCGCGGACCCCAACCAGATAGCCTACATTTACCAACATGATTCAGTCCACTTGTTAGTGATTTCATGGATTTCTGCCATGTTTTGGTCTGGCCGCCCCTAACTTTCTTTCAACCTACTACACCACAAAACAAAGCTCGTCGCGGCAGTCGGTGATTAGGGATTCGTAACACATGTCCAAACCACCTCAACTGATGAAGTTTCAATATTTCATGTACTGATCTGCAGTCCCTACCTAATACTCGTTTCATAACGACGGCACTGTTTACTCGGCTGTCCCACGATACTCGAGCAATGCTTCGAAGACACCAATGATCAAAAATCAGTAACCCACGAATACCTGCTCTCATTGGCCATGTTTCATAGCCATAAAGTAGGACAGAGAGAACTGCTGCGCACTATACTCATCCTTTGGTTAGCAAACGGATATCTCGCCTATGCCATAAATGACGAAGGTTGGCAAAAGCCAATCGAGCCTTCTGTATCCGTGCTGAGATTTCGTCAGTCACCAGGCCATCAGCACTGATGAGACTTCCCAGATACGTGAAGCGGTCTACACGCTCCACAGCTTTATTACCTATCATTAGTTCAGATGCCGATGCATCCCAGTCTTGAAGCAACATTTTGCATTTCGAGGGGGAAAACCGCATCACGAACATGCTTGCATTGTTGCTTTGGGTAGTCAGAAGACTCTGCATTTTGTCAGCGTCTTCACCGACTATGTCATCGGCATATTCTAGGTCAGTAAGCGATTTTCCTGGTAGAAGGTCCACCCCTGAAAAACCTGATGAGGGTAATGGTAAGTCTAAAAGGATGTCTACGACAAAGTTAGACAAGAATGGAGAGAATAGACATCCCTGACGGACACCACTTGAAGTAAAGAATTCCGATGACAGTTCGCCATAAGGTGTCTCCCGACCATTGGTGTTCGAGTAGAGAGCTTGCATAAGGTTAATGTACTTCTTTGGTACACCTTTTAATGACAGACACTGCCACAGAACCTAACGATCTACAGAGTCAAATGCGGCTTTTAGGTCCAGGAAAACAACTATTGTAGGACGCCTTAATGTGTGCCTGTGTTCCAGGACCTGTCGTAGTGTGAGGATGTGGTCTGTACAACCACATCCAGGTCGAAAACCAGCCTGGTTTTCTGTAGTCTGCTCTTCGTGAGCTTTCGTTAAGCGCCGAAGTATTATTGAGGCCAAAATTTTATATACTATATTAGTTAGACAGATTCCCCTGTCATTGCCACAAAAAGACTTTTGTCCTTTTTTATAAACACGGACAATCAGTGATTGAGACCAGTCAAATGGAATTACGCCCAGTTCCCAGATTCTACCTAAGATTTCAGTCAACCTAGCTGCTAAAACTGGACCACCATCCTTAAAAATCTCAGGAGTCAATCTATCGGATCCTGCTGCTCTCTCTCGCTTCAGATTTCCTATGGCCTTTTCAACTTCATAAAGGTTTGGAGGGCTTACGTCGACTTGCCATTCACGATGACTGGAGATCGTGGGGTAACCGAAGAGTGGCTCGAGGCCAGTTGAACTGATCCATAAAGTGTTCTGCTCATCGATCCAGTCTCCTGGATTGAGAATAAATAATAGTCCCGTCATTTTCTGAGATAGTCTCACTTACACTAGGATTCCTAATACCAGTTTCCTTAATGAGTCGGTAAAGTCGTCTACTGTTGCCTATCGCCACTGCCTTTTCCATCGCTTTTGCTTTCGCCACCCACCTCTGTTCACGGTCGTTACGTAGACTTTTTATAAGTCTGCGCCTAAGCTGACTACTCTCTTCATCATGTTCAGAGTCAGGTGGGATGAGTTTCCGGGCATCCATCAGATCGGTGGATGCTACTGAGATCCACGGCTTCATTCTAGCCTTATGGTTTACCTTACTAGTAGATATCACTGCTGTTTCCACAGCCTTTTTGATATCATTCCAAGCTGCCTCTGGATGGGAATCACTTACATGGTTGCCTAACTCTCTTTCTAGTTGCTCCTGAAATATTTTCTTAGTTTGATTATCATTAAGTAAAACCCTAAGAGGCTTCCTTATGGTGTCTTTCCTACGTCCAGTAAGTCGCAAACAGATGCGCGCTCGCACTAGGGCATGATCTGAATCTAAACATGTGACCCAGAACGAGCGACAGTCCTCTATCGAACCCCTCCATCGGTGGCTGACGGCGATGTGACCTGGTTGGGTCTATCGTTGGGACGACTTTGGTGGTCGCCAGGTCAAAAGGTGTTTTTCCTTATGCTTCAAGTTAGTGCTTGCTAGAAGTAAGCGGTAATCTGAGCATGGTTGTAGTAGACGGTCGCAATTGTCTGTTCTCTGAGCCGCGACAGCATACGATCCAACCAGGTATCTTTCCTTCTCTCTGAGTCTACCTACTTGAGCAATAAAGTCGCCAGGCGTTATTACTAATATAGAGTGCCTAACGTTTAGGAGGAGGTTCGAAGGCTTTCTGTTTAACTTATCTTGCAGCTGGTCTGAACTGCAGTCAGTCGAAGAGTAGGCAGAGATGACGAAGAGGCATCGGCGATTGTCCCTATCCTTCGGAGTCCGTCCCATCCCGTTTAGTTGGACAGCCCGTAATTGACTCTCTTCTGGGATCCAGTCTAGGAGCGATAGTTCTGCCGTACGACTCAATGCTATACCTGCACCATCGATACCCCTGGAAGCAGTATCGGGGTTACTGGATACACGAAGAATAAATTGGTCTGTTACTTTGTTTTGATATGATATGACTCGAGAAGTATAATTCAGTGAGATAAATTTAGAAGGAGAAATATAGGGATTATGAGGAATTCAGAAGGTTAGAATTGGAGAGGACACAGAGTGGATTCACCTGCGCCATCGCAAACGATTCTGAACCATGTCGTTCAATGTCCCTAACCATCGCTTACTAACGTCTCGTGGACCCCAACCAGATAGTTTACATCTACCAACATGACTCAGTCCACTTGTTAGTGATTTCATGGATTTCTGCCATGTTTTGGTCTGGCCGCCCCTAACTTTCTTTCAACCTACTACACCACAAAACAAAGCTCGTCGCGGCAGTCGGTGATTAGGAATTCGTAACATATGTCCTAACTACCCCGACTGATGAAGTTTCACTACTTCATCTACTGATCTGCCATTATTACCTAGAACTCGTTTTCTAATAGTAGCATTGCTTAGTCGGTTGTACTAGGATACACGAGATCGAATACTAGTAACCTACGAATATCCTCTATTCTCACTAGCCATGTTTCACACCTGCAAAGTAGGGCGGAGCGGACTGCTGCGCACTGCACCTATCGTTTGGTTAGCAGAGGGTTATCTTACCTACGCCTAAGCCAATCGAGCCTTCTGTATCTGAGCTGAGATCTCGTCGCAAACCAGGCCATCAGCACTGATGAGACTTTCAATACAAGTGTAGCGGTCGACACGCTCCACTGCTTCACTGCCTATTACTAGTTCAGGTGCCGATGCAACCCAATCCTGAGCTTACATTTTGCATTTCGAGGGTGAGAATCGCATCCCAAACATGCTCTTATTGTTGCTTAGGGTGGTCAGAAGGTTGCATTTCGTCAGTCTTCACCAGGTAGAACTGTGTCATCGGCATAATGTAGGTCAAAGAGCGGATCCCCTGGCAAAAGTTTAACTCCTAAAAATTCAGATGATGAAAGTGTCGTACCTAAAATCACGTCAATCATAAATTTGGACAATAATGAAGAAAGTAGACAGCCCTGACGAACACAGCTTGAAATAATCAATCCTGATGATAGTTCTCCATGAGCTCTCACTTAGCCAACATCGTTGCAGTGGTTGGTTTTTCGAACGAAGCATCTTGGTACTTTCATACAACTCTACAGTCAGCAGTAGGACTTCGTCTTAAGAGTTTGTATTGCTTTTTGTAGTTTCACCGTTCTCCTATCTACCTGCTTGGCATGGTAAGACCTAAATAAACTTGTGTTCCGGTTAATATAGTTCGGTTGATTTATCATGACAATCAAGCACGACCTCTACTTCGAGGTAGCTGCTACAGTCGGGTTTTGACCTGTTGTATACGATTTGAAAATTTATCAAGCTAAGTTTTCTAACTACTTAGTCGTGTGAACTCGAAAACCTTATCAATAGCTTTCACATTTCCTTTGGAACCAAACCTTCATTCAGTAGTTTTGTGTGCTAATATCATTTGTCTTATTTCCCAGCTCATCCACCTTATTTGAGTTCGAAAAACAAGTATTTAGAAAGCTTTTATTATCTAACCTGAATCAGTATAAATACAGAAACTAACTCATTGATGTAGATACGTGTTCCTCAGTTTGTTAAGTCGAATTTTCGATCAATAGCATATAATTGTTTGCATCATGTAATTGAGCTGGATCTTGATAAGTAGCATGCACCTGTCAATATCTTATTACCATTTACCCTGGAACCTCTTTTTGACCTAGTCTACCTGTTTGCTGTTTAAACAGACAAGCGGAATGACAACCAAGTTGAACACTTCGATAGCAAAATCATTACACTGGTGTCATTTCATTCTTAACAGTTATGGCAAATATCAACTGTTTATTAAAATAAAAGTATTTGTAAGACAGAAAAGTTCCTTCACTTTCTTAGGTCGCATATCTGTGCCTTAATAAGTTTTAGTGTATCATAAAATATTGTTTGAGTATTCTCGCTGGATAAACAATTTTTTTTTAAACCGCTAGGAATTCTTAAACCAGGTGGCTGGAAACGTTTTGGAATTGGTGGGGCAGCTGGGTTTGCTGTTGGTGCGATTGCTGTTACTTTGACAAGCTGGTCGAGAATGAAACATATGCTTGGCGGATAAGCGACACTCATGTAATTTCAATTATGTACATTGACATGTTATTTAGTATCCGAAAAACTTTTTAAATATATCCCTTTGAATCGTTGTTCCTGTTTTAAGCAACGACACTTGTAATTAAGACAATGTTGTCTTACCTCTACAAGTTCGCGAAAATTAAGAGATTCTTATTTTGTAACTACTACACTTGACTTATTTGTTTTACAAGATACTGGAAAAATGGTTTACAGCAATTTAGATACTTGGATGAGTTGTAGTAATTTACACATTGCTTCAAATGACCTCGAATCTAGGTAAATACCGAAACTAATGCCAAACCAACGGTTTTACCAGTTTTAGTAGGCACTTAGTGTGAAGATCAGTATCTACGAAAATGCAATAACTTTGTAGATAAATGTCTATAGCTAAGATTTACAAGTATTTTCACTAAAAAATGTTTTAGCAGAGGCATTCTGAGTAGTATCCTACCATATTGTGAGAGTGCTAACGATTCCCTTGGTTGTTTGTGACTCTGTGGATCGCGATGGTCTGTGGCAGTGTCTGTCATTAAAAGGTGTACCAAAGAAGTACATTAACCTTATGCAAGCTCTCTACTCGAACACCAATGGTCGGGAGACACCTTATGGCGAACTGTCATCGGAATTCTTTACTTCAAGTGGTGTCCGTCAGGGATGTCTATTCTCTCCATTCTTGTCTAACTTTGTCGTAGACATCCTTTTAGACTTACCATTACCCTCATCAGGTTTTTCAGGGGTGGACCTTCTACCAGGAAAATCGCTTACTGACCTAGAATATGCCGATGACATAGTCGGTGAAGACGCTGACAAAATGCAGAGTCTTCTGACTACCCAAAGCAACAATGCAAGCATGTTCGGGATGCGGTTTTCCCCCTCGAAATGCAAAATGTTGCTTCAAGACTGGGATGCATCGGCATCTGAACTAATGATAGGTAATAAAGCTGTGGAGCGTGTAGACCGCTTTACGTATCTGGGAAGTCTCATCAGTGCTGATGGCCTGGTGACTGACGAAATCTCAGCACGGATACAGAAGGCTCGATTGGCTTTTGCCAACCTTCGTCATTTATGGCATAGGCGAGATATCCGTTTGCTAACCAAAGGATGAGTATAGTGCGCAGCAGTTCTCTCTGTCCTACTTTATGGCTATGAAACATGGCCAATGAGAGCAGGTATTCGTGGGTTACTGATTTTTGATCATTGGTGTCTTCGAAGCATTGCTCGAGTATCGTGGGACAGCCGAGTAAACAGTGCCGTCGTTATGAAACGAGTATTAGGTAGGGACTGCAGATCAGTACATGAAATATTGAAACTTCATCAGTTGAGGTGGTTTGGACATGTGTTACGAATCCCTAATCACCGACTGCCGCGACGAGCTTTGTTTTGTGGTGTAGTAGGTTGAAAGAAAGTTAGGGGCGGCCAGACCAAAACATGGCAGAAATCCATGAAATCACTAACAAGTGGACTGAATCATGTTGGTAAATGTAGGCTATCTGGTTGGGGTCCGCGAGACGTTAGTAAGCGATGGTTAGAGACCCTGAGTAACATGGTTCAGAATCATTTGCGATGGTGTAGGTGTATCCACTCTTTGTGTTCTGGCAATCTTAATCTTCTGGATTCATCAACACATTATCTTTGTCTTTCTAAATTTATCTCAGTGAATTGTACTTCTTGAAAGATATCTTCGAACCTTAATCTCCATCGCTGCTAATACTTCTATGGCTACTATTATGGGATTTGAACTGACAGTTGCGTTTGTATGCTGATGCGGTTTGGCAACCTGAACTTATGTACACATGTACGAAGTTCCACGTTGTAACTGACTTACTCTGGGTCTTTTGTTTTTATCCGTATGGTAATGTCAGATAATGAAAGTATTTCCTCTGGAGGCTTGAGTCACAGTACGTCACTTTACTCTGAGTAGTTCTGCTCTAACACCATCTTTTTTTCCCAAAATATAGCATCGAATCTGCTTATATTCTGTTAACTATATGGTTCTTAATGTTTTACAACTTTTTCTTTGGAAAATCAGTACGTTATGAATGTCATGTGTGAATCAGATTATGTATCCCCCCCTAGAATTTGATAAAGTATATATGATAATCGGTTAGTCATGGAGGAAGTCAAGGTCTACTGAGCACCCATATCCTGTCACTGTATTTAACGAAAATTTTTTCTGTCAACCATAGTCTGGTTGAACTTAGTTGGTCGACAATGCGGTTTTCAACCTAGTTCCTCCATACAAATTGGTTTCAGTCTAACAGAACATCAGATTAATATCATCGGGCCTTTACCAGTCATTTAAGTGATGTCATATCTGTCTGTACAAACCCCTCCCGTTGGTTTATTAAAAAAGTGGTCATGGCACCTTGTTTTTTATTAAGTAACAAACAAAAATATTCTTCAAAAATTATCACTTGTATTTTTATATAAAACAAAATTTGAATCTACTTTCCCATTCTAAAGAAATATTGGTATAAACACAATGAGGTGAGGTTGTATATATTAATTGACTGGAATTCTCAAGGTCAATAAATATAACTGCGATACAAATATAAGGTAAAAAAAATAATATTTCATCTTATGTCGCATAACAAAGCTACACCTCTTAATACCCAGTGATCAGCTGATTTGTTTGGTGGACAACGTAAATAAAGTGAGGTGACATAGGTTAAATCTGTTCTGTATGGTTTTTTGTATACTGGACATATATATAGGTTTTTCAGCATTTCTTTTGGTATCTCTTTGTCCTTGGATATATCTATAGCTTGTATATGGATAACTGGCATTGACTGGTATAGTATTCTCGGTTTCGATTCAGTTAGACGCAAATTCTTTTGATCAAATTCAGCACCTTCTAGAAATAAACCATGAATATATGCACCTTCAGCCGGTGGACGTTGAATATCATCTTTCATATACCTAGTAACTTCATTCCATAATGCAACGGTGTCTAACGCCCAACCTTTATGACTACGTGTCACTTCTTGTCTGATCGCTGTAAGAAATCCTTGTGGATTGAAAAAACCTGTCATCCAAAAGCATACTGGACGTCCATTATATAACCATTCATAAAATTGATGATTTCTCTCGATTAATTCGGTAAACCAAAATCCTAGTGTAGATGATTCCCATGACAGCTAAGGATATAAATTAAGAACAAGACAAGAAAATGTGGATATTACTAATTGAATTATCTACTACTACTACCTAAGTACTTCTAGCTATTACTCTCTCGTTAAAAAATCGTGTTGGTGTCTCAAAATCAGGTTACGAGCCAAAAAACAATGTTTGCAAATATTGTTTTTTCATTTCAGAAGAGCGTTCTGATTTGAAAGCGCCCCGATAATAATGTTTAAGTATTATAGATCTTTAAGAGCTGTATGTCGTAGCCCACTTTCTTTACTCATTTAAGATGATTAGTAGAGGACATGACAACAAAATAAGCCTATTGATACTTCAAGAAGAATGAAGATGTTTCAACAAGGGAAACTTTCTTTTCAACGGTATTATTTCATTAGGTTGTACGGTTAGTAGGGGGGTCAAAACAAAACCTAGCACAAATCCATAAAGTCACTGACAAGTGGACAGAGCCATTGTGGTAGATGTAGACTGCCTGGTTAGGGTCTGTGAGACGATCGTAAATGATGGTTAGAGATCTTGAATGACATGGCTCTAAATTGTTTGCAGCAGTGCAGGTGCATCCGATATCTGTTTTCTCTCAAATCCCAATCCTCAGGATTTTTCATCACTTTAATAATATCTGCGAACCCTAATCTCTCCGATTACTGCTAACGCTTCTCCCACCTCTATTACTATGGGATTTGAATTGACGATTGCTCCTCTGTGTTAATGTGGTATGGCAACTTGAGTTGACGTACTTACGTTGTAACTAACTGACTGCAGCGATGCTGCTTTCTCAAATGGAAGGAAAGGATTAGAAGTCGACTCTAAAGATGTCATAGCTCATCTTACCTCACGGATTTCCGTATGTGGCAGCAAGGCCACTTGAAGAGCGGAACTAACACCTAGTTGTCCCTTGAGTTTGCGATCAAGTTCCCAGATCGCTGTGAACAACGATAATTCAACTTCCTATGCAGGTTCTTGATGATACCCCTTTTCATGGAGTGGGCAGCCGGGAAGTGACATCCGTCCTGATACCAGTAACAACACACGAGATCGTCTTTGTCACAGTTAAATACTTCACTCACCTCTTGATAACCCAATTCTAAACTACATATTAGAACTTTTACTGTCCAGTGACTGTGCCAAATAGGACAACAGGCTTCCTTAGCTACGACTCAAGAGTCCCGTTTCATCGATGTATACTGCGTCTTCGAAAGGCGCAAACAGCATCCGAGTAGCTTCATTCGTTTGACCTAATTTTGTCAAGGTAAATAACCAACTTGATTTACTCTTCTTATATCTGGAAGCCCTGTTGCTGCTTCACGTGGCCTCGCTGGTGTAGGTATAGCATTGAGTTCTAGAGCAGAACTAACTCTCTTAGACTGGACTCCAGTAGACAGTCACTTGTGCGCTGTCCGACTAAACGGCACAGTAGGGAATAGGAAAGATAGAGACACTCACTGCCTTTTCGTTGTCTTTGCCTACGCTCTCACTGACTGCAGCTCGAATGAGGTAAGGGGTGAATTTTACAGAAAGTTAGGCGATCTGATGTAGTAATAGTGGTTGGTGACTTTAATGCTCAAGTAGGTAGACTAAGCGAAACTGAAATACACCTTGGTGGATCTCATGGTGTTGCAACTCAAAGAACAGATAATGGTAAACGTCTGTTGCAACTATGCTAGGATAACCTCCTATTTCTGGAAAATACCAGCTCTCTGGAGTACATGTTCAGATTCACTTCGTGCTCTAGTCAGTCAGTCAGTCAGTTGCAACGTAGAACTTCGTACGTAAGTACATCAGTTTATGTCGCCATACCACATCAGCACAGAGATATAATTGTCAATTCAAATCCAATAGTAGAAGAGGTAGTAAAGGTATTAGAAGTAGTCGGAGAGGTTAGGATCAGAAGATATTATTCAAGAAATATGATTCAGTGAGATAAGTTTAGAAAGTAAAAGCTAGAGGTGTTGAAGAATCCAGAAGATTAGGATTTGAGAGAACACAAAGAATAAATGCACTGGCGCCATTGCGAACGATTTTGAGCCATGTCATTCAAGGTCTCTAGCCATCGATTATTATCATCTCGCGGACCCCAAACAGGTAGTCGACAATTACCGACATGGCTAAGTCCACTCGTCAATGGCTTCATGGATTTCTGTCACGTTTTGGTCTGGCCGCCCCTAGCTTTCTTCCAACCTATTCCTACACTACAAAACAAAGCTCGACGAGGCAGTCGGTGATTAGGGATTCGTAACACATGTCCAAACCACCTCAACTGATGAAGTTTCAATATTTCATGTATTGGTCTGCAGTCCCTACCTAATACTCGTTTCATAACGACGGCACTGTTTACTCGGCTGTCCCACGATGCTCGAGCAATGCTTCGAAGACACCAATGATCAAAAATCAGTAACCCACAAATACTTACTCTCATTGGCCATGTTTCACAGCCATAAAGTAAGACGGAGCGAACCACTGCGCAGTACACCCGTCCTTTAGTCAGCAAACGGATATCTCGCCTACGCCATAAATGACGCAGGTTGGCAAAAGCCAATCGAGCCTTTGTATCCTTGCCGAGATTTCGTCAGTCAGCTTGCATAAGGTTAATGTACTTCTTCGGTACACCTTTCAATGACAGACACTGCCACAGAACCTCACGATCCACAGAGTCAAATGCCGCCTTAAGGTCCAGGAAAACAACTATTGTAGGACGCCTTAATGTGTGTCTGTGTTCCAGGACCTGTCGTAGTGTGAAAATGTGGTCTATACAGCCACGTCCAGGTCGAAAACCAGATTGGTTTTCTCGAGTTTGCTCTTCACGAGCTTTCGTTAAGCGTCGAAGTATTACTGAGGCCAATATTTTAGATACTATATTAGTTAGACTTATTCCTCTGTGATTGTCACAAGAAGACTTTCTTATAGATTGGGACAATCAGTGATTGAGACCAGTCAAATGGAATTACGCCCAGTTCCCAGATTCTACCTAAGATCTCAGTCAACCTAGCTGCTAAAACTGGAACACCATCCTTAAATATCTCAGGGGTCAGTCTATCAGGACCTGCAGCTCGTCCTCGCTTCAGATTTCCTAACGCTTTTTCAACTTCATCAAGACTAGGGGGACTTACGTCGACTTGCCATTCACGATGACTGGAGATCGTGGGTAACCGAAGAGTGGCTCGAGGCCAGTTGAACTGATCCATAAAGTGTTCTGTTCATCGATCCAGTCTCCTGGATTGAGAATAAATAATAGTCCCGTCATTTTCTGAGATAGTCGCACTTAGACTAGGATTACTAATACCAGTTTCCTTGATAAGTCGGTAAAGTTGTCTAGTGTTGCCTATCGCCGCTGCCTTTTCCATCGCTTTTGCTTTCGCCACCCATCACTGTTCGCGATCGTTATGTAGACTTTTTATAAGTCTGCGCCTAAGTTGACTTCGTTCTTCATCATGTTGAGAGCCAGGTGGGATGGGTTTTCGGGCATCCATCAGATCGGTGGATGCTACTGAGATCCACGGTTTCATTCTAGCCTTATGGTCAACCTTACTAGCAGATATCACTGCTGTTTCCACAGCGTTTTTGACATCATTCCATCCTGCTCCCGGATGGGAATCGCTTAAATTTTCGTCTAACTGTCTTTCTAGTTGCTCCTGAAATATTTTCTTAGTTTGATTATCATTAGGTAAAACCCTAAGAGGCTTCCTTATGGTGTCTTTCCTACGTCCAGTAAGCCTCAAACAGATGCGCGCTCGCACTAGGGCATGATCTGAATCTAAACATGTGACCCAGAACGAGCGACAGTCTTCTATCGAACCCCTCCATCGGTGGCTGATGGCGATGTGATCTAGTTGAGTCCAACGTTGAGAAGACTTTGGTGGTCGCCAGGTCAGCAGATGCTTTTCCTTATGCATAAAGTTGGTGTTCACTAAGAATAGGCGGTTGTCTGAGTATGCTTGCAACAGACGGTCACCATTGTCTGTTCTTTGAGCCGCGACACCATAACATCCACCTAGGTGTCTCTCCTGCTCACTTAGTGTACCTACGTGAGCATTAAAGTCACCAGCCATTATTACTATATCAGAGCGCCTAGCTTTTTGGAGGAGGTCCGAAAGCTTTCTGTAAAACTCATCTTTAACCTCGTCTGCACTGCAGTCAGTGGGGGCATAGGCAGATACGATGAAGAGGTATCGGCGAGTGTCCCTATCCTTCCGAGTCCTTACAGTCCCGTTCAGTCGGACAGCGCACAAACGACTATCTACTGGGATCCAGTCAAGGAGAGATGGTTCTGCCCTACGACCCAATGCTATGCCTACGCCAGCAAGACCCCTGGAAGCAGCATCAGGGCTACCGGATACACGAAGAGTAAATCGAGCTGCTTCTTTATTCTGACATGGTGTGGCCAAGTGTATGACGCAACTCGGAACCTGTATGCGCGTTTCCGAGACGCAGCATACATCGATGGAACGAGATTCTAAAGTCCTAGCTAAGGAAGCCTGTTGCCCTATTTGACACAATATCCGTACATTAAATGCTCCAACATGTAGTCTAGAGCGAGGTTTAAGGAGACCAGGAACGACGTTTCGCGAACTCGTATCGTCTGCATTAGCTGTGCACTGTGATGAATGAATGTGAGAAGAGTTAGTCGTGGAGATAAGAGAAGTACTAGGGGGTGTAGGAAGGATTTGATTTTGACCAATTCGGTCTCGCGTGCTGTTATGGGTATGAGGGCGGTTGTCACTTCCCGGCTGCCCACACCGTGGAAGGTTGTTTCTTGAGGGACCTGAAAAGGAAGATAGATTAGTATTGGTGCGTGACTGCAGAGCCCAAGGGACAACTGCTTGAGGCCGGTCACGCACGGCCTTTTTATGAAAGGTATTTTGAGGATTAGCTCCGTTCTTAAAGGCCCTTGGTGGGCACCCTTACCCAAGGAGACGGAAATCCGTGAGTTAGGGGAGGTGTGACATTTTTAGGGCCGACCTTTTCTAACCCTTTCTTCCTTGTGAGAAGGCAGCATCGCTGCAGATGCTGGTTGTCCGAGGGAAACACCTTACTGCTGTCACATCTGTATGTAGTCAGCAGTACGACTTCGCCCTCAGACCTTGGGTAGCTGCTTTTAGTCTCATCGTTCTCCAATCGACTTGTCTGGCATGATAGAACCTTGAGGAACATATGTTCCAGCCAGTATAGCTCGGTTGGGTCATCACGATAGGCGAGCCCGACTACCACGTCAAGGTAGCAGCTGCGGTCGGGTTCGTGCTCTAGTACGAGCTCGTATCCGTTGGCGGCTTACTGGACGTAGGAAATACACCGCAGGGAAAGCTCTCAGGGTTCTACTTAATTATGACAAAGCTAAGAGTTCGAGAACAATCAGAAAAACAGATATGTAAGTGATGTCCACCCAAGGCAACTTGGAATAATATGCAGAAAGCTGTAGAAACAGCAGTGACATCTGCCAGTAAGGTAAATCATAACGTCAGGGGGAGGCACTGGATATCGCTAGCGTCTGCTGAACTGATAGATGCTCGAAAACTCATCCCATCTGGCTCTGAACATGATGAGGATAGGAGTGAGTTTAAGCGTGGGGTGGTAAAATGCCTACGCAATGATCGTAAACGGTGGGGGGTAGCGAAATCAAATGAGGATGGAAACGGCGGCGGTGATAGATAACAGTAGACAACTCTATTCAGACTTATCAAGGAACTGGTACAAGAAATCTGACTGTTAATGAGACTATCTCGCGCAGGATGGACAATTCATTCATTCCCAATTCAGAAGACTGGATAGATGGGAAAAACGCTCAAGAGTGCAGCTCAGTCGACCTTCAGCCACATTTCGGTTGCCCACGATCCAGTCATCCTCAATTGCGTATCCATTTAAGTCCTCCGAGTCACTATGAAGTTGAGTAAGCGATAGTGAATCTGAAGCGAGGGAGAGCAGTGGTTCTTGACAGATTGACCCCGGAGACTTTTAAGGATGACGGTCCAGCTTTAGCAGTTAGTTTGACTGAGATCTGGGAACTGGACGTAATCCCATCCGACTGGTCTAAATCACTGAATGTCCCAATTTACAAGAAAGGACAAAAGTCCTCTTGTGACAATCACAGAGGAATAAGTCTAACTAGTTTAGTTTCTAAATTGTTAGCCTCGATTATAATTAGTCGCCTAACTAGAGGTCGTGAAGAGCAGACTAGAGAAACCAGGCTGCTTTTCGACCTGGACGTGGATGTATAGACCACATTTACACATTACGTCAGGTCCTAGAACATAGAGACACGTTCAGATATCCGACATGGTTGTATTCCTCGAAATTAATGAAGTATTTGACTCCGTTGACCTTGAGATCCTTTGGTAATGTCTGTCATTTAAGGTGTACCAGAGAAAAACTTTAACCTTGTATGGGTCTTCTATTCGAACAACACTGTTCGAGTGAGAGCTGATGGAGAACTATCATCAGAATTGATTATTTCAAGCTGTGTTCGTCAGGGCTGTCTACTTTCTTCATTATTGTCCAAATTTATGATTGACGTGATTTTAGGTACGACACTTTCATCATCTGAATTTTTAGGAGTTAAACTTTTGCCAGGGGATCCGCTCTTTGACCTACATTATGCCGATGACACAGTTCTACCTGGTGAAGACTGACGAAATGCAACCTTCTGACCACCCTAAGCAACAATAAGAGCATGTTTGGGATGCGATTCTCACCCTCGAAATGCAAAATGGAGCGTGTTGACCGCTCCACTTGTCTTGGAAGTCTCATCAGTGCTGATGGCCTAGTTTAAACAACAAAGTTGTGCCTTGTCAAAAAGCAACTTGAAACATTAGCGTCGATACACTGCTATTTCCTTACAATCCAAACTGGTTGTCTAAATTCAACAGATCGGTCAATAGGTTTCAGTCATCATTAAAGAATACAGCTCTCATTGCACAGTTATCTCACTAAAAAAGGAACGTTAACAACTGTCACTTATTACTTAGTAAAATATTTTCGGAACATTTAACCTCCGTTTTAATTTACCTAATCAACTTTAAGTGTTATTAACTACTATTTTCATGCTGAGATAACTTATTACAATTTTTCTGAATAGCTATCCTACTACCTTTCGATGCTCATTCATTAGAACACTGCATCGTCCTTAGTTCACATCTATTCTGGAGATCGCTAGTAGGAATCATACAGTTTCTTCCGTCAAAACATTACAATACGTCATGGCACTACATAAATATGAATAAAATCTTTTACGTAATCAATTTACTAAAGTAAATTTCAGCGCAAAATTCACTAAGTAATAATACCTTTTTCCATTGATTGGGTATTCTGGCATCATACATACAATCCAGGGCTTGTCTTAGCTGTTCACTCATTACGATTATACCATCAATAGCCAATGTTAAGTCGACAAGATTTTCACGCATTATCGTAAGTAACTTTTGTATTCTGTTCAATTCTTGGCGTAGGAAAATATTCATTGGTTGTAGCGCGCCCATCTGATTCAAACGTTCATTCACCTCAAATTGTATATAATTAGGTGGTAATTTGTCAAGCATGTCCACAGCCATACGACGTACTACGTCTTCACGTGTTTCTAATGCACCAGTACTTGCGTCTTTTGGTTGGACATTTAATATGCAATCCAAAATAACTTTAGCCTTTTTACTTTGATATCTGTAGATATTTTTATTTCAGCATCAAAAGAATTTAAAATTACTTATGGAATAAGCATATATGAAAAAAACAGTCAGCAAAACAGATTACACTGAATGAAATTAATAATTCAGAATTGTACAAATTATATTTGGAAAAGTTTTAATACCTTTTTAATCTATTTAGCCTCTTATTTATATATCTCCATAATATATATATAATGTATCCTAAGTAAACTATTATTATCACTAAACCCCTTTTAGATCTTGATCAGAAATTGAATTTATGGTTTCTGGATGTAGGTAGTAAAAACAGTAATACTAGCTTAAGATTTTAGAATAAAAAGAGTTAGATTTACCAGTAACTAATCTACCATTCCTACTGCATTAGAGATAGAATTAACTGTAACAGAAATGGAAAGTCCTCCTGGGAGCCCTCTGGGGCTGATGAAGACCTAAATACCAAGGTTGGCATGGACAACACTGGATATGAAGACATCATGGGACGACCTAGGATGGGAGAAAGGAACAAAAATGATGCGGGACTTGCAAACCTATTTGCCTTCAAAAAACTGATCATCGGCGGCACCATATTTCCACACAAACGCATACACAAAGCTACATGGATTTCACCGGACTACACTTGTCAGAACCAAATCGACCATATCTACATCTTAAAAAGTTCAGAAGGGTGATGAAAAAGGTGGAACTAAGACAGCACCTTAAATAGCCTCAAATAATCACTTGATACAGTCCAACAGGGGACTGAAAATCAAAAAGCACTGGCCAGTGGGGTGGACAAAATCACAAAAGTTCAATACACCCTTTCTTCAGAATACTGAAAAGCTCGACGAATACAAGATATCCCTCAGAATAGGTTTCAGGGCTTTCACGAACCACTCATTGAAGAGGAAACTACGGTGGGGGACAGTTGGAAAGCGATCAAGGAGGCAATCACTTCAATATTTCAGGAGGTTCTGGGCCACAAGAAGTACAATCAAAAGGAACGGGTCTCTGTTGATACTCTTGAAAAAGTTGAAGAAAGTAGGAACAAAAAAGCAGAAATCAGCATCAGCCGAGCAACAGCAGACAGTCAAGGTACAAGCTGAAAATACAGAAGCGAACAAGCAAGTGAAGAGGAGCATCAGAGCCGAGAAACGTAAGTATGTGAAAGATCTTGCAATCACGACAGAAAAGGCTGCAAGAGAAGGAACCTTGAGACAATTGTACGATACAACAAAGATGCTCACTGGAAACTCGTAAACCAGAATGACCAGTAAAAAGCACTGATGGCAAAGTAATCAACAACATCGAAGAACAGTGAAACAAGTGAGTAGAGCACTGAACCCACACGACATCGAAGTGGCATCCATGGACCTCCCAAACGATATTGGTCCACCAACATTTGAAGAGCGGAAAAGCAGAGAGACCAGAAAACATTCCAGCACAGGCACTAAAAGCAGACGTGGCAGCAACTGCAGTAAAGATACTCCACATCCTCTTCAGAAAGATTTGGGATGAAGAACAAGTACCAACAGACTGAAAAGAAGGACAACTTAACAAGATACCAAAGAAAGGCGATCTCGGTAAGTGTGAGAACTGCAGACACTATGGCGTGCCTGAGAAGATAGTCAGTATCATACGTGATTCTTACGGTGGATTTAACTGCAAAATCGTGCACGGAGGACAGCTGACAAATATATGAGTTATGATGAGTAATTTGAATGGCAATATCTTAGTAATTGTTAGTGGAACTTTTTTGCTTATGTCTCCAGGTAAAGAGAGTAGATCCGCTAGTAAAATATGTAAAATAGACTTCCCAACTACACCGGTTGGACAGTCGGTCGATAATCGAGCCTATTTCCTCTCATTTATTAATCAAGTCAGAAGTTTTATAAAATTATGATTGAAAAACAAAGCAATTATTCGTTACTTTTTAGTTCCTGATAAATCATTAGAAAAACTGGTGACTGATTATCTTACGCAATATTGACATTTTCATGCAATCCAAATGCTTGAGGTGAATCGTACAATGGGATTTCATTAATAGCATCAAGAAATTCATCTAATTTCTGCACGCGTGGGATTTTGTAACCTGGTGCAAATTCAAATTCTGAATTAAATAAGTTTTCAGTGAACCACAATTTGCAATAGGTGTTCAGAAGCCGATTATCGAAATCATCAGTTACTCGACCGCCATACTGAATTTCTCCAAGCATGTAGCTGACACATTTCCAGTCGATTCCCTGGTAAACGAATTTATGTAATAAAAGAGTGATAATGAAAGAAACTACTGTGCAATGATTATTAATTGAGATTTCCTTACAACGAGTAAGTTAATACTAAGTTGTAAATCAGTATTCAGTTACTGAATATTACTTGATAGGCAAATATCGGAACACACTGGATACGAGCAGTCGAAACTGACAATCAGTACAGTAAAACGGATTATTATTAAGTGAAAATCGGGTGGTTTGAACAGGCTTGAATGTAATAAAATATTTTTTGAGTCAATACAACACAATTTAACGTTCATTGCTACTCAGGAAAAAATACGGTCCGGCACCAGCGAGTGAAGTAAGTTCACAACGCTTATTGGTCGGATAACTGATTGTATGTACTCAATTCCGTAATCGTTTAATTGTAGTAACTTAACCGCTCTGTATGTATGAACTATTTGATTCTTGTTCTCTCAAACTTTCAATCTAAAAATTCGGTTTCAAAATTCTGAAAACTTGGGATACTTTTGTCGAAACTTTTTAAGGATGTGTATTTAAAATAGGGAGAGAGATTATATCGGTTGAGTAGTTGAAGAAACCGAAAAGATATCCCATGCTCAGGTTCTTTACAGATTTGTGGATTCACATCAGCGTCAATATCCACAATCTAAGGGAAAGTCGTCCCTCCTTTGAGGAAAGAACTTGCATTTTTCAGAAGTTACTGTCAACACTTGAGGAACTATAATTCTACTTGAAACTTTCGATTACGAAACATTGAACTGCCATATTTTCTGAGTAATCGATATATTTATGTCACCATTAAAGAGTAGAACGTATTAATGTTTATATGGTGTTAATTTTACAAAGATTTTATGTAGCAATTTTCTCAAGGTACATTTACGTATTTATCAGTGAAAATAGTTCTTCAGCTGCTAACAACGGCTGTGTGAAAAGCATTTAAGAAAATCAACGATAACAATTAACCGAACAGACGTTCGCTATTACTGGCTGGGATTATGACCCATCCTAAGTCGAAAACACCTGACATAATCTATCTAGAATTCAACAGTCATTAAATAATTCTATATTCCTATTAAAGTGAAAGTAATGTTACTAACCAATCAAGAAATACCCTAAATTACAAGATACCGAGTGAAAAAAGAGATTTACGTAGACTTTCTCCAATCATTTGATACTGAATACAGTATATTATGAGGTTTAATCACTTAGCCTATGGCTTAGTAAACCAGGTTTATAACTAAGGAAAAGACATGTATTACATTGAAAAATATCCATTGACAGAGTTATGTGCAAGACATTTATACACTGTAGTCACAAAATAATATTTTTAACAAGTGATTTGTTCAGTTTGAGCTTTAAGGACTTCGGTTCTCATCTCAGTCAGTCAGCCAGCCAGTTACAACGTAGAACTTCATACTTACATACGTACATCAATTCAAGTCGCCATACCACATGATCATAGAGGGCTAATTTTCAATTCAAATCCTATAGTACTAGAGGTAGTAGAAGTATTAGCTGTAATCGGAGAGATTAGGGTTCGCAGATATTATTAAAGAAGTATAATGTGGTGAAACAAACTTAAAAATAGAAAGATAAAGATGATGCAGAACTCAGAGAATTAGAATTTGAGAAAACGTAAAGAATGGATGCACCTACGCCATTGCAAACGGTTTTGAGCCATGTCATTAAAGGTCTCTAACCATCGGTTACTATCATCTCACGAACCGTAGCTGCTACATTAGCGTGGTGGTCGGCCTTGCCTATCGTGATGATCCAACAGAGCTATATTGGAAGCAACATATATTCCTGAAGGTTCTACCATGCCAGGCAGGTCGATAGGAGAACGATGAGACTAAAACCAGCTAATCAAGGTCTGAGGACGAAGTCGTACTGCTGACTGAAGACGAATGTGACAACATTAAAGTGTAGCTCACCTTACCTCACGGATTTCCGTCTCCGGATTTAGAGCTGCCCACTAAGGGCTTTTAAGAGCAGAACTAATACTCAAAAAACCTCTCATAAAAAGGCCGTGCGTGACCGGCCTCAAGCAGTTGTCCCTTGAGCTCTGCGGTCACGCTCTCAGGTCGCTGAGACCAACACTAATCTACCTTCCTTTTCATGTTTCTCAAGAAGCACTGTTTCACGGTGTGGGCAGCCGAGAAGTGACATCCCACCTTATACCCGTGAGAGCACACGAGACCGGATCGGTCACAATCGAATCCTTCCTCCACCTCGGTTCTCATCTGCGATTTTTAGCCTAAGGATACAACTTAGCTGGTACAGATTTCTACAGTATTTAATCATACAACAAGAAAGAATTATCAAGATGAAATAGGAAAGATATATTAAGTAGAATGAAATATATTTGTGTTGTTGTCGTATTTGTTACCTATAGTGCTTAAAACATGCTAAACCTCGATGCATATGAAAGAAGAATACTTTAGGACAAAAATGCATATCTTCAGAACTTTCAAAATGCAACATTTCACTCACTAGTTTCGGATCCATATCGTCCAAGTGATTCTGTGCAAATTGTAGACTGGCATTTAGATCAGATGTATTAAATTCATAGGCAATATTCCAACCTAACGGACCGAATTTCCGTCTCTCTTGTACTGTTGTATGCAGGAAAGATATTGCATAAATCATTGGCTTCCATTGTGGTCGATTATTAATATCTAAATAGTCCTAAATATAGTACATATATACGGTAAAAAGTAGATGAATCTGGCAGTAAAAGAGAGGTTATGATCTTTATTTTAGGAATATTAAATGAGAAACTTTTAGTGAGTATAAATTAACCCAGTCGTTATAACATATATATATATACAATGACTTGAACTGATTCACCACTCCAAACTTACTACAGCTTTTGCGCACTAAGTAATCCTGGTGCACACAAGGAGCAGCGATAAAAAATTAAGACATATAGTTTAATCAAACTTCAAATAGGGTATCTCACAGCTCAGCAGAAGAAAGTAATGATATCTATCCTAGCGTATATATATATACATTTTGTTTATCCAGGATGTGATTCTTGTCCTGTTTACCAACAGAGACTGATCATATCCAGTCCGGGATATCAACAGCAGGAAAATGCAAAACTTTACCAATGATAAGAAGAAAGTTGAACCCTTCTATAATTTTAGTAAAAATTCTGAATATAATCTTTCTTACGGGTCGCTTATTTTTTTTTGAGGGTTTCTTACCAGATTGAATAACTCATACATAATTCGGCGAGTGATATGTTAGGCTTCAATTAAATCAGCTGGTGAGTGACCTACCAAATCACCATCCTGTAAACAAACAAACTTCAGTCATGCTTATTGTTGAGCAAAAAATGTTGTTTATCATATCGCTATGTAGTTTTCGTTTTTGAAACGACTTATTCTAGTTGACTGGCCGTTCTCTATTTTTACATTCATGCTCTGGGTCCTCTCATTGGTAATACAGTACTTCTGAAAAACCATCAATCTCCTATATGGTCCATGCAATCTTGGTTATTTGTGGCAATCCCAGTACCATGATGTGACTGTAATTATTTTCGTTTATAATGTTAACACAAAAGTTAAACAATGAATGGAGTGAAGTTGATTTTTATATTGAATTTGTCAAAATTTAAACAAGTTCTGGCTCTATAAATTTGGGGGGATTCAGCAGATACTGGTGAAATGCTTTGATCCCTGAAAAGTCGAAACTAATGATGAAAGATGTGGGTACTGAAACTGTTAACTTAAAAGAAATATTTTAATACTTTATGTTCATAAAACTTGTAATCACTCTCCAAGTTGACCTATACAAACTGAGACTTTTAATTGAATAATTAGTTCTAAATATTTCTAATTTTGTCTAGCATTTTTTCGCAGTTTTGTTGCTTGTATATGCTTGAAAAGCACATATCTTTCAATCACAATGTGAACAGCTTGTTCTATGCATTCATTCGTATTCGGACTCGCGAATATTTTATTTTCATGAAAATACAATCCATGAGCGTTTTAATAAACACTCAAAATTTCAAGCTCTAAAGATCGAAAAAGCAGAATGAAATGTCTTTCAAGCGATTTGTAGAAATTCCTGATCATGTATGATTGACTAGTAAACCAAACCTAGAAACAGCTAAAATCTAAGGTTTAGAGTTTAAAATTGAAGATATTTTGTAAAGGTTTCCTGCTCAGCTGGCCCCTAAAGTTAGAATACGTTAATTAGACATTTGCATTACCACTTACTTGCAAGATGGTAGTAACCAATGGTTAGAGACCTTTAATGACATGGCTCAAAACCGTTTGCAATGGCGTAGGTGCATCCATTCTTTACGTTTTCTCAAATTCTAATTCTCTGAGTTCTGCATCATCTTTATCTTTCTATTTTAAGTTTGTTTCACCACATTATACTTCTTTAATAATATCTGCGAACCCTAATCTCTCCGATTACAGCTAATACTTCTACTACCTCTAGTACTATAGGATTTGAATTGAAAATTAGCCCTCTATGATCATGTGGTATGGCGACTTGAATTGATGTACGTATGTAAGTATGAAGTTCTACGTTGTAACTGGCTGACTAACTGACTTACCTGCGTAAATGTTGCATATGTACGTTTCAAACCAGCTCTAATGCCTTGAGGTGGTTCATTTGTAAACTTAATCGACGTTTGTAAAAATGCAATCGGAAACTGAGTATGTACTTCAGTTGTGACCCATAAACGAAATTCTGGATGAATTTGTTCAATTTCAGTTATTTGATTTAGCAATTCAGCAACATACGTCAATGATAAATGACAATTTTGCAGAAGTATCCATCCTCCTGTTGTTATTAAATTACTGACTAGACGTTTAGCATGAATCTCTTGACCTTGGCCCATAGAAATTGTTTTACAATCAACCTGAAAAAATTACTATTCTTATTAGGATTTAAGGTATACATTCAATCGAAATGGAAACAAAATCATCATTTGAGATGGAAACATAAACATGTGAATCAGTGAAATGATCTTAATTAGTAGTAGAACATGTTATGATTTCTATGTTGATTTGTTGAAGGGATTAGCCTAAGGGAATCATAGTTTGAATAATGACTAATGAACAAAAAATACTTGGAACTCACCACCTACGGTCCCTGGGATTATCAGGGTAGAGAAATATAAAAAGGCTAATTTATTTGTTTCTGGTATTCATTTAAAGAAATTCAAGACAATTTTTAATGTTATTAAGTTGGAGGAAATCGGCAGTATTATATGTATATGAGGTCTATCTATTGAAAAAATGAATATGAAAGGCAAAGAACGGGTTGATCCACGGTGTAATTCGCCTCAGCATCAGAAAGAGATAAATTAAACCATGAGAAGAAATATTAGGATGATTAATGCACAATGTGAATGAGTAGAAAATGAATCAGTCGGTCATCGTTTAAAGTTCACAGAAACACAAAAAAAGACAGCCAACCAGATTGACATCAAGAATTAAAATAATAGTATTGTCTGTTAGAATAAAGACAGAAAATGCAATGCGAGTAATGTGAGGGAATAGAATCAATCAACACTTGGTATCAGAGTATCTATTGGCAAGCTTGTTAATATATAGGTATCATTACCAAGGTTTGACTTGATAGTGTCAAATAAATTGAGCATAGGATGGATTGTAAATGATAAAAGTAATATGTTTGTAGTATCCTAATGATTAGAAAAGTGAAAATTTTGACGTTCCGTGACTTAGTGCAAGCCATTTCTTCAGCGGAATAAAGCAAAAACATTTAGCAAAACCCATCAATTAATCAAAATACAAGTTCAATCACACATGACACTCCGGTCAGTGTGTGAATATTCTTGCGTGTTGAAGGTGTGGAGAATGTAACATTTGTAATGTAAAAGGATAGAGTTGAATTTGTATGCAAGATATGGTGTGAGATGTGAAGATAATCAGCTATGGTAGCTTGGATAGATGGTTCAAGCCGGGTGGATGGTTAGGTCTTCTTTTCTATTGAGGGAAGTAGGAATTAGCATTGTATGGAGAGCTTCAGCTATTCCCCTTTTTTGAAGTTTTTGATATTTTTAATATTGACTCGATGGTTAACGAAGATGGCATGTACTATTATTGGTGATTTAATTTGGAACGTTTTAATCTTTACAGGATTATCAGGTGATTTTTTCGAGTATTTAATGTTTTCTTTGGCTTGAGTCAAAATTTCATGAGATGACTGTCCAGTATAGAAAGAGTCACAATTGACACACCTTAAAGATGATCTTATCATCTATACAAACTAAAGTTTTACGAAAGGTATTAGTTACTTTTCAGTATGCTTTAATTTTGCATTGTTTTAAGACTCTTAAGTTCTTGTGTTGTATCATGGTGGTGCTGAATGGAAGTCAATGAGGCGATTAGTGTTTTGGTTTTTGGCATATACATAGATCTGAAGTCTCACTTAGGTTTCTTTTAACTAGGCAATCTAAAACTGATAGATCACTGTGTTCATTTTCATTTTCGTAAATGAATTTATTAAGGCCGGGGAGCGTGTTTTATATAGTCACAGAAGTATCGTCCACATATCTACATATCTCGTGGTTTAATGTCATTGGTGAAAATATCTGATTCTACATGCAGTACAAAAAGGTTGGCTACAATCGGGGACACTGGCAATCCCATTGCTTTGGTTTGTCAGTTCAGCGTTCTGTTGAAGGTAAAAATGGTTGAGTTTAAGCATACATAGCTTTAAGGATTTCATGATTAAACTGATGCTTAAAGGACATCTACCAGATAGATTATGATCTTTCTCCACTAAACCACTAATAAAGTCTAAAGATCAATCGACAAGAATGCTGGTGTATAAGAATTCAACCTGATTAGACAGTGCTATGACAAGATTATTGTTTATTTAGTTTTTTTATTATTATTATTATTGTCTTTAGTATTAGACATAAGTGATATGCTTGTTGAATATCATCACATAAATTTTCCATGGATATGGAACAAGGTCGAATGAAAGTGTCCTTAGTAAATAACAAGTAGTTTAGACAACAATCTCAAAAAAGTTTTGTTGATTGTACGGGAAACCTGGTGGCTTAATGAGTCATTGAAGTGTCATTTTCAAAAATCACTAGCAGCTGATTGGAAAACCTACGTAATTCTACCATTCGCTTACAGTTTATCATTTTCATACTTTAAAAATAATAATCATAACGACTATTACAGTTATGCAGTACAGCAGGACACATATTGAAGTATGTTTAGCGTGCTTATTGACAATCATAATAACTACTAAACATTTAAGAGCAATACAAACAAACTTACCTTGTACTTCTTGGCTAACAATTCTATTTGTGTAGTGGGATCCGAACCAATACTAAGTAATCCAACCATTGGCCAAAGAGGCGTTGATTCCTGGTAGACACCATCTAAATCAAGCGTAAATCCCTCAGAAAACTTTCTACCTAAACAGTCACCTACATAAATATTTGCTTGATTCATTATGCGGTCTGGACACCACGCTCGAATAAGTAGGAGGCGTTTAAAGGTGTCTACATTTGATTGGTAGCCGTCAGGAATAGGTTCTAATTCAGGTGAAGGTTTGTTCGTCCATTGACGCCAACCACGTTCATTACTAACTACTTGATCTAGAATACTAGCGAACTGATTTAAATTCGATAAAGCTACTAAATTCAACCAAGTTGTATCTGTAATCCATTTAAATGGTTTCGGTTTTACAGTGTTTAAATCCAGAGACGCACCACCTGTAAAAAATAAGATAGAATAAAAATTGCTGATCAGTAAACATGTATATACCTTTACGGGGGGCGGGGATCATTACATTGCTTGTATACTGGTTGAATATCTTACCATGCACTATTGGGCTAAACAAACTCTAGTTTACTCCACGGTATTTGTTAGTAATTTGAGATCTTTTAGGAGCTTTCACATACACACATAAAACATAACGGATTTCGAGTGCCACCCAAATGAAATAAGACTGATTAGCCTATCCTTTATTGTTGCTTAAAGTTTGAGAGATTCATCCCAAACTGTGCAACAATATACCGCAACCGTGGACGGACGCTTGGCGAGGGGATGCACGGACATTCCATCTACCAGCAGACGCTATACAAGCATTAGAGATCACTAAGCGAGTACTAAATAAGAAGACAATGTTATAACGATGAAAGGGCGAAGCACCACTAGATGTCATGACTGGTTCATCGAATATGGCTGTTGGAGCCGTATTGCAGCAGCTCATAAATGGCACATGGGAACCACTTGTTTAAATACGTCGATAACAGTATCGACTATTATAGATTTGTAATAAATTCGATCATTGTGTATTTTGAATAATAAAGTGAATCGCGACAGCGGTTCGCGTTATAGTAACAGTTGTTAGGACGGCGGTATACGAAGTTTAGGAATCTACCAAATATCCACAGAAAGGATCGAATTCGGTCAATGCACCACAGATTTGTTTCCTAGTGTCAGTTAAAAACATTTAAGCCGAAAAGTTTAACCCTACTAGAACTTGATAATCAAACCTTGACCTTTTGATAAATAATCGAATAACACTAAGTTTTATAAAAAGAAGGACTTCCTAATAGCCTGAAAATGTCCTTAAATAATGAAGTCCCTTAAACCAAAACAATGATAGCCTACCAATGTCTAATTATTACTAATGACCAATAGGTGTTACCGTTATTATGCCCATAAATACCTTTGATAAAACACTGGAATTCCTCATGTCTAACACGTCCAGCTTGCATATCAATTTTCAACGCTAACAGAAGAGAAAACGTCGATTTGTCAACTTCATACAAACCACGAATGATATATCTCCATACGTCATAAGTCATGTAATCAATCACATTCGTAATACGTTTTGTGGTAATTGGAGACTTTTCAGATCTAAAATATAAATAAAAATCACAGGTCAGTTTTATATTTATTTGAAAAATCAAAGAACTGAAAGTTCCCCTTAGGTGTTCTAAAACATTGAGTTGACATATAACTAGACGATTCAATTTATGGAGAATTATGCAGTCAAAACCCTCGTTGAAATCCAACCTCCCCACTTAGTTAAGCCCTTGCATGACCAATTAGTTTCCCCTGAGATTAATTAGACTATCGTGTATGTGAGCTGAATCGGCTTGAGAACTAAACAATAACGGTGAACAGGTCAATTATACGAAAGAAGCTAAGTGCTTTAATTAAGTAAGCTTTTATGTGACGGGGTATGAAAATTGAAAAAAGGTTAAATAAAGAGTGGTACAAAATTAATGTAATGAATTTTTAAATCTTAAACGAAGTAGCTGTCCAGCGCTTACAGATTTTCAATGATTGTTGATTAGTCTGTGATGTCAGTCAGTCAGTTACAACGTAGAACTTCGAACGTAAGTGCATCAGTTTAAGTTGTCACACCACATTAGCACAGAGACGCGATTGTCAGTTTAAATCCTATTGTGGTAGAGATAGTTGAGGTATTACTTGTAATTGAGAAGATTAAGGTTCAAGAAGTACAATTCAGTGAGGTAAATTCAGAAAGAGAAAGAGGTGATGACGACTTCAGAATCTTAGAATGTGATACAACACAAAGAGTAAATGCACCTGCGCCATCGCAAACGATTCTGAACCATGTTACTCAAGGTCTCTAACCATCGATTATTATCATCTCACGGACCCCAACCAGGGTAGCCGACACCTGCCAACATGATTCAGTCCACTTGTCAATAACTTCATGCATTTCTGCCATGCTTTGGTTTGGCCGCCCCTAACTTTCTTCCAACCTATTTTTATATCGCAAAACATAGCTCGACGAGGCAGTTGGTGGTCGGGCATACGTAACACATGTCCCAACCATCTCAACTGATGACATTTCATTACTTCATCTATTGACCTGCCATCCCCACCTAGAATTCGTTTCCTAACGATAGCATTGCTTATACGGTTGTCCCATGATACACGAGCAGTGCTTCGGAAACATCGATGATCGAAGACTAGTAACCTACGAAAGTCTTCTACTCTTAACGGCCATGCGTCGCATACGTATAGTCGGACGGAGCGAACTGCTGCGCAGTACACTCGTCCTTTGCTTAGCAAACGGATATCTCGCCTGCGCCATAGATGACGAAGGTTGGAAAAAGCCAGTCGAGCCTTCTGTATCAGTGCTGAGATTTCGTCACACACCAAGCCATCAGCACTGATGAGACTTCCCAGATACGTGAAGCGGTCTACACGTTCGACTACTTCACTCCCTATCACTAGTTCCAGTGAAGTAGCACGACGATCCTGAAGCAACATTTTGCATTTCGAAAAGGAAAACCGCATCCAGGCCGAAAACCAGCCTGGTTTTCTCGAGTCCGTTCTTCAAGAACTCTAGTTAGGCGACTAAGTATAATCGAGGCTAACAATTTAGAAACTATATTAGTTAGACTGACGGCTCTGTGATTGTCACAAGAACACTTTTGTCCTTTTTATAAACACGGACAATCAGTGATTGAGACCAGTCAAATGGAATTACGCCCAGTTCCCAGATTCTACGTAAGATCTCAGTCCATCTAGCTGCTAAAAAACTGGACCACCATCCTTAAAAATCTCAGGAGTCAATCTATCGGATCCTGCTGCTCTCTCTTGCTTTAGATTTCCTATCGATTCCTATCTACAGCAGACGGTCGCTGTTATCTGTTCTCTGATCCATCCAGGTTTCTTTTATTCTGGCTGAGACCACCTACTTGGGCGTTGAAGTCACCAGCCATTATTAATATATCAGAGCGCTTAACTTTCTGAAGAGGTTCAGAGGGGAATGATATCAAAAAGGCTGTGGAAACAGCAGTGATATCTGCTAGTAAGGTAAACCATAAGCCTAGAATGAAGCCTTAGATGTCGGTAGCATCCACCGATCTGATGGATGCTCGAAACTCATTTCATCTGGCTCTGAACATGATGAAAAACTAAGTCAGCTTAAGCACAGGCTGATAATAAGCTCTGCTCTTAAAAGCCCTTAGTGGGTAGCCTTAACGCCGGAGACGGAAATCCGTTTATTGAAACTTCACAAACATCTAATGTGATCTCATTACTTCGTACTACTAACTTACATGTACATGAAAGAAGTACCATAATATTCGGTAGATAATAAACGGATTAAAATCAGCTTTGTTTCGCAAAAACTCATTATTTATTCATATGAAAAGTGTTATGAAAATTTACTTTAACTAGCCTCTGTAAACATGAAGTAAAATAATAGTCCAAAAATGGATGGCTCAAAATCATTTACAATGGCATCCATTCTTTATAATCTCTCGAATTCGTATCCTATGAATCTCTCATCACCTTTATCTCTCTCTTTTTAAGTTTATTCTAAAGGGTTATACTCCAAGAAAAATATCTTTGAACCCCAATCTTCTCGAAAGTAAAACAGATTCTCCTTCGTATAACTGTCAGAACTTTAATTATACCTGAATTTCTTTATTTCCTGTACATGTGGGCCAGAAATATAGTAAAGTGAATAAACTAATGTGGCGAATAAATGTATAACAAATTTTTCACTACTGATTTACGCACAAAACTGTTTTAATTACGTCAAAATCATACAACGCACCTTGCTAATGACTGATCGAACAGCGATAAAAATTGACGTAATGATGTTTGATACATACAGTTGATCAAGCTCATTTCAACAATTGCGAAATATAACACTGAACCTCGTGTTGCTACTGGTCTATACTCTTCTCTGGCACTGGTTATCTGCATTTCAGTTTCAGAGGCAATTCCTAGCTTTCGTGAAACCTCACTAGCTGTTGTTTTAGTAGAACTTAATACACTAATCAAATCAATATCATCTACCAATGAACCTTGAACACTTGCTAGACGTGATAGCAAATTATCTTCTAATTCTTTAATTTTTGTTTTATTGGATTGAACATCAAGCATTAATTGAACACGCTGAGCTTCCAGTTCATGTCGTTCACTCATTATAACACGTCCAAGTAACTGTTCTTCTAAACCTTTCATTGTGACTGTGAAATCGATAATCGAGGTCCTAGCAGAGATTTCAGGTGTAAATGATGGGTTGGGTAATTTGGTTGTAATATACAATCGGAAGGAAGGTAATACATCAATTTCTTTATCAGCTACCTTGACCTGAACAATTAAATAAAATTACGAGATGCCATGATGAAACTATTTTTTAAAATAGTAACCAAAAGAATAAATTTACCATAAACTTGATTTTATCTCATAAATTTTTGTTAAGAAAGCTTGTAATTAAACTCAGGATTTGCAACAACTCTGAATTACATTACTAACAGCTTTTAATCAGTGATAAGGAATTCTTATCTTGTTTGTCGCATGAAAATTTAACTTACATAGGATCTTTAATACACTGTCACACCAAAACTCAAACACATCACTTAATATTTCTATCCTTAGATTTTTCTGAACCGACTATTCACAATGTACGTTACCTTTTAACAAATAATTTTATGAATATAAACATATTGAAATCATGTCCCAATTATCAAGATTTGCAAGGATTGAGAACTTCAGTGGGCTTACAATACTTCGTTTCAACTAGCAACGAACGCATTGGTGTTTGGAGGGACTTAATTATTGATTTTGAAACAATTTAAAGCAAAGAATCAGCAAGAAATTCATATAAGAATGGAAAAATGTACTTCTACATATTGAAAAATACAGTATAAGAAAGGCGCTCATATTTATTTGAACATACTGTAAGTTATACTGATTATTTTTTTCACTTACATGTATATCATTATCATAATCTTAAAAGTAATGTTAGGATTCTATAGAGGACTGGAATAGTCCCTATTGAAGAGCTTTTTCGATCCTTTCCTTTCTAGCCTATCATTTTAGTCTCAAAATCTGTAAATGCTAGAATACATCAAGGGTGAAGTAACAGCGGAATGTTTCTGAAGAGCAGTAGAATGAGAGAACGGATTTTTTGATAACTATTAATATCGGCATGATGGTCACCTTAAAATATACAAGAGCTTTCAAGTAGACTCATTTGGATCTCTATTCAAAGTCACAGTCATATAGAATACTTATTTCCCCAAAGTTGCAATTATCATTACACTACATAAATTTCAACAACTATTAATTTAACATGAACATCCGTCCTACATGTCTTTACCTTAAAAATTGAACCTTGTTTGATAAAATTTTTCTCCAGTACATCATTCATTGCTGGATCTAAATCTTCACCGATATCTTCAATCAGTAATGGACGTCCAGCTGACAAGGCATCTTCTAAGTGTTGTCTGAAATACTTATTCCACAATGTAGTTATAATCAAGTTATGCTGTTGCTCACGACTTTTTATCCACGCTTTTCCCTGCCCTTGTGGATCGATTAGCAACGGATAACGACTTGCCTGATCAACAATGATGCCATTTTGTACGGATAATTCATCACTGGGTAAACCTTGAATTTTCCACTCACCCAGCTGAACACAAAAACGTTAAATGAATGTAATGTAGATAAAGTCTGAGAATAAATTTCACAAAAGGCCATATACTTAAGTATTACTAAATTCAATTAATTTATTCAAATTTAATTGGCTTTGGAAAATATTTCATTTAAGCGAAAGACGATTAAGACAAACAATGATGGAAGGTCAATTGTAATAGATAAAACGAAACGCCTCTAGGTATATAGTACATAAACCCGATCTTTTTGTGAATTCTAAGGTACACAAATGATAACTAATAAACTTTCTTTCAGAACTTTTGTACACACAAAGCAATAACAAGTAATAATTTAGAATTTCATTCTAATATTGTCGCTAGCTGCAGCCGTTCTAGGGTGACTGACGGCCTCGAGCTAGGATAAAGGAAGACGGTTGGGTGAGCAACCCACCCAGTAGAAAACAAACAAATATACTAAAAAAGAGCTAGTCAGAAAAACCATCTAAACTCTACGTAGTTAGAGCATACTATCCGAGGCATTGAAAGCAGAAATAGTAGTAACTGCAAAGTTATTCCATGCTCTCTTCAGCAAGATTTGGGACGGAAAACAAGTACCAACAAACTGGAAAGAAGGAAACCTCATCGAAATACAAACGAAATGAGATCTGAGCAAGTTTTAGAACTACGAAAACATCGATTTACTATCAATACCAGGAAATGTCTTCAACGTGTTGTTGAACAGAATGAAGGATTCACCAGATGCCCAACTTCGAGATTCCATACGGGTCGATCTTGTACCGACCAAAACGTGACACTACGGATCATTGTAGAACAATCAAGTGAATATAACTCATAATTCCATATCAACTTCCTTGACTATGATATTATGAAACCTTCTTCGATACTATGTAGTATCTGAGACGATAGTCAACATCTTCAGATAGACTACACTATCAAATCGTGCATGGAGCGCAGCTTTCAGATGGATTCCTAGTGAAGACCAAAATCAGATTAGACTCCTTACTCTAACTTTCTCCTTCTTTTGGCAGTTGACTGCACTTTGAAGACTTTCACATCTCAGGGGAAGCATAAAATACAGTGGACAGTTTGAATGAAACCAGATAGTTTAGACTTCACAAACGATGGAGCTCTCCTATCCCACACACAGCGACAAATGCAAATGAAGACGGACATTTTAGAAGCAACATTTGCTGCAGTGGATCTCAATACACGAAGGGGAAATACAAAGATCCTCCGGCACAACAAAACACACGCCAGCCAAATCACACTTGACAGTGAAGTTTGGAAGGTGTGGTAACTATTAAATATGTCGGCAACAGCATTATTAAACAAGGTGGATCTGGTGCAGATATGAACACATGGATTAACAAAGCAAGTGCAGCATTTCTACTACTAGTTGTAAAACAAAAATTCATCTGGAAAAGGTGTACACAGTAAAGGGTGAATATCAACTTATCAGTTTTATTATTTATAGCTTAATTGTTTAAACAAGTAAAAATAGGTGACTTGATAACTAACTTGAGTTGGCCGAGTTAACATGGAGATTAAGTTAACGATTGTAGACCCTGGTATATTATATTGACTTAACAGTCGCTGCCATGATTGGCATAACATTTGTCTAAATTCTTGATTGAATGGACCGCAATAAGAAAGAAATCCAGTTGCAACAAGTACATCACCAACCAGACTAAAAAAATATGTAAAAACAACAGAAACAAAATTCTAAAGCATATTAAGAAATTTTTTAACATCCTATGTCTAGTAATCTATTTCATTTCATTGTGATTATTGACTGAAATTGCCTTGATTGGTTTAACATTTTCATCATAAATATTCATGTATATTAGGGTAAAGCCTGATGACGATCTAATCGAAAACAATATTGTTCGCTTATATGTGTTGTTCTAATTGGATAAGCACAAAAATGCTTTTAAATTAAATAATTATGTAACAGTCTGATTAGTATGAATTAAACTGAAGTGATATTAAATGTAAGAAAGAAAAATTTTTGTTCTCATTATTATTATTATCATTATTATTATTATTATTATTAGTTGTATTTTTAAACAGGAATCAGTTATTTTAATCCCACATCATTCTTCTTGATTATTATTCACTTGTTATAATCGCTTTAGCGTTTTTCATTTTCTCTGAATGGAAAACCATCCCTCATTTATCTGACCTCATCCTGCTATTCTATCTGGATTGTTACTTAACTTTCTGACATTGTAATAACACCATCCCACTTACAAATTATGATTATGTTTAATACTTGAAATCTTTTAATAATCATGACCATGTTACGCTGTACCACTTCATTTTTATTGTTGTTCATGCGAATAAGTTTGATAGTTAATAATATTGCAGTTAATAATATAGTTACTAATATTGTAAAACTCCTCAACTTCACTAAAGACCATGATGTGACAGATTACATATAAATACGATTGTACAGACCTAGAAAATGATTAAGTCGGAAAGAAAATTTTCTTTGCTGAATTCTCTCCATGTCTATATAATTTAAACTGTTTAAACTCTGCCGTGGCAGTTGGAACGTCTTCATTTACATGAGTTATGACAGCTTATGCAGAAAGCTGAGTTTCTCCGAAAGTCACGAGGCCTGTGCCTCCTCTGACATCCAGAGCAACAGTTACTATAGGGACATGGAATTTTCTCACAGTGTCGGAGATCAAGAGTTGAATTGATGCTATCCAACGAAGCCCGAAAATCGCCTATAGAAGTGGAATCTCATGGACCCGGGATCATCAATGCATCCTTCAAAATAAGGAAAAAGCACATTACAATGAACATCAAATGGTGATATGAACCCATAAACGACAACAATGAAGACGATAAAGGTCAATTTCACGAGATGCTACGGTTTATCGTAGAGATATGCCCGAAAATGTTTGACTATTCTAATGGGAGATCTTAAGGCGACGGTTGGAATGGATATCGTACAATGACATGAACTAGAAGCAACGAATGAAAATAGTGAGAGATGTGCAAATCTATGTGCCTTCAACAAACGCGAAAACAAAGCTACATGGATTTCAACAGATCATACTATACAGAAAAGAATCGATCACATCTGCATCAATAAAAAGTTCAGAAGGATGATGTGGGACGTGAGAACGAAGATAGGAGCTGATATAGCGTCAGATCATCACTTGGTGGTAGTGAAGACGAAACCGAAACTATAAAAGACCCGGACAACTGGACACAAAAACTTAGGGGTTTCATGCAGCTTTTCTTCGGGATACTGGCAAACTCAACGAATTCGAAATAGCTCTCAGCAATGTTTCAAGACTTTTATAATTTATTTCAAGAAGAGGTTAATATAGAGAAGAACTGAAAAGAGTTAAGGAGGCAATGACTTCAACATGTCATGAGGTTTTGAGCCACACGAAGCACTATCATGAGGAATGGATCTCTGTTGACACTGGATAATATTCAAGAAAAGAAGAATCAGACCGCAATCAATGTTAGCCTAAATGGCCTGTCAAGAGCAAGGAAGGCAAAGGAGCCACCGACACTGTAGAACAGCGAAACAGGTAGGTAGAGAACTTTGAAGATTTCTGGAATACAAATATCTATGATACGCGAAGGTGACAAATTTGATTTGGCTGTAGACTGTGTCAATTAAAATTCGAATCCGTTTGGAGTCATAAATGTTTGTGAAGCGTAATTAAATATATTGATACAAATTACCTTAAAAAGTTTGTAATGAAAAAAGCCATTACATCTAGTTGTCATCAAGAGAAGTATGTCACACATACCATTCAATATTTTCTTTAAATGTCTGACTCTGTTCTGTCCAGCGTGTTTGTTCATCTTCTAAACTCCTAATAAGTTTTGAGGCAGCGATCATTTTACGTCGACACAATTCAGCATCCTCAATTAGAGCATTTTTCTTACGTAATGCTTCTTCATAAACCGCCTGAACTTTAGCTAACTCACGTTCTTTTTCATCAAGTATTGCTTGAGCATCCTATAAAAACAAGTGTATGAAATAAGAACGAACGGCTTTATTCAAGCCCATAACAATCACAATCAGTTATTGTGAGATCACGTTTTGATCAAGTTAGCATAACCTTAGTACTCAGTTGACCTAAATTATAAGGATAGTGGATCTGTTTGTTTCACAGTAAACTGCAGGATGCTATGACTTGTGACGATTTCAAAATATAAAAATGTTGAACCATTGACTTTTACCTTGAGGACACAATAGATCTAACAATTCGGGATAAATAAATGAAACGTAATATTTCGGTTATACTATGGCAATCGTAATAAACGTCAAACATGCCAACCACCTGTTTAGTTTTTATTTTTTAAAAATATTTTAGTACTGAAATCGTCTTGTAGTACATTCGAAGACTAGTAACTACACCTAACTAATGCCACAAAACTATTTGATTCCTTGGCATGTTCCTTGACATATTTTACAATTAGTGTAATTGTCATCATTTTTAGACTGGTTTAAAAAGATATCTCAACACAGCGTAAGCTTATAAAACCTCTGAATAGCTCAGGCTATCAGGAGTTGGTTGGGATGAAGTAGAATCATCTACTCCTTTTTTCATTGTGAAACTAATAGAGCTGAATTTCGGATACTATAGGTTTATTTTGAAATAGGTTTCAAACACTTATCTCAATACTTTTAAATATTTTAGTACATGTTGTCTTACCGATGATGCACCTTGTCAACTCATAAAGTGTACATGCAAACAATCAGTTGCGTACAACGCTTACATTTGCTTTGCTGAAGTGGTTATTGATGAATGATTCAGTTCATATTTTGTCAAGTAAGCACCACAGACCGTTTGCAATGTGTTAAATCATTTATAAGTTGATGGGGAAACTATTATTCAAAAACTTTATAATGATCACTTACATTTAAATCAACCATAGCTTTAGCCAATCTAGCTTCTTGTTTTACTAAGTTGTCTTTCATTGGTAAAACATCTTTATTGATCGTATAAAAATAAGCCATCGCCTTTGTCCATGACAACAGACCAGCGACGTTACCACAAGCCTTTTTGCCAACTTCAAGTGTGTAATCTTCCATATTCAAATATGGTTCCAACAACTCCACAGTTTCGCCATTAATAGTATCTTTTGGAAAAGACACTAGCATGGACAAGAAGCCCGTATTCGTCATCAGTTTTAAAGATTCACTCCAACTGGGCTTTGGACAGGGCCGTTCTGGATCACTTCGATATGGTTCAAGATGACGTTGAAACAAAAGCAGTACACAATCCATGATGCGCATAATTAAATGTGGTGGTTTTCCTAATCTTCTAACTGTAGCTATATCAGCTGGTTTTATGGTATTCAACGCCTCTTCAGCTTCTTGTAAGGCTGGTTTAGCTGCTTCTAATTTTGCTTCAGCCAAAGCTTTTTCACGATCAATATCATCAACTATGGCCTGAGCTTTATCTTTGACAACTTGTACTTTGTTTCTTACTTCAGTTGCTGCATTTTGTTGAACAGTAACCTAAATAATCAGAAGAGTAATAAAATAAAGGAGCGGGCGTAATGATACATTTTGGAAAGAGAAAAATCCAAAAACCTAATCTCACTTGCTATCATCATTAGCAATTCTAAAATCCTTTGTTGTGTATCCCTTTATTTCAGCGTCTTAACATTAGTATGGAGTGAATAAGCTATTACAGTAGCGACAATGTGCACATGTACGTTTTGATTACTGGACATGTTTTCGATACATTTAAACTAACTATTATGTTCAAAAACAGATAACTAATAATGATGATTCCTAAATGAACTGGGAATATACGCCATACGAAAATATCAAACAGGTAATTATAAATGATTGATTATTGGATACGTATGGCAAGTGTTTCCGTCAAAGTTTGTTTTATAGCATTCTTATGCAGATATCATTAACAAGTTTGTCTTGACACTTATCAGTTGTATTTTATGCAGTTCAGAATAATGATTTAAGAATGTAGATACGTCGCTTAGGCCCGCCTCATAGGTGCTTTATTATCGTTCAATCACGTCTAGTCGTAAAGAGCACGTTAACTTTCCATCGTGTTTTCTGTTTTTGAATGACGATTTTGGTTAGTCATAAGCACTGCAGGACCTAGCAGAAATACATACCGAACCAAACTGTTCAACCCTGCATAAACCACAACCATAGCTGCTACATTGACGTGGTGGTCGGGCTTGCCTATCGTGATGATCCAATCGAGCTATATTGGCTGGAACATAGGTTCCTGTAGGTTCTATCATGCCAGATAAGTCAACAGGAGGACGATGAGACTAAAACCAGCTACTCAAGGTATGAGGACGAAGTTGTACTGCTGACTGAAGTAAGGTGTGACAACATTAAGGTGTTTCCCAACTGGATAACCAGCATCTGCAGCGGTGCTGCCTTCTCAAATGGAAGGAAGGGATTAGAAAAAGTCGACCCTAAAGATGTCATAGCTCATCTTACCTCACGCATTTCCGTCTCTGGCGTTAGGACTGCCCACTAGGGGCTTTTAAGAGCGGAGCTCAGTCAGTCAGTCAGATGCAACGTAGAACTTCCTACGTAAGTACATCAGTTCATGTTGCCATGCCCCCATAATTGTCAATTCAAATCCAATAGTAGAAGAGGTAGTAAAGGTATTAAAAGTAATCGCAGAGGTTAGGATTAGACGATATTTAAGAAATATGATTCAGTGAGAAAAGTTTAGAAAGTCAAAACTAGAGGTATTGAAGAATCCAGAAGATTAGGATTTGAGAGAACATAAAGAATAAATGCACCGGCGCCATTGCAAACGGTTTTGAGCCATGTCATTCAGGGTCTCTAACCATCGATTATTATCGCAGAGACCAACACTAATTTACGTTAATTTTCAGGTTCCTCAAGAAACAACCTTCCACGGTGTGGGCAGCCGGGAAGTAACATCCACACTCATACCCATATATGCACATGAGATCATCTTGGTCACAATCAAATCCTTTCTACACGGTTCCTCAGTATTCATAATAATACTATTTCTAGCTTTTGTAAAATAATTATTTATCTACCAGCTACGTTTTACATAGAGGCTAATGAAATGATAAAGAAGACCCTCAGCCTAAAGTGAGGATTTCATCGCACTGCCTGGCATGGTGGAACCTACAGGAACCTATGTTCCAGCCAATATAGCTCGATTGGATCATCACGATAGGCAAGCCCGACCACCGCGTCAAGGTAGCAGATACGGTCGAGGCGGAACGGTGACCAGTAGTTGACAAGACCCAACTCTCGATTTAAGCTTCTATTCATATGATACTCTGATTCATCTGTGAGAAGATATCTTAGTCGACTTATCTTCCAAATAATAAAAATTAGATAACTGTAGAAACTGGTGAATAATCTGTTTACTTATAGATAACCAATTGCACTGAATGGTTAAATATAATATAATGTAACCGGATGAAGTAACATGATTAAAGTAGCCATGTTCCGTTGTGTAAATGAGAACAATGTATATGAGTAACTGTTATCTTCTTAACTTATTGTAATAGTAACAATGAAAAAATTAAGAACTTAAAAATAACAAAGTCACCAGAAATTTCAAATTTTACCTCCGATCAACACAATACTAGGTTACCTAACTCTGTGAAGATTTGACATTTCCACAGATTTTACTAAGCTTTGGTTACGATCAAATAATTTTTGAAAATTCCAAATATTTTCAGAGTACTCCGAATTCTAAGCTATCAGTTAGTCAAATTTTCGGGAAGAAAACACTTCCGTAACAAATAATGTGAACCTTATACAAAAAAGTTAAAATGGTTTTATTTAAGATACGATTGAAAGATTTGACATACTGTCCGAAGTACTTCTTCAGCTTCTTTATTAGCAACATCAAGATCTTTTTCTTTCATGGCCAACTCTCTAGTCAATTGAGCAACACTCTCTTGAGCCTCAACTAGTTTTTGTAAACCACCATCAATGCGTTTAGACAAACTCGCATAATGGTTATGTTGTTGCAAATATACTGATTTATAACTGCATAAAAATGACAAATATGATTTTGGTGTAACGTGAGTTGGTCGTCTATATCTAAAATTTCGAGAGGAAAACAATCACAACAAAAGAATTACATATATATTCTTTAAAGTTTGATTACTTAAAATTCAGCTTGTAATAAAATGCCCAAGTCATCAGACAGGCTCAATACGTTTATGTGAAATGTAAAACATTTAAGAGTTATTTCGAATTAGCAAATAAACACCATTCCCAGAACAGAAAAGCAACGAACTAGCTGAAAAAGTTGAGGTGAAATTTTTTTAAAAAAAAAGTAAAATTGATTATAAACAAAATAGTACAAAAACGGCATTTGTGATATTCCGAATGATCTTCACCGCTTCATTTTTAATATTCATCGAACCACATTTAGCAAGAATTTATAATTTACCTAAATCGTTCATACTCACATTAGATCTGAAGTTATTTTAATCTATATAGTAGTCCTATCAAATCTTATATTAGCTCACGAATTGACTGTTTAATAATTCAGCATTTAGTGATGAAGATCTCTAGGCCAAAAGATTTCATTCGAATAAAAACATGTGAAAATATCTGTATTTATCAATTCAAGGTACAACTAGATTTAACTCACCTTGAGAAATAATCTATGCACGCTTCAGTTATCCCATGGTGTACTATACCCATAGTATTAATTAAAGAGGTTTTTGTCTGTTGGTTACAAACAATCGGGAAATCAATCAAATAATGATTTGCTACAGCGACTAAGGCTTCCTTTGGCCAACGATGAAACCAATCTATTGTACATCCCGATAATAATCCAGGAAATTTTAAAGATCTAAGACGAAACTTCTCACCGATTGGGGAGAAGCACAAAACAACATGAAGATTTTTTCGCGTTCTCCTAAGGAAAAAATCGTTTAGATCTTCATTAGTTGGTGTCAAGCGCGGATATTCCTTTTTCATAGTAGGAATTAGATCTTGTAGAATTTCATCCATCTCCTCACGCGTAAAAATGTTTGACATGATACCAGAAGAAAGAACATTATTTAAATATTCTAGAAAAGCTTCATCTTTAATTTCTTGATCGGTAAAGATAAATGTGATACCGCGTCCTTTTAGACCAGATGTACGATAAAGGAATTTCAAATCTTCCACTAAATTTGTAGTATTATAAGATCTGGGTTATTAATAAACAGGAGAAAAATTTGTGAATTAGTCGAAGATCAATAACCAATTAAGTAAATGATCTAGTCTGGTGAATTTTGTTTTCCTTACGAATTCGTATTCTAAATTGAAAACAACTATTGCTCATAAGGGCTACTGTGATGTTTCCACTTGTTTACAGAGCAAATAGCACGACATTTCCATTATTATTCTAGTGATAAATATCGAGACACTCAGTCTCTATGTGGTGCGCGCTACTTATAAGTAGTATATGACGCGAGTGAAGACGTAATGTCTTGCAGCAGAAGATGGGGGAAGATCAAGAAAGGAAGAGTGGGAACACAATGGAATTTGTATGAAACGCATGAACAGTGAGATGTCAGATAATGGGTTGATGATGGATTGAAGATTTGCAAATTAACGGTTACGATATGGTTTTCCTATTTTACTGAGTAACTCTGTAATTTGCGATAAATACAATTCGTGGTGGTGTTTTGTTCTCTGAGCTGGTTGTTTTGGTTGTGGAGCTTTCATTGTTCTTCTGAACACCACCACAATCATCCACCTGAGCTACAAGTTTTCTCCACCATCTCAAGATAAATACAATTCGGTTTCCCTCACCTGTGTTATCCTTCACTACATCTATGGCGAGCATTGTAGACTTTAAACAGCTGTAATGAGTCATGATTTTTTTAAATGACTGTATTTCCACATAATAAGGGTGAGTCAGTTCTATGTTAGTCGAAGTTGGATGACTCAATAGATTACTACTTGTTACTAGTGTAATGAATGAAGACCTCAAGATGAGATGAAATAGTCGCATATTTAGACGGTTGATTTACTAACAAAAAGCACACACCTAATCTTTAAACTTCCAGTGGCTGTCTTCTTCCACATGTCTTCTAGTGTTAAGAACACTGCAATCACGCCATACATTCAGATCCGACATTCTCCTTTCCGGTATTACCTTTTGAGCGACAGTCCGTTGTATACTACATAGAACCCACGTTGGGATAGTATCCGCCTCACTAGGTCTTTGTACATTTCCCTTTTTTAAAAGTGAAATTGTTGGTTTTGTGGGGTTTAAGAACTTGTAAATAATTATCACAATAGCAAAACGCTAATATCGAAAAAGCAGTTCAAATAACTTGCACAAATAATCCTTAGAGAATAGAAAGCGAACGGGTTTTACTTGTGAGAGATAAGGAATCCAAACTTTATCAACAATACATACATATGTAACGACCAGTGAGGAGTTCCAATGTTACAGAGATTATTTATTTAGTTACCAGACTTTGATTTCCATGGATTTTTAGTCTGATCTCTGCTCATTATCAAATTAACTGAATCATTCAAACAACTGGATTAAATAAATAACATAACCCTTGGCGTATCAATTATACTTAAATGACCGTAGACTATTCTATACTATCAGCACCAATTAGGACTGAATATGTTATGGAAACTCGTAAATCGAAATATTTACTGATTCAGTCTTGAGAATCAACAAGTAAAGACTCAGATGTGATAACAGTAGATATTCATCGATCAAAAGGACAACTACTCAGATGCATGATGCTCACTGAAGCTTTTAACTCTAGCTAGATCAGCAACAATTTAATCTTATGAAAAATCATAAAGTCTACAGAATTAAATTATACCTTATCACTAACACTATCAGTAATCAGAGTATCAATTTGCTCGTATATTTCATGAAATAAATACGTGAAATAAGTATGTTATATAAATAAATAAACAGGCGGATATTTGATAAAAATGTATTGCTTGTATTAATCACATATCTTAACAGTAGGAAGGAACAAGGACGGTAGAAATATCGATATATTACGATAAACAATAAGAATATTATTTAAAAAAGTAAAAAGAGTGATGGAAAACGAGATTACAACATATGTTCTCTTGCGTCAATCAAGTTTAGCAAAGAACTATTTTTAAACATTTAAAACAGTTAGAACAGTAAGCCTCACAAGTATTCACTAGTCATAACACCGGTAACTTATTACATAGGTCTGGTTGGTTTGAGATATTCTCAACTTTTTCTTCATCGCTTAACGTCAATTCTTGAGATAAGCATTAATATAGATGGAAAACAATTGGTCCAAAGAACATATTCGCTGTAGATTTTATTTATGAAATATGCTGCAATTAATAACTATGCTTAATCAAAAAAAAAATAATTAATGGCACCAGTTGAAAGAAAAGAATATGAATATCAGTATTTACCTTGTCAATGTAATTTGAAAAGTTTGATAACCAGCGATGTAAGATGCAAGTTTTGTAAATGACTGTTTCCCAGACCCACCGACACCTACTAGTAGAGCATTTCCACGAGGCATATATATAATTCGTGCTATTCGAACGATTTGTGTTAATGTATCCCGAAAAAGTACTAAATTCATCCGTGCACCACGAATCGATTCATTATACTGATGCAAAAACATTTCCATACGTGAAGATAATTGTTGAAACGATTCAATCTATAAGTGAAGTCGAAACATAAAACGAAACTAAGATCTGACTGAGGTGTTATTTCACTCAAGCTAAAACAAACACTAGCAACAATTATGAAATCCTGCACAGAAAACTGCAAGTTTAATACTTTCTCATTGTAGTGGGATACTGAAATTCCCTTTTAATGAAGCAGGTAGTAGATGCTGACGAGTTAGTGGTTGGACCCTTGAGGTTACAGAAGATTATTTTACAAAATCCTAAAATTACAGATTAACGTAGTTAGTGTGTTGGAAATAGTGCATTAGAGTAAGAACATAATTTGGACTGAGAAATGTCAACAAAATGAAAACAAATGAATGATTGAAATAAATCCTCCTTATTCAAGACATGGTTCAAAATCGGTTATAATGGTGTACATGCTTTCACCTCGAATCGTACGATCAATTTTAAGCTCCATACTGAATCGTTCTCTCTACTCGAATTATATTCTCAGTGTTTGATTTTCTTTCAATATCATCGCCACTATGATGCTTTTGACAACTAAACTTTTCTTGTTAGTTTGATTTTGTCGTGTTGATGTGGTAAAGTAGTTTAGATTAACGCATATTTGCATCAATCCCTATGTTGACTATGAATGACTAACTAGTGATTTGAATCAACATATAGGTAGTCTAATTTAGTTATGAACTAACTTACTGGTTCGTAAACTTTTGGTACTTCAACAACATAATCTTCCGGCTCATCACCAGTTGGTTCGGGAGGATCACTTCAAATAAAGGAAAAAAAGTAATAAGAATGTGAAATTATCAAGTAGTGTTTTAAAGTTGAATAACTGTATAGCAAACCAAATAAACTTTTTTCAAGGTAATCGGTTACAGTTGTTCAACATTTAAATGGAGAGCAACACATCACAAGTAAGAAACAAACTTGCTGAAAACAAAGGTAGATATTTGTTTAACGTTGTCATTGAAATGTGAAACATGGCTAGTAAGAGTAGAGGATATTCGTAGGTTACTAGTATTCGATCATCGATGTCTCCGAAGCATTGATCGTATACTCTGGAACCATCCAGTAAGCAGTGCTGGTTCTAGGAAAACGGTACTAGGTACGGGTGTCAAATCAATAGATGAAGTATTGAAACTTCATTAGTTGAGGTGGTTGGGACATGTGTTATGTTTGCCCAATGACATGGCTCAAAATGATTTGCGATGGCACACATACATTTGTTCTTTGTCTTCCCTGAAATTCTAATTTTCTGGATTCCTCATAAACGTTTTCTTCTCTTTTCATATTTATTTGACTGTGATATACTTCTCGACTCATATCTTCGATCCTGCTACTATTTCTACTACGATTGGATTTGGATTGACGATTTAATCTCGTGGCAACTTGAACTGATAAACATATGTACTAAGTTCTTCGTTGTAGCTGACTGACTGCCTGGTCAATCAAAAAATTACCCTCGATACAAAACGACAGACATTTATAAACTTAGTTCTGATATATTAAATTTATTAAGTAATATAGTTTAGAGCATCAGATGCTCTATTTCACAAAAGCTTTAATAACAACCATCGAGTTGTATGAAGGAAACCAGATTTCTATATTATTAAATTGAGAACATGGTACAATCTGCAAAGCTGTTAGTTTAGTTCTTTTGGAAATCAAGTTACCATTCCGATCTCCAAAAGAAGAACGTTTATTACGATCCTTACTATCAGATGCAATGCAATAATCACTTTGTTATGTTATTAACATATTTCAAAGATCATAAAACCAAACCAGCTATGTTACCGAAGAAAATTAACGAAATATAGTGGATCACTTTCAATCATAGTCACATATTCCATTCCAAGTTCTTCCTTAACTAAACGTTTAGTTGCCAAATTAAACCACTGGTGGTCATCTTCTGATACGAATCTGTAATGAATGATAATTGAAGCAAAAACAGAAATGAAATGAAGCCGTAAAGTTTAGTTAAACGTTCATCGATCAGTTTAGAATGTGTACCTATCTCGTTTTATTAAAGCATACTTACTAGATGTGCAGTCAGGTCAGATAAATGGCTGTAAAAGTTTAAGACTTTGAGTTGATGAAAGTGGAGATAGATTAACAAAGAATCTTCTTAGTATATAAATAATAAAACCGATTACTTTTGATAAATGTTCGTTAAGTTCTAAGTGGATCTCCTTTCCTTTCTATGACTAAACTTGTGATGATTAAGTGAGCCATTATAGTAACAATCAAGTGAATAACTTTAAATGAGTGCAAACAGATAAAGTCTTAAAAATGACTTGTTGGTGGAGGTTTAAAGTAAGATGAACTAAGTTAATTCCTCTTATTCTATTAGCGCAATATCAGGGAGAATATTAGAGGAATGGTAACTTCCAGGACTAATTTATGGTTCATTATTCTGTATGGTATTATTGCATAATTAGTCAGTAACTTTATATACAGATACCTGTTATTATGATCTTCCGATTAGTTCACCAACTACTGCTGTGTGATTTATTATTTGTAATCTATTGCTAGTCTATTACTTACAGCCTTCCCTGTTCATATCTACTTTTGACTTGCTCACGTATAAATGCATTTTCTCTTTTTATGGTATGATGTGGTCTGCTCAGTTTAGTCTGCTTGATATTTAAGCACATTTGTGGATGCTGGCCTATGGACTTCTTCAATAAGAGGCAGGGCAGAGAGGAAGAGGCTATCGTGTTGTGTACCAATAAGGATTTAGAGCAGACTCACAATTTCTGGTGCTAAGGTGTAATAATCATTAATGTTTGTATTAGTCAAGTGATATTGATCAATGGCCAGGGATACAATGTTTAGGTTTACAAAATTATAGAAATAGTACTTATTGTCGAATTACTTAATCAGAAACCGAATATATGAATAGATTAAAAGTCATATCACATTAAATTAGGCCATGATAAACTTTTTATGGCAGAATCAATGAACAAACAAACCTGTCTGCTAATACGCGTGTGCATTCATGACGCCAAAGCATCATTAATCGTTTTGTACTGTTGATTACTTCGGGTAATGTACCAAGCATCCCTTGCCATATACGACTGAGATCACGTAGATTAAAAATATAATGGAATTTAGCTGGTGTTGGCAACATTTTATTCTTAGTTGTTTGCCATAAAATCCTTGTCAGTGGGACAATTAGATTGACTGTTTCAATTACTGAAGTATCTGTGAATCCTCTTTCAAGACAATAATGTCCCTGAGCTATTGCACCGAATATTTTATCGATCGACGCGTTACTTGGCAAGGTGCAATTAAATATGCAGAACTGTCGTTTCAATCTATGGGGTATATCGTTTCGACCGGAACCCGGATGTATCATAGCTGCTGCGAACTGAACATCAACAATGGATGTGAAATCACCTGGTTTTTGTAGATTGTAAAATCCTTTCATTTCAATCAGCTGGCGCACTATTTCGTTTGTTACCTGAAAATATGTTCACCATAAAACATTTTATATGTATCTCCATATAAAAGGAATCATCCGGCGCAAAACTAAAATAAAATATCTGCTTCTAATCGAGAGAAAAAGATTTCTATAAGTAGTGCTTAAAAACGATGCTTATTTTCAAAATTTTCAAGTTTCATCATTGGATTCGCCCATAAAGCACCACAGATATTTCCGGCTTCCACTAAAGATTAGGTCTGTGTTTTTAGTATAACATCTAAGAAACAACAGACGGATAACAGATAACTTTCTGTCCGAATATTAGACTACGTTGAATTTTTAACTATTCTCCAAATGTTCCAAATTTCGAAGGCAAAAGTACTAATTTAGCATTTTCTGCTCTTTTCTAGTTGCCCATCCTGCTCTTTTACATTCAGTCAACTCTTTCGATTTAAACAGCAATTAAATGGGTTTTAGTATCACTAAAACTATATTTTTTGATATTTCTGATAAGGTTAGTTAATTACTATGATATTTTTGATGAAAACATGATAAATACACCTTCATTTAGAACATTATCATTCAGTTTGTGAAGCATACTACCAAGTAAGTGATCGAAACAAACGAGGATTTCCATTCAAAGCCGAATGAAATTTGTCTTGGTGATGTGAACAGGAAATTCCCTTCCACGAAGAGTTGCGTCTAGTCCTATGTCTGTCAGATATGCTTCTCTAAGTTCTTCAAAATGGCATGCTACAGTATGAGAGCAAACTGTAAAACAGTAACAGTAATAGTAAAGTTGTTAGCCTCAGAAATACGTAGGATTATATCTCGATACTTTTGACTACATCTTTCGAAAACTGTTTGGTTATTATTTGTATTTATGAATGGACAATGTGGTTGGTTATTGACAGTTTTATAAATCAGAAACTCCCCTCGATGAAATTCATTAAAGTAGTGTAAATAACTTGAAGATAAATTCACATTTTCAACGGTAATAAGCTCAAGAGATATTGGAGCTGTGGGTAGTCGGTTCGAGTCCTAGATCGAACATCAACTCTGGGGTGCAGGTATTTCCAGCAGACGAGTTCGAAGTAGGCCAAAACTCGCATCTTAGGTTCCATTGCTAGCCACCATCTACCTTTGCTAATAATAATAATAATAATAATAATAATAATAATAATAATAATAATAATAAGCCCCGAAATGCCTTGGTACGGTCGAGAGTTGAGAGAGTCTTCTCTCATCCTCGTGCATATTTAGCCACTGCAAGGAATGTTTTACTCACTCCCTTTTCGAGGCACGAGTGTTGTTTACGAAAATGAGAGAATGAAAAGTGAATGTTCTTGTCTCGTGAGTGAGTTGAATAAACCCCAATTTTAAACCAATGATGCACATGGTTTTCAGGATCCTGATGGAACAAATGGAGTGTGAACCTAGCTGCTGACGCACCGAAAAGTGTAGATGAACACTGACTGTATTTGCACGATGCCTTAAAAACGGCGTGTGAAATCACAAAATGTCCCGCTTATAAGCATTGGGTTTCTACAGCCTTCTTAAAACTTACAGAGGCACACTGGTACATTCTATGTAACCACGAGTTTAACATCAGAAGAAGAATGTTACGTGATCAAATAAGGCAAAGTTTGAGTCAGGACCGAGAAACCTGTTGGTCGGAATGTGCTAACGGGTCAGAAGTAGCAGCTGCATCTGGTGGTTACCAGATGCTCCTTGAACTTACCCAAGCAACTGATGGCAGGAAGTCCGATGTGAGTAAAACAATCTGTAAAGCTGTTGAGACACCAAACAATAACATCCACTAACAGTTTTGGTGAGCGACAGACCTTTTCGAAGAACAATTCGGCTGGTCAGCTGCCTAGACAGCGCCGATCAGACTGCCTTGTCCTCCACGGCCAGTGACGAATGATCCATCTAACGAGGTGGAAGTATATAAGGACTCCGACTCCAGGAGAGGTACAAATCACCAGGCTTAGACGACTTACCTCCTGACTTTTTTAAAGGTGGTGGTAACCTTTTGATTGAGACTGACTCGGTTGTTCACAACCGTTTGGCAATTAAAGAACGTTTCAACATCGAGGAACTAACCGATAGTTATCTCTAACCTTAATAAACATTCATGTCATCTATGTAATGATTAACAGAGGACATGTCTATAACCGATTGTGTCCAAAATATTGGTTTCCACCAAACTTCGCAGATTATTTAAAGCCTATGAAAGGTTGACTTACGAGTAACAGGATGGTTTTCGTTCTGGTCGAGGATTTACGGTTGATATCTTTGTCATTTACCAACTGTGTCAACACTACTACGCTGATCTTAGACCAACTATCAATATGTTTCATGACATCAGGGTAGCCTTTGACTCGTCCGACACGACTGCTATGGCTGTGGTTACCTGAAGAAGGAATCTCGGATCTTGAGTATGTGGATGATATTGTCGTACTGTGTGAGGATTCCCAAGCAAAGTGATCTGTGCCTAACCGGCTGGTCCATAGGTATGGTATGTGCTTTTCACCTTCTGAGTGCAAACTACTTTTACAAGACTGGCAGCACCTTGAACCTGCACTCGCTCTTGATACTGAGCATATAAAAGTAGTCGAGAAATTCACGTTTGGTGAAATCCAGAACAGTTTATACCTATTCGAGTCATTGGTGAGGCCCTCGTGATGTCAGCCTGGCTGTTAAACGTCGAATATACAACGCGTCGATGAGACTAGTTTCGCTTTCTCCTGGTCACATTTGGGAGTGTTCGGTGACTTTCCATGTTCGATCGTTGTTTTCTCTGAAGGATTACTGACAATCCGTGGCGACACAATGCTAGTGATGCAGAGGTTCGGTAACGTGTTTGAGCACAGCAACGATAATTAAATTAGTGTCACTATTTATCTCCATAAGCTCATAACAGAAAAGTGCTTTACTGTAATAGGGCTGGTAAATATTTATTTGATGGTTTTATGGCTAAAAAACAGATACGATAACTCAACTTACCTGATCACCCCATTCATTTATCAACGGCATACTGATGTCGTCGATAAAAACCGTCATTTTTCGACCAGCTGGTGGACCATACGTGCTCCCCATTCGTTTATCGACGAAACTTTCTATTGCACGTTGAAATAACAATGGTGTAGTAACACTCGAAAAATTCAAGGTTTTGAATATATGAAATTCGGGATTTTGACTACTCAAGTATTTATTGATAATCACAGTTTTAGCTGTACCCTAGTAAAGAAGTAATTAAAAACTTGCGTATGAAAATTGCAGTTAATATTAAAGCACTTTTATCATTTGTTTCAGCGACAGAAGTTCATTTGGTCTACGTTTCCACATTGACTTGACATTTATTTCCGTTTTTAAAACATATGATTGAAATTAGATAAGACGTTACATAAATTTCCTCGTCATAGTAGTTGATGCCATAAAAATATATGCCATTCCACAATGATGGTCTCTCATTGCGAGTCAGATATGAGAATACAGCGCGTTGTCATTAAAATAATTGATATAAGGACAGATAAAATTGAAATTTTTTCAAACTAAAGTACACTTGAATAAATCGATTTTAACATAAAAGATATGCAGAATTTCAAATGGATGAAACGATCATAGAAAGCCGTGTAGAATTCAAAAGTTAATTTTCATCCACAAGAATTTTTATGTGCATACTGGTTACTTCGTACTAATACTTATCCTAAACAAAACAGTTAATGAGTAATTAAGTTTTTTTCTGTATTTAAGACTGAAAGAAGCTTATTTCATTCATACCCACAAATCATAGCTGAACGGCCAAAGTAAGGAGAGTTTAGTGTTATGTAAGAATCAAGTGACAGTAATAAATATATCAAGGTATAGTAAGTATGACGAACTATGTTCGGTCGGTAGATTTAAAACACTGTTGTCATTGAAGGTGTTATGTAGTAGTATTTTTATTCAATGCAAAATTTCCAGGTGCATTTTAGTTGTAATTTCTTTATTATTAGACACATACGAATGATAGTGAAGGTTTCAATTAATAAGACTTACTTGTTCACCAATTAACAGTACACATTTTTGTTGTTTTGAGATTAAATCAATCAGAAATTCTGTCCGCACATTGTCAACATTCGGTACAAGTAACGAAGAGTATTCTGGTGTATGATCAGTTGGATAGTGAAATTCATCAACTTTTGTATCCCAATGAATCCATTCACCTAGATCGTTTACTAAATAATCAAATATTGTCGTTTGTGATTCCGTAGAGATTTCTGGTAGGTCAAATTTTACAGTTTCATGTTTACGTAAATATGTCTCGAATTTAGCACGATCATCACCTTCAAGAAACGCACCAATACTCCACATCAATGCAAATACGTACTTCCGTTCCAAATGCTTTAGTGTGACCTTATAAATTAAAATTTGTGAAATTGGACTGTTGATTAACACCTATCTTACATCAAGATAATAGTAAACTATATCAAGCTGAATATAAGGGCATATTTTTAAAAAAAAATAAACCCAGTAAGTACAATAGGAAAAAAAATCCGCATATTTTTTCTTATTTGGATATCAGGTTTTGATACTGATGAAAAAAGAATGTTGCAAAAAATAACTATCCTCTCGCAACAAAGTAGAATTATTGATATTCACCAGTAGGGGTCTTTGACGTGAATTTCATCAATGTTATCACTCAGCCGAAATACCATTTTCAAGCCATCAAATAAAATTGTATGGAAGCTTTGAGGTAACTAGACTTTAAATTAGGCTCATTGTCGATATATTATGGAAAGTTTCACTTGTTACCTATTAGCTCTATTCCCCGCCTAAGCAAGCAATCACTTCAATATGTCAGGAGGTTCTGGGCCACAAGAAGTACAATCAAAAGGAATGGGTCTCTGTTGATACTCTTGAAAAAGTTGAAGAAAGTAGGAACAAGAAAGCAGAAATCAGCATCAGCCGAGCAACAGCAGACAGTCAAGGTACAAGCTGAAAATACAGAAGCGAACAAGCAAGTGAAGAGGAGCATCAGAGCCGAGAAACGTAAGTATGTGAAAGATCTTGCAATCACGACAGAAAAGGCTGCAAGAGAAGGAACCTTGAGACAATTGTACGATACAACAAAGAAGCTCACTGGAAACTCTCGTAAACCAGAATGACCAGTAAAAAGCACTGATGGCAAAGTAATCAACAACATCGAAGAACAGTGAAACAGGTGAGTAGAGCACTGAACCCACACGACATCGAAGTGGCATCCATGGACCTCCCAAACGATATTGGCCCACCAACATTTGAAGAGCGGAAAAGCAGAGAGACCAGAAAACATTCCAGCGCAGGCACTAAAAGCAGACGTGGCAGCAACTGCAGTAAAGATACTCCACATCCTCTTCAGAAAGATTTGGGATGAAGAACAAGTACCAACAAACTGAAAAGAAGGACAACTGATCAAGATACCAAAGAAAGGCGATCTCAGCAAGTGTGAGAACTGCAGATGCACCACTCCTCTCTCAATACTAGGCAGAGTCTTTAACACGGTGTTGTTAAACGGAATGAAGGACTCTGAGAAGATAGTCAATATCATACGTGATTCTTACAGTGGAATAAACTGCAAAATCGTGCACGGAGGACAGCTGACAGAATCATTCGATGTGAAGACTGGTATCAGGCAAGGTTGCTTACTTTCACACCTTTCTCTTTCTCCTGGTGGTCGACTGGATTATGAAGATGTCAACATCTGAAGGGAAGCACGGAATACAGTGAACAACCTGGATGCAGGTGAATGATCTGGACTTCGCAAATAATCTGGCTCTTCTATCGCACACAACAACAAATACAAGAGAAGACGACCAGTGTAGCAGCCTCAGCAGCAGCAACAGGCCTCAACATACACAAAGGGAAAAGCAAGATTCTTCGATAAAACACAACTATCAATGAACACCGAAATCAGAATTTTCAACAGTCAAGATAGTTCTATTGTAAGGGGTGGAAACTTGCAAAACTACCAAATCCATCATCCAAAAGATACAAGATACAGTTATCTACGCAAAATATTTCGGATCCGGTGGCCAGACACCAGACACCACCACAAATTACTGTGGGAAAAAACAAACCAGGATCTATTGGAGGAATAAATCGGGAAGCGCTGGAAGTGAATAGGACCCACATTGAGAAAAGCACTCTACTGTGTTCTAAAGCAAGCCCTCACTTGAAACTCTTGTAGTGGAACGCTTCTACGAAGAAAATACGATTTGTGAAAAATAAACATTATTGCACATCTTTTGTTTAACTGTACTAAAAACACTTCTACGACTTCTTGCGCGCAACGTTCTCTTCGCGTTGCTGCCATCTTTATCTATTTGCTGCTCCCCATGTAATGCCAACGTTCTCCTTCAATAAAACCATGGAATATGGATTTATGTTGTTTTGCTATGAATCACGACGGGATATCATGGAACTGTTAGTGGTGAGCATAGTCAGTCTGGTATCTTTTGACTCGCTCACAACACTCTCAAGGTCGAAGGAAAGGAGGAAGGCCAGGAGATACAATATGCCAAGAAATGGAGATAGACATAAGAACAATTAACAACAATTGGACGGTACTAGAAAGACAAGTCCAGGACAGAGTAAGTCGGAGAATACTGGTCGGCGGCCTATGCTTCATTGGGGGTAACAGGCGAAAGTAAGTAAGTGGTTCCTAGTTTAAGTTTACATAAAACCCCAAAACTCTTTGCTTCTAGAGTTTCCTTTACATAATATGTTCTAGTATTCCAACCTGTTGAAGTACATTCTTCAGCTAATTACTACTTACAATTAAGAATAGGTTGATAATTAACTGTTAATCGTTTTCTAGCACACGTTATAACCAACTGATAGAAAGTCAATTAATTTATTCAAGAGAGTGTATAAAACTAATACCTGATCATACAAACTTTTTTGTTTTTAGGAAATAAGTAGAAACAGCAGTAGAATAAAACTGAATTTCGGTTAAAAATTTTGATTGTTTATGAGGATATTAATACTTTGTGTTATGTTATTAGGTTGATTCAAAAAACCAAAATACTTCTGAACTAGGGTATAGTAAATTTCGAGTTAAGTGATCACAAATTTAAGCTGTTTAGTAAGATAAAAAAGTTATTCTGGGTGAGACTTCAGTTAGTGAAACTTGCATGCTATTTTGTGCAGGATAATGTAGAAAACTGGTTTAAAGCTACCACAGGAGATGGAAGATTCCCAACTAAACGATAAAAATATCGTGCATCCTGCGTGATACAGTTCCAAATCGATCGTGACAGATCGATACTTACTTTTTCGATGCAGTGTTGAACCTGAAGCACTAAAGTTAAAGGAGGACAAGAAATATCTTGAACGACAAAACGTTTTCATAACTTATGTTTTGCTTTTGATCCAAGGATAACTTGAATTTTATAGTAACAAGCAAAGCTTCCCGTTTAATGTCAATAACATGAAGATTTAATTTTAAAGTTAACTTGAATGGTACCATTTCAGATTTAATTCATTAGAAAAAGCATGAATAAAATCTCAATATGAAAAATGAGCATTAACTTGCCGATGGATAATCCTTTTCTTTTGCATTAGGCAGTATTCCGTTCAGAATATCGCAAGCTTGGCGAATTACAAACGCCTCTAAAACACTCATCTTAAAGTTCAGATACCTAGTTGCGTATCCGTAAACACTTTCAAACGATAACTTAAATAACTGCAGCAACTGATCAGCTTCATTTTTTTCACGTGACAATAACCATCCTTGTAATATCGGTAACCAATTTAAAGTAGTTGTACTAATGTATACCATACCTGGAAAATGTAAAAATTTCAGGATTTCAAATTTCCTTCATATACTATCTGATACGTAGAAAAACATAAATATTTATTTATTTGCCTGAGCAATCCACTCAAAAGCTTTTTTAATGAATCCTTTTACTGACTTACCGTAACTCATGCCACGTTACCATTCCTAGCACAATCCTGAAAAACAACAGATCAACTGTTCCTACTAATTCAGGGTATATCTTTGATTCATTTTGGATTAATTAAGAAAAATGGTGAAAGATGTTTGATGGTTTGGAAATTTGCATAGTAAGTGCGTATGAGAGCTTTATGTTTGGAGAACACGAGAAAGTGGTAATTTTACGTCTATTATCTAAAATAATTTGTGGTCAAGTGATTCGAAAGCAATTGAATAGGTGTACTTGATGTTCTATATGATCCATGGTCTAATACCAGGTAATGGCATATAGTTAGTTATTTTAACTAAATAAGCGCATAAATAACCGTCATTAAAACTTGTCTACAGAAGTTTTTTACTGATAGAAAATAGTTGAAGTATAAAAAAAACTACTATTACAATCAGTGAGAAAGCTAACAACCTGTTAGCAGAACATAGCTTGGATTAAGGTATGCCCAATTCAGGATTATGTTGAACGCATTCAAGACGAAGATGTCGTCAACAGAGAATGTAAACAGTTCAAGCAAAGCTCACTGATAGAAGACCAATTTAAATGCCTAATATTCATCAAAGCTCTTCAATCACCGTAATACGCTGAGATTAGAACCAGACTTTTGACTTAACTGGATCAGGACCCAAAGTCACACTCAGGACACTAAAATATGATATTATATAGCTACAATACTGTCAAGGCTAAATGTAGGTCCAAAAATAAGATGCTGAAAACACTAGAAACAACTCGTAATAAACTGCCAACCGCCTGCTGATTATGTGGCACATGACATCAGCATCAGGTGTACGATAACTAGTTGGCAAGTTAAAGTGCTAATTTTCTTTCAATGGAATCCAACAGACCGATAAAAACTTGATCTACATATGTCAGATGAACTTAGAATGATGAACTGGCCTATTAAAAGTGTCTGGAATATTCTGTGTTCATCTTTAGATACCCAGATATTTTCAAAACGATCAGGTGAAGAGTTGCTATAAAATACAAAAAAAACATTTGCTCTTGCTTTTCGAAATGGCCTTTGTCAATGCACCAAAATAAAGCTCATTTACCAATGAGACCAGAAATCAGGCATTTTTTGTCTGAAACGTCCTATACCGTATGATGCTTTAGAACTAGTCCACCAAGAAATTACCCTGTTGCAACAAGCTGGCGTAACTCAATCAGTCAACTACTCGATATGCGCTCCACTGATCAGAATGTTTGAGAAAGTAAATGGAACTTTAAGTATCTGTACTGACTTCTTAATCTGTTAAAACTCTGCAATGGATGGATATCCATAGCAGATCTTCACGATTTATTTGTGGTATATGAGGAAAACTTGTTATAATTTAATTCTATTCATTATGTATGCATTTGTGAGTGAGCGGATGTTTGCACCTCAATTCTTTACACATTCTCTAATTGGTTGTAAATATGGCCAATCTACAGATTTATCCATATGTTGATTAAAATCCATAAAATGCATAGACACGCTCTTCACTTGTTATCCATCAATTTATTTTCGGGTGTGCTTGATTCGAGTGTGTCTCGTGGATTCCGTTGGTCGTCAACACTACACACTAACCGCAATAACTTGTGTTCTGAATTTTTAATTAATCATAGTATTACTAGGGGAATTAACCTGTAAAAGTACAACTTAAATGGGACCATATATTGGAGTCAAAGATATATGGCGGAAATAACCACTACATATCAGTACCTGTTGCCAGTTCCTGAGGATTTGTTCGCTAAGCTAAATGGTTGCACATGTTTCATGAAAACAGACCTTTCTGAATTCCATCTCCAAGTGGAAGTAGGTAATTATTCTAGAGAGCTTCTAATTATCAATATTCATCGGGGATTAACCAATAAAGCCGCCTTCCATTTGGTATCCAGACTGCACCTGCAGTTTTTCAGTAAATATTGGACGTTGTGATCGACTACATCAAGTTCTTTGTCGGCTGATGCAGCATGGTTTTCGAATTTGTCACGAAATGTGCATCTTCTTCATTTATTCAATTAATTACCTTGGTTTTTATGTTAGATACGAACAGTCATCACCCAGATTCAGACAACGTAGAAGTAATTCAGATGCCAGGACCAAATAATTCTCCTTTATCAAGAACTTACTGGGAATTAATTAGTAAGTACAGCGCATTTCTCCCGAAAATACATCGAATTGAATTAATTACTAACAAAAGACAAACTTTGGTGACGGTCAACAGAAACTTCCTTCAATACACTTCAATCTGAGCTTGGAGATTGTTGTTGCATCTGATGCCTCTAGATATGGAGTCGGAACTATGACATAGTATGTTTCCAGACAAATCCACAAAGGAACCTGCTTACGCTGCTAGATCACTCGCACAAGCCGAATGGAACTGCACTTAGATTGAAAAGGAAGTCCTAGCAAACATATTCGCTAATAAAAGGTTTCATGAGATACCCTAATGGTCATACATTCACTTTACTAAGAGACTACAAACCCTTAATCGTAAACTAGTTCTAAGAAAGGAATCCCTGGTTATACGATCAAAAAATCACAGTGCTGGCCTACAATGTTTCAGAGCTATATCTTTAACACCAAGTACCAGTCAATGAATACCATCGGTCAAGCCGACGCTCTGTCTCGTCTGATCAGAGTTCCACACCCTATAACTATCTCTATAGCTATTGATCAAGAAATCAAGTATACGGTAGCAGATATAAGTTAAAATACTCCACTGTCAGTAGATGAAGTATTGAAAGAAAATCTTCGAGACTCAGTCCTGTGAGGAGTTAAAAATCTCCACCTGGTAGGGTGGCCCTCACAGATTGGCTCTGCAGAGCTTCAGTATTTTTACCCGCACAGACCATCTCTTTCCGTTATCGATGATTGCCTACTATTTGTCAAACGTGTCATAATCCCAGAAAAGCTGCGGTAGTGTTTTAAAAATTGAACGCAGGATATTGTACGACAAATCACAAGGATGTAAAGACAATATATTTTCTCTTCGTCAGGTCCTGGAACATATACACACATTTCGGTATCCCGAAATAGCAGTAATTTTTGACCTTAAAGGGGCATTTGAATCTATCGATCGTGATATTCTATGGCGGTGTTCGTCATTGAAAGGTGTACCAAAGAAGTACACTAGCCTCATACAAGCTCTCTAGTCAAACACCACAGGTCGGGTGAGAGCTTATGGCGAACAGTCATCGGAATTCTTTACTTCAAGTGGTGTCCGTCAGGGGTGTCCACTTTCTCCATTCTTGTTTAACTTTGTCATAGACTTGCTTTTAGATATAAACTTATCCTCCTCTGACTTTTCAGGAGTGTACCTTCCACAGGGTTGCGCTTGTGGACTTAGAATATTCTGACGACATGGTTCTAATTGGTGCTGACGGTGACAAAATGCAGAGCCTTTTGACCACCTAAAGCAACAATCCAAGAGTGTTTAGGATGCGGTTTTCCCCCACGAAATACAAACTGTTTTTTTCAGGATTGGGTTGTATCGGAACCTAAACTAGTGATAAGGAGTGAAGTAGTTGAGCGTGTTGAGTGCTTCACTTATGTCGGGAGTCTCATCAGTGCTCGTGGCCTGGTTTGTGACGAAATCTCAGCATGAACACAGAAGGCTAGATTGGCCTTCGCCAACTTGCATCACTTATGGTGTAGGCGAAATATCTGTTTGCTGACAAAACGACAAGTGTACTGAGCAGTAGTTCGCTCTGTCCTACTATATGGATGCCAAACAGGGCCGGTGAGAGTAGAGGACATTCGTAGGTTATTAGTATTCGATTATAGGTGTCTTAGAAGCATTGCTCGTGTATTCTGGGAAACGAGTATTATATAGGGATGGTAAATTAATAGATGAGGTAGTGAAACTTAATCAGTTGAGGCGGTTGTGACATGTGTTACGAATACTCAACCATTGACTAGCTCGTCGAGCTTTGTTTTGTGGTGCAGGAATAGGTTAGACGAAAGCTAGAGGCGCCCAAACCAAAAGATGACACAAATCCATCAAGTGACTAGCAACTGGATTGAGTCATGTCGGTAGATGTAGACTATCTAGTTGGAGCCCACGAGATGATAGTAATCGTTGGTTAGAGACCTTGGACGACTTGGCTCAAAATCGTTTGCAGTGGAGCAGATGAATCCACTCTTTTTGTCCTCTCAAATTTGCATCTGGATCCTCCATCATCTCTATCTTTCTCTTTTTACATTTATTTCACTGAACCCTAATTTTCTCCATTACCGCCAATACTTCTATTACATCTACCACTATCAGTTGGGTCAGAAGTTTGGATGAGTCATGCAACTACGATCGCCAGCAACGGGAATCGAGCTAGAATACCTTTCGACATTTTCCTAGCCACCTTCGAAATCAAACCACCAGAAACTGTAACGTCAGTCTCTGAGCAGATAAGCAATGGTAGCACATCCTTAAGGTCTAGACGGTGGACAGTTCGAATGCGCAGACCAGTTATGCGGATGCAGGGTTATGTTGGACAGTGATAATAAGCGCAAACTTTGCCAACAAGTGCTAGTGGAGAGCCGAAGAAGGCTGGAGAGTGTTACTAACGGTTTCGTTATTGTGCTTCCTTCACTGGCTGTCCAAGCCGTGATCTGATTTCGGGGAATAAGTGAGCGTGGTAGTGTCCAAAGAACATTAAGCAATAAGAATAGTTTTGTCATATGAGAGAGATCATTGACACGGACTTTGTCTGATTTCATGGAGTAAGTTTAGAAGACAGTTGTTTTAAAGTCTTCATGGCGTTCTAAAAACAAAGAAATTAATTTACTTACCATTTCTTGAAACAGTTGCAGGTGATGCATTGTCAACATTGTCTACTTCAAAAATTATCTTACAACATGGTGCCATTGGAATACGATCACCATTGGCCAGTGTTAAAAGTTTACTGTCATCAAGAACCGAGTTCAGGTTTTCAATCCATAATGCATCAACTGGGCCATCTAATATAAGCCAGATATGTTCACCTTTCTTAGCTTTCAGTGTTCTTTTCCATAGAGTGGAAAATATACCATCTGTCCAATCGTTTGTAGCAACATCTAAACGCCCAAACATTTGTGAAGCCGTAATCGCTTTCGGATTCATGCGCATTTCACGATGTGGTTCAAAGCAATCAGTCATTGCCTGATTGTGGATAATTAAAGTATGAAACTCGTCATCACTCTTTAAAAAATTATTCTTTCAGAAAAAGCTAAAGTTATGCCAACTTTGTGGGTTAAAGTAGATTTCATTTTGAATGAAAGAATTTAGATTTTATCGAAAAAAGTATTATTACAAATTGAAAAATAAAAATTATTTTCGATACAGTGAATGTAGTTTAATTTCTGATTTGTAACCAATTACTTCGTAGATCAATGGTTAACGACTGCATAGAGGATATAGCTTCAGTTATATGTAATCAGATGGCAGATTGGCAATCAAATGTGAGAGATGACTCAATATGATCTTGTGAAATGGTCATTATGTTATTCTGGCTTAAAACTATTCGTAATAAGAAGTCGAATGGATGGATTTTTCATGTAGTACTATGGAAAAAAGCACATTGAGAAACTGAGCCAACCTGAGTGTCATATTTGGTCCACATTACTTCTTTCTGTTAAGTACATCATTGACTAAATTTATTTTGTTTTCGTCTGTCAGGACTACTAATGTTATCTATATGATTTGTAATCGTCATCGAAGTGGTGTTCATTTCCTGAAACCTTCATATTTGAAGGCTTAGACTGGGTGTATTACATTACCATTGATTAAACTGTCACAAATTTACTGATGGTATTAGCTAAGGTAGAAGAATGGTGATAACTGACCTTGATAAGAATGTAAGCTAACTAATGATATTTAGAGCTTGAATAAAACACAACAAATGAATATTTTAACGCATATAAGTTAAATGCTAAATATTTGATTGATAGACAGCTAAGCAAAAATAAATGTTTTAGAGAATGTTAGTTATTTTATAACTAATTGTAGTTATGTCATAACTAACCAATCAGATTGGTTAAGCGCTCACCACGTCATCTAGTCTGACCGATGTATAAACTTTCTTTGTTGTGAATGGTCCATCGATTGAAGGATGTTATCATTTTATTAATATTGCTGTGACTCATGTTTTTTATTCATTTTCTAAAGACACGCTATACTGTCCGGTACGTTTGCTCATCCTGCTTGATAATTGTAATTTCCTTATTTATTGTACTAAATTAATCGTTTTCCTTTTGTTTAGAAAGAGATAAAGTTTAGAACCGAATTGTCTTCTGTTAACTATAGTTTCACTGGGGACTCTGTCATCGGCGGTAGTCGCGTTTACGTTTTTAGAATTACATCTGTAGGACAAATTTAAATCCTACATAGTTTCGGACAGTAATTCATCAAAGGTTCATATACTGAATATCTTCAAATGTCTACCGAGGATCATAAGAGTGATCAGATTCCTGAATTGTCTCCACAATATTCAGAAACTCATAGTGAAGATCAGTTTGGAAGAAATAGCCTCCGAACGGATCCTTTGTTGGAATTAGAATTAGCTAAAGTGCGTTTAGCTCATCTAGAAAAGGAAATTGAGTTAGAACGACTACGGCAAAGAGGAAAAGAATATTGTAACCAAATTCAGGATGAAAAGTTTATGTCGTTCGAATCTACATCCGTTTCGCGTACAGCTGATAGTACAGGAAAGGGCTGGATAGGAATGATATCCAAAGCTTTAGATCTACCCAAGCGAGAAATCATAAGGTTCGATGGTAATCCTATGAACTACTGGAGTTTCATACGAAATTTCGAGGATTGTTTTGATGAAAGCGTCGGACCTCGATCTAAGTTAAACTACTTGATTCAATACTGTGATGGTGAAGCTAAAGCTACCATTGTTCATTGTACATTGCTTCAACCGGAAGAAGGTTATCGTAAAGCGTTAGAGCTTCTTGAGGAAGCATTCGGTCAGAAACACGTAGTTGCCCGTGCATTTATCGACAAGATGTTAAACTTCCCTGCTATTAAAGAAACCGACTCAAATAGTTTAAGAAGATTAGCTCGTGAGATGTATGTCTGTGAGCTTACGCTCACACAAATGAACTACCTGTCCGATCTTAATTCTACGAAAACCATCGAAAGCATGTTTTTAAAACTTCCACCACACCTACAGAGAGAATGGGTTAAAGTAGCATGTCGAATTCTCAAGACGGGTAGAGAGCCTTCATTCAATGACCTCTGTGAATTTGTTAAAGAACAGTCGGATATAGCTAACACTAGATACGGCCTGCTTGTCAACCGCAGCGATAATGTTGACAAAAGAGGTTTTGGTGCTTTAAAGGGGAAGGCTGCCGCCAGTTACAACATAGCAACGGTAGCACATGTAAGCATTAATGACAGCAATACTTCCTTATATAATTCACCTTGTCCAGATTGCTCAAGCAATCACCTCTTGGATCAGTGCCAGAAGTTTAAAAACAAGAATCTTAAAGAAAGGAAAGAGTTCGTCTTTAAGCATAAATTATGTAATAATTGTCTGAAACCAAACCATATAGCAAAGAATTGTCGATCGCCAAGGTCGTGTATTGTTGAGGGATGTGGCTGGAGACATCATACTCTGTTACATGAGAAGCAGGAAGAACGAAGAGATATTATTAGTGATGCCTGCATTAATTCTCAGATTTGTACAGAGGAAGATGTTAAGGGCATACAGAGGCCTGTGGCATTTGCAGTAGTTCCTGTGTGGATAAAAAACGGTGAGAGAATTATGCAGACGTGCGCCTTTCTAGATAGTGGGTCAGACACCTCTCTAATAGTAGAAGATCTAGCTGATAATTTAGGCCTCGAGGGAAAGCCGAGAACTGTGTCTTTAAAGACTATAAATAACGAATCGTCATTGGTATCTAAAGAGGTAGATGTAGAGTTGCACGCTATAGACTTCTCATCATCTGTTAAGATCCAGAAGGTATTGACAGTCAGAAAACTACCGGCAGTTCACAGAACTGTACCAACAGCGCGTCAAATGGCATCCTGGTCCTATTTAAAGGACGTAAGTTTCCCGAGAGTAGAAGATGAGGATGTTAAACTGTTGATCGGGTGTAATGTACCGAGAGTACACGAGACGAAGGAGGTGAGAGCTGGAAAGACAGATGAGCCGTCTGCTGTGAAGACCTTATTGGGTTGGACGCTGTTCGGTCCTTACGGGGAATTCATTGATAACAACCGTGCACTTAATCACCTCCCGGCTAAGGAGGAACTGGAAGATAAGTTTGAGCAGTTGTACTCAACTGAATCGAAAGACCCGTTTATGTCTATGGAAGATCGTAGAGCATTCAACGCTATATCAAGCACAGTGCAAAGGTTAAATAAACGTGATGAAATTGCGATAAACCTGAATGGAACAAACCTTCCTCAGACTAAATCGACAGATCAGGATTTTTCTAGTTCTCTTTCTAATCATCCTGCTTCTCTCGCAGAAGCTTATGTTGCATCACTCGAAGCATCGAAAGAATTAGCTAAGTCACCTACCGTTCTATCAAGTCCTGCTATGGCTAAGAAAGACATTCCATCTGATTGTGTTCTCGGATCAAATATTTCATCAAACGTTGAGAATTCTGATGTGTCGAAAGATGCTTCGGTTAATTTATGGACATCATCATCTACAAGTCATGATTCTGCTTCGTGTCCTTTTACTACATTGGCTAAAGTTGTTACAGCTTCTCAGACAGACTGTAAGGATTCGAAAAATCTGGAGGATTCTGCTAAGGAAGCAGTTGAAGATAAACGGAAAGAAACGTTAACTTTAGCGGAAATCGACCTAGTTGCAGGTGAAATAGAAATGTCATTTATTCGACAGCATTGCCGAGCTCATAATTCCGATGCTAATAAACAGAGGTGTAATAATCTTGGACTTTTTCATTTCCAGTTAAATGATATACACAACAACGGTGCTGAAAAGAATAACGAATCTCTCTGCAGGTCACGGATAGTATTACGTTTAGTGTATAAATGCAGACTGTTGATTAATACTCTCAGTTGGTTACAAATGCCTACTGCTCTAGTTGACTCACGAACTTTGAGAATGGTTGCAATTAATGAGGTGGGTAGTTATGTAATGGCTACATGGCGCAACGACTTCCAATGTCTTGCTGAGGTTCTAGCCCATCGTCAGCGACATGGTACAAGAGCAGAGTATCGCATACGTTATGTTTGGGATCGCGTTGTAGAATGGACACCTGTCAGCAAGTTACGCAAAGCAACTCAGTACGAAATCGATTATGTCTTAAAATTCTGTAAAGAGCAAGGTACACTATCCACAAATAAAATCCCTAGTAAATTTGATCTGCAGTATTCATGTAGTAGTAGCAATGATTCTGCATCAGGAACATCTCAAGCTAAAAGAATAAGGACAAATGGGTCAGAAAGCAAGTCAATAGACCGCACTGCGGATCCTGAAACACATCGCTATCGGTCACGTCCTACTCATGTAAGTAAAAGTGGTTTCTCTGTCTTAGAAGACAAGAAGACTCTTCTTCCAAAATTATTTGATGAAATCATCGAAGAGAACGACACATGTCCATATAGATTCGACAGTTCTGTATCTGTTTTGAGTCAAACATTCACCATCAGGTCAAACCATCAGAACAGACGTGGTCTTAATTCAAAACATAATTCTATAAGAACCGAAAATTATGCAGCGGAAGCTACAGTAGCATCCTCACCGGTATCATCGAATTCATTTTGCCAGAAAAGTGATAAAATAAAGGGAACCATTACCCTATGCGGACCCAACGAGATGTGTAAACGAACGCTGGGAGTAGAGCGGAATATCCGAGCGGATGAATCATTTGTCAGAGTTCACGTGTTTCCTGAAAACCTGACCAGAAGGAATATTTTGTCGTTTATAGCATTAATCTTTGATCCCGGAGGAGGTATATGGAAACATATTATAAAGTCAACGAGAAGGAAGCCACAACATGGAGACTCACCGTTAGTAAACAATACTAGTTTGCTGAGAAATCTTTGGGTGGAAGCTATAGTTAGAGAAGTCAATTATGGTCCCGATGGCCGATTCAGAACGATTCGATTGAAGAGACACCGTAGAGATCAACCGAGATATACGAAACCTATGCCTAATGGAAGAGGTCGATTATTCGAGCGCGACGGCAACGAGGTCTGGACGTGGTGACCGCTTCGGGGGGAGTGTTAGTTATTTTATAACTAATTGTAGTTATGTCATAACTAACCAATCAGATTGGTTAAGCGCTCACCACGTCATCTAGTCTGACCGATGTATAAACTTTCTTTGTTGTGAATGGTCCATCGATTGAAGGATGTTATCATTTTATTAATATTGCTGTGACTCATGTTTTTTATTCATTTTCTAAAGACACGCTATACTGTCCGGTACGTTTGCTCATCCTGCTTGATAATTGTAATTTCCTTATTTATTGTACTAAATTAATCGTTTTCCTTTTGTTTAGAAAGAGATAAAGTTTAGAACCGAATTGTCTTCTGTTAACTATAGTTTCACTGGGGACTCTGTCATCGGCGGTAGTCGCGTTTACGTTTTTAGAATTACATCTGTAGGACAAATTTAAATCCTACAGAGAACCTAATTTTCTTCTGGGAAGTGTCAAGTGTTCTTTTACCGTCGTCTTTTTGCAACGATCTTGAATAATTTTATCTTTTTTATTCTCCCTAAATAAATATTAAATATTAAATTTCGAAAACAAACTTGACAAAATCACTTTGCAAGTGTTAGTCATAACACAATTTTATATTTAGAAGAGTTTTCAGTGACATGTTTTCCCCTACTTTTGGATTATTCAGAATTTCATAACCACAGCTACTCACAGGAACCAACCATGTACGTACTTTACATAATCTCATGATGAATGGTTTACTTTGAAACGCGTTTGGGCAAAACCTGATAACCACAGTATAAGCAAGTTGAAGTTGATTTTCCTTGTGACTTAAAAAGTTCAGACCACTAAAACCAGTGTGGTCAAATTACTCACCGTCACATAAAATAACAATCGATTCACTAAAAAAGCTATAAAACTTCATTGAGACATAATCAACTTCGTGTGTACAACCGATTTAATTGAGCTGATTATTAGTTACCAGTTTCCTCTAACACAGATAAAAATGTACTTAATTATACACAAAGATTCTTGATCAGGCATAAACTACTAATGTTTCTTTATAGAGTTAAGGAGATTGTTGTTTATGATTACGATCGGTCTAGTTAGACATTAACACCGTTGGCTGCTTACTAAGTCATCCAGAGGTTAGGCTTTTGCGCGTCAGACCGAACGCCCTGTGTTCGGTTCCTACTTCAAGCTTTCTACTCTGCTGGTCCGACAATGATTGATTCATGATTTCAATAATAAATTACTAACCTAAAAATGTGATGACGTACCTTCATTAGAGCTTGAATACAACAAGTTTTCCCTGTACCTGATGGTCCTAATGTCATCATACCGTGACGAACACGTTGAGTTTCATACAACTGTATAACTTTAAGAAACCATGGAGGATGACTAATTAGACGGGATTCTTGTAGGTTCTGTTTTATAGCCTTTTCAAGCTCTGGATAACCACCTTTGTCTAAAGAAATACCTTTAATAAAAGAAAAGAAAAATAAAACATACCAGTATGTGAAAGGTCATTCTGGGCCATTGTTAATTTATGTTCCTTTCCATTAGTCTTAGCCTTTTTAAGTATTTTTTGTAAGAATAAATGTTGATAGAATGAAATTCATATAATTATATTTGTATTCAGTGACACTCGGTAAATAATATCTACAACAGTAAAAATGTTAATATAATAAAGAAATTCTAATCTCTCGACATCCAAGCAGTTACCAGATTTTTTCTGAAATTTGCTGCCTAATTTCCATCTGAAGTAGAACTGTGATCATCCTAGATGTATTATTGTTGATCAAGTTTTATCAGTCAATTAATTACGCGGATATTTATTGATCAAGAGATGATCAATGATGATCCTGTTTACCATTTCCAACTTAATAACGACGAATACAGAACAGATCTAGGTTGAGATTTTTCGCATACTGGCCTCAAAATAACTTGATGAATAGATTTTTAATACTAGTAGCAAAAACTCTATGGAGGCTGACCTTTGATTGAGTAACTAAGATTTCACAATTTTAATGAGAAAGGGTTATACAACGTATAATTTTCCATAAAATCGGATCTTGGCAACTTTCGCCAAACAAACATCGTCAAACACATGGCTCAGTAGGTGAATTTTTATGTGCTTAAAGTTGATCTACATCTGAAATAGTCAGCTTGAACGATTAAAAATAAATGAGATTACTTTTATGAGCTAAGGATGATTTATTAGTTTCCTTTCTTTCCTGTTGTTGGTTTTGACACGATAAACAACTTCATTGTCAATCTAATCAGTGTTCATGACTTTCATTAGTATTCAGTTAATAGTATGAAAATTTAAGATTGAATTAAAAACGTACCAGGAAATAGGTCATCAAGTAACGATAAAAATAATGGTTCATCAGGTCCAACTAATTTACTCAAATTCATGTCACGTAATACACGCATTACTGTTTCGAATTCTGTATCATTTGGATTGGCACGTTTAACCGCACCTAACGTACGTAACACAGAAAGAATATTTCGTAATCCGAAGTCATAATGAATCTGAAATAGAAAAATTAAAGGAAAAATTACTTGATGCTGGTAAGAATTTTGTTTGAAAGGAAATGAAGCAGAGAAAGATAAACAAACGAACAGATATTTGCGGTGTAGCAAACAAACAACGGAAAAGTATGAACACCTAAAATAATACTGTTCACAAGATTTACAATGCTAAATCTGCGGAGAACTCATTATTCAACTAGGCTTTTAACAGATGATGTGAATTTATTTCAGCCAGATGAATCGCGAGTAACGGAAAGAATTCAATCCATATTTTGAAATACGTGAATATCAAAATTTATAGTAATCAAATACAATGATAGACCAGTAGATAACATAATTGCTTGAACTAAATCTATAGTCGATGTGAAGATCGCTGAAAGTCACTGTCACAGAAGTCCCTACATGCATGAAATTTAACAATAAATGACTAAAGTGAAATTGTGACATACGGTGTAGAGATAGAACAGTGAAGTGTTATTTTTCATTCCTAAAAATATGAGTAGCATTCAATAGTCCGCTGAATATTCTCTCTCTCTCTCTCTCTCTCTCTCTATATATATATATATATATATATATATATATATATATACATATATATATATATGAAAAAATCTACCCACCTGTTTACTCAGCTGTTCTTCACATAATTTATATAATGTGTAAAACTTCTGTGCTGATATAGTATTTTCAAGGAAACCACATGATGCCAGTTTAACACGTATAATTATTTGTCTGTCGGGTACCATCATGGCAACTGTCCGGAAGTTGATTTTCAAATTTTCAGGCAATTCCTGTCGTCCAGCATAACCAGGGTTCTAAACATAATAAACACATGCAAAACTACTTATGAATATCATTTTAATATGCAGAAGCATCTAATTTCACCAAGATGCGTGATGCGTAATAATATGATAACATTAACAAGGTGAAAAAAACAGTAGAAAAACTGATGAGTGGAGTTTCAGAGCACAGTTCATTCGAATCGATAAAAGCTCGACATTTCAGAATGTCTATTCTGTATTGTATAGCTATGAATGTGGTTAAAATGGAATTCAAAGCCAGTCACCTGGTACGTCGGTGGAATACAACAATTCTTCAAAGTTACATACATTGAATGGCGGCAAAAGTTATCAGTGAATATTTTACTTCAATGTGACCATGAAAAAGTTCGTCATTTATTGAACACGATTATCGGAGAAACGCAACATAAGTATTAAATCTTCAGAAATATTGCAAAATCTATGTATGAGGCATGTGTACTTGGTTCTCAAAATTACTGTATATACTTCGTTCATTTTATAATTGTTTTTCAGCAGCTCCAACTAAGTTGAAGCAATGTGATCGGGTTCGATAGCAGCTAGAAGTAAATATTTCTCCAAAACTCATGTCTAATTTAGTATTCCAACGAATGAGGTAAATAAACCTAATACAGCATAATTAACGAAGACAGCAAAACTAGTTGAAATAGTCAACTATTTAGACAAAAAATAGTTTACTAGCGACATTCCGCTGCATACTACTCATACTACTCTACACACGCCACTGGTATTATCCATCACAAGAGAAGTTTCAGGAAAAACGAATATTCATTAAGTTTAGTGAATTAGTCTCTCTGAAACTCATTATAGAATTTTTTGAACTATCATCCAAATTTTGATTGATTTATCTGCAAAATAATGCGTATAGGATGGACAATCTTGAAGCATTCTGTGGAGGTATAACAGAACAAGGTGATCTAGTCTTGTTTTCATCTTTTTAAAGAAAATCAAGTTATCGTCTAGTCAGATCAGCGAAAATGTAAAGAAGGGTTTAGTTTATGTATATGCTGAATTGTTAAAATAAAATAAAATGGTGATTTAGACTAATATTCCCAAAGTAAAAAGACACTACGTTAGTTAGTGATTAATATATTTAAATCTGTTTTGAACCAGTAGGCTTTGACAAATAATACTGATAAGCTAGTCAGCTGGAAAGTTATGAGCTTACTTAAATTATTTACAATTACAAAAATCCGATATATTTTAACTGTTCCTGTTTGGTCATTTCCAGTTTCCCATTCTCCATGTAATAAGAATATATCCCTCATTTGGAACAATTAAATTATCTGGACTTAAAATACGGGAATTAATAGAAATTATGATCAAAGCTTAATCAACTTAAGGGTATTTGTAAGTAACAGGTATGTGAAGGTTAAACACCACACGATATTCATACCATTGTCAAGAATATTCCGAATTGTGGATTCATAGCTATAGTTTCACCATCTGTGAACACAAACTGAGATTTATGCTCCTTTTTACATGTCAATATGATAGCGATCTGTTGAGCGGCTACAGACAACACAGGTAGTTCAATACGATTGAATTCATCAAAACAACCCCAAGAACCAGATTGTGCTAAACCTTTGAATATTCTGCCTAAGCCACGAAAATCCATTTGGTCAGAACAATTTGATACAATGACATATTTTCCTAAACATCTACCCATATCTTTTACTGTCTCTGTTTTACCAGTTCCTGCTGGTCCAGCTGGTGAACCACCCATAGACATGCCAATCGCTTGCGCAAGTGTAATATAACATCTAGAAATATGCAAAAAAAATAAACAAAGAAAAAGAAATATAAGTTGTTGACTAACATGAATGAGTGAGTAACGAAAATATCATATATACGCTTTACTGTGTTGAATGCTCGAATTCATACTTGCAAAGAAACAGTGAAGTAATCAGTGACACTTATGCACTCTTGTCAATTTTATCAAGCTAAATTAAAATATAATTCACGTCAGCAATGATAGTTGAAAAGTTTGATGGTTTCGAGAGGAACCAATGCTCTCAAGCTATTTAAATCCTGGGTTAAAAATATCTCAATGAAAAATCATCTGATTGAACGTAATTTACGAGACACTTAGGCTGTGATTCATAGATCTAGAAATTGTAGAAAACAGTTAATTTGTAGGTCTACTTTTAGATGCTGGCTTGCTGAAGGCTTTACGAGAAGCGATAAGGTGAGAGCTAATACCACCTAATTAACATGGTTTCTTACGCCGGCTACATATTATGGAGCATGGGGCGTCGATCAGCAATCTTCAACCTATTCTGACCTGAACCGTCCTTTTTAGTTGTTCGCAAGTACTATTTATCCTTCTGATGTCTGTCCCCGTTTCCCTGCTCAATGTGTATTTTGGTCATCCTTCTTTAATTTAGCCTTGATGATTCCGAGTTAGGGTCTGCTTTTTGCTGATGTTTGATGAGTCCTAACACCTCTAGCATTCTTTCACACTATCTTGAGCTAGAAGTTCGCTTATTCGCTCCCACATTCAACTACGCCTAATGGTCTCTGCCCAATCGATCTGGAGTAGCTCTGATGTTCCTCTTCACTTCCTTCTTTGCCTCTACGTATTCAGCTTTTGCCTTGGTTTTCTCCGCTCGTGTTCGGCTGATACTGATTGCTGCCTTGGTGTTTTTCCTTTGTCGAATCTTATTCAGAGTATCCACAGAGATCCAGTCCTTGCGCTGATGCTTCTTGTGGCATAACCATTTAGCACCTAGCATTATAATGTTTAGCTCTTAATTTTACAATCGTTATCAGTACAAAAAAGGTAAAATGAAAAATCTCAAACAATGCTATCACAAAATTGACCTTCTGGATGTGCAAATAAACACGTATTAATAAACATGTTGAAAAATCTTAGTCTATTATTAGTTAATGATCATCCAATGATACTTATTGAAACAGAATGCATTGAAAAAGGGTTTTGGAAAAAAATAAGTACCAACTAGTTCACTGTATTTCAGAAAGACACTTTCAGTAAATATGTCAGATACGTTTTGTATTATTACAATAGGATTGGTACACCCATAATGTCGTATAAATATTGCAGAATAGTTCATATAGACCGTGTAGGAAGATCAGATAATTCCAGATGATAGTAATATGATTAACGAAGACCAATTTGATATTACTTTCGGCATAATTTCCATTTGACAACGGCAATCATTTAGTGGAAGAATGGAATAAACTGTTTATTCTGTTATTGTTTAGGTCAACCTAGAGAAATATCTTTCCACTTCTGATCAGTTAAAATTATAAATAAAATCAATATATCGAAAATGAAAAATTCACTTTTCCGAATAAAACTAATGCCTGTACTGTTATTATCCTGTCTATGAATAATAGAACCATTTAAATTAAGAAAACTTGCCGATCTGTAAGTGGTGTAACAACTAATCGTTCTACACATCCAATAAATTCATTTTGATAAGTGAAATCTACATCGGTAATTGAAATGAGACATAGATCTGAATCTTCTAAGTAGTAGAAACGTGTTTGTTTAAGCCAATCAAAATCTGTCGGTGACCTGATACGGTCTTTAACCTAAAACAATAAAAAGAAACTTCTATTGAGACAAAAATATACATCCATGAGAATAAGATCTACGTTCGAACACTAATCGTCATGAAATGGTTAAATGCAGTAAAATATAAGTATTAATAAACGAAAAAAGGTTTTCGGATATTCCTTTAAATTAAGTGATTTTGTAAGGATCAACCTGGACAAATTATGCATGCAAAATGCGTACACTATTGTTGTTCACTTTAAGTATCAGAGTTTAAATGACATCACATTTAAAAGTTAGTCCTTGATACTGTGAAGTATGGAAATTTCGTTTTCATTATACATATATTATACACTAAATATTTGTCTTTAGCATAAAACCACCACTTCTTTTAACCGATTATCAGTTTCGTTTTAGATGTTTTCCGGTCGCGACCGAATGTGTGGAATCAAGAAGAAATTTAAAGATTGATTAGTATAATTAATTTCAGTAAGTCTTTACCAAGACAATCATCCCAAGAATTCGAGTACAAGAGCTGTAATATGAACTGAGCTAAAAAAATCAATAGAAGCATGATATGACAGATAAAAGATTCGGAATATTCAATGAATAGTACGATCCTTTATCCAAAATAGTGGTTGTATCCAACAGATCACTTTGTCAGTGAAAATGAACTCCTACTTAGAATAGTAACATTTGGGGAAGTGATTGAGTGAGACTAATTATTTGACGGCTCTACTGAAGATATGAGAGAACACAAATTTTACATTTTGGAGAAATGTCCTCACTAAAAACTGTTCTAGTCTTCGTAGACACTAATCTAACCGCTGTTTAAAACTTTTTGGAGATGGTTTCAGTCTCTATTTAGTAGTGCATATACCTGTCAGAGTGACATAAATGGATTGAAGCATGACTGCGCTAGCTGCGCGCTGACTGGCTAATTTCCTATCCAGTCAGCGCCTAGCCCATACTTGGAGAACAGGCTAGAAAATTCTCGTATTGTTAGCTGCATGCTGATTGGCTAAATGTAATCCGGTTAGTGCTAGTCGATCACGTGAATTACATTCCAGAAGCTTCTCATGTAAAAACTATAAGGACACTAACGTTGTATCTATTTCGCCTTCGGCTTCGGCTTCGTATTTCCACTTAACCTTGCTATTTGGAATATAAGCTTTTCCTTTTCCACCGTGTTTTGATTCTTTGGAACTTGTCCAGTGTATTGAGGTCGGAGAATAGGAATTTGTTGTGAATTATTTAAGCAAGCGTTACAACAATACCCAATCTTAATAATCAGTCGTTTTCGTAACGTCTTTGTGGCTGTGACGTTAATATTTTCCATAGTATGCATATAATCTGTGTAATGTTTCGTCGTGGTAATTAATAAGTGACTTAAAATTAAATTTCATGATGCCTGTGATTCCTCCTCATCACGATGATTCAGATCACCAACAAAGTTTAAGATTTGATTTCATGAATCAAACCAATCGTTCTTGACGTTTAAAAGTCTCTATATTACTCTGAGTAAACGTATGGTATTCAAGTTTGCATTAAATGCTTAATTAGAAATAACTTACACACCATAGATTTTTCTTTGTAAATAAGAGTAATTAAAACGCTCCATAATCATCTCAATAGTTTAGAGAAACTCGGGACATTTAATCTGTAAATTTACAATCTTATCCAAATGGGTCTAAATTCGTCTGGCCATCGTATTCGGACAACCAATATAGTTTGTAGGTTTTTGCTGTTTCTACATTAAAGAAATCTAACCTTTGTGGTTGACAAGGATATTTTTTAATGGGAACATTGAAGAAAAAAACAGATAAGTACTGCTTATTCTTGATAAATGTTGTAAACAATTGTTAGGCTTATAAACAGACATACAATAATGTATCAACTGTACTTACTAATGATGCGAAAATATCTTTTTGATGTAAATGTATGGTGATTAATGTTTCTAATTTAGTTCGTTCCACTTGCGTTAAATTTTGTGTAGTGTGCTGTATAAGCATATTTAGTAGACGACCAAATTCATGATCAGTTCTTTGCATAATCTTTTTGTTATATCTGGCTTCTTTTAGTGCGTTAGTTGAATCTCTTGTCCAGATAAACTGGATGCCCAATAGCCCAACCTAAAGGGAAAGTAAAGGTGAGAGGTTAATTTAATCGCTACTCTGAAAATCGTTGGTAAATGAGTGAATGTGAAACATGATAATTACGTAATATTATCAAAAATTTGTTTAGTTCTGTTGACATTGCTCAAACAGTCGTGAGTAGACAAATTACGTCGGACGAAAATATAGGTTTGTGCTATTTTCTGAAAAAACCAGGAAACCGATAACTTTATTTAAATAGTTTTAACACTTTTTGTTTGGTTGCTATCTTTCTTTCAGGAAATAATCCCTTCACATTTCGCTGTAGCAGTCCCACGTTACGTAAAATTATGGTTTTCGTTTACATAAGGTCATGAAGTATATACTATGATATTATGTCTCTTTCATAGTAATGTGTAAACATCTAATGTGGTTTGATAGAAATTCAGTTTGTCTAAACTTTTTGTTGTTATTCAAGCTAAGTGAACCTACACAAATGACGGTCATTGAAAATGACTGATAAATTGACCTAAGCTGGAGAACTGAAAATTAATTTTAGTCAACTGGTTTTGATCGCAGACCATGCCATTTCACGAAGAGCACGGAAATCGCACAATGTTAAACTCAGAGCATTCGGTTTGATTGATAGGGTGTCAATGATATCATTTTGACTCACCAACAGTAAACTCGAGAAAATTAAACACATTTCAAACCTGACCGTGTGTTTATTAACGTGACTACGTAGGTATACATACAGATGACTGATTGCATTCATACTACTTTATCTGAAGACAATATTTGACTTCATCAATCGATAGACCGAGTAGCAATGTTTATTACTAACAGTTCTGCTGAAAAGATTTAAAGAAATTTAGAAAGTTTTTCAATCAAATATTCTCCAAAGAATTTTTAATTTCTATTACTTTTTGTAATTTTACATATTCTCACAAGCCGTCTATTGATTCTTACATTATACTGATCTTTCGTCGAAACATTACTGTTTGGGTTGGAGCCTAATTACTACCATATGAACTGAGAAAATCCATTAGTGTACTTCAGAGAGTTGGTAAGATCTTCGTCTTTTTATCAAAGAACAGGCATACTGAGCAATAGCTAGTTCTACTGACCATATTGTTACGAAAAATGGTTCATGAAGCTGGAGGATATGTTTAAGCTACTAATAATTTATCATATACTACACTTTGAAGCAGCGCTTACGCATGTTAGAATTTCCAAGCTAGTAATATTGAAGTTAAACTTTGGGTACTAAATAGAGATATCAAATTTAGATAGGATAATAAGACAGAGCTGAATGCAACTGCATTGAGTTGACTTAACTTCAATTTCGCAATACGATCAAAATTTAAGAAATGGACTAATTGTTTTACGGATATTAGGTCCGTTGATTAGGCTGTAAACCCTTTTAGAATGAGGTGGTTAAAAAATGTGTCACACATATCGAACAAATAGCCTTCCACGACGTTTGGTGCTTATAGGTGTAGAAGGAGGTAGGATAAAAATTGCTAATTTCTTTTGAGTAAATGAAAACCAGTTAATGGCTAGAATATGGTAAGCAAAATGTAGATGAAATGCCATATATTAGCATGATGCATAAGTAACACTAACCTGGGCAGGGAATGTTGCAAGAAATTCTGATATGTTGACATCTTCTTCCATCACTACTTGATAGCCTTCTCTTATTACCTGATGTAATGAGAACTGTGCTTCTTGCAATAATTGATTCAACCAAACTTCTACATGTCCTTCGGCTTTTACTGGGTGCTCTAACTAAACAGAAAAAACACACAATACGAAACAAGTAGTCCCCTGGTAACACTCAGAATTCTTGAGTTCAATGGGATGTAGCACACTGTGAATAACTGGCTACTCCCGCGAGTACAACTATGACTTGGGCTTGGCTTTATAAATATAACGTGTGAGAAAGTAAATGTTACAAATTCAATTATTATTTGCTATCACTAAGCCAGTCAAAACGATTGATGAGCAAACTTAAAAAATAAATAGTTTGACAACAGAGGCTTTCCCTGATGTGGGCAGCCGGGAAGTGACAACCGCCCTCATATCCGTAACAGCACACCAGACCAACTTGGTCAAAATCAAATCCCTCTTACACCCCTAATATCTGTCTTATCTCTACGACTAACTCTTCTCACATTACCTTATTTCACTGCACCGCTAATGCAAACAATGCGAGTTCACGAAACGTCGTTCCTGGTCTCCTTAAACCTCGCTCTAGACTACATGTTGGAGCATTTAATGTACGGACATTGTGTCAAATAGGGCAACAGGCTTCCTTAGCTAGGACTTTAGAATCTCGTGCCATCGATGTATGCTGCGTCTCGGAAACGCTCATACAGGATCCTAGTAAAATTATTAATATGATTTCAACTTGTAAAAATAAAGAAGCAGCTCGAATTACTCTTCGTGTATCCGGTAGCCCTGATGCTGCTTCCCGAAGTCTTGCTGGCGTAGGCATAGCATTGAGTCGTAGGACATAACTAGCTCTCCGTGGTTTGATCCTTGTATATAGTCGCTTGTGCGGCGTCCGACTCAACGGGTCAGTAAGGATTCGAAAGGATAAGGACACTTGTCGTTGTCTCTTCGTCATATCAGCCTACGCCCCCACTGACTGCAGTTCAGACGATGTAAAAGATGAGTTTTACAGCTTTCGGACCTGCTCCAAAAGGTTAAGCGCTCTGATATAGTTATAATGGCTGGTGACTTCAGTGCTCAAGTGGGTAGACTAAGTGAAAATGAAAGACACCTAGGTGGATGTTATGATGTCACAGCTCAGAGAACAGACAATGGCGACCGTCTGTTGCAACTATGCTCAGATAACCGCCTATTTCTAGCAAATACTTTAGGCATAAGGAAAAACATCTGTTGACCTGGCGACCCCGAAAGTCGTCTCAACGTTGGGACCAACAAGATCACATCGCCATCAGCCACAGATGGAGGAGTTCGATAGAGGACTGTCGGTCGTTCTGAGGCACATGTTTAGATTCAGATCATGCCCTAGTGCGAGCGCGTATTTGTTTGAAGCTTACTGGGCGTAGGAAAGACACCGTAAGAAAGCCTCTTAGGGTTTTACTTAATGATAATAAGGCGAAAAATATATTTCAGGAACAACTAGAAAGACAGTTAGGCGACCATTTAAGCGATTCCCATCCGGAAGCAGGATGGAATGATATCAAGAAGGCTGTGGAAACAGCAGTGATATCTGCTAGCAAAGTAAACCATAAGCCTAGGATGAAGCCGTGGGTCTCAGTAGCATCCACCGAACTGATAGAGGCTCAAACACTCATCCCACCTGGCTCTGAACATGATAAGGAGAGAAGTCAGCTTAGACACAGGCTGATAAAAAGCCTACGTAACGATCGTGAACAGTGGTGGGTGGAGAAAGCGAGCGAGATGGAAAAGGCAACTGTGATAGGCAACAGTAGGCAACTATTTAGACTCATCGAGAAGACTGGTATTGGGAACCCAGTTGTGGGTGAGACTATTTCGGAAAAGGATGGTCTTATTATCCATTCTCAATCCAAAAGACTGGATCGATGGGCAGAACACTTCAGTGATCAGATCAACTGGCCACGAGCCACTCTTCCGTTACCCACGCGATCTGCAGTCATCCTGAGTGGCGAATCGACGTAAGTAGATGAAGTAATGAAACTTCATCAGTTGAGGTGGTTGGGACATGTGTTACGTATGCCTAACCACCGACTGCCGCGACGAGCTATGTTTTGTGGTGCAGGAGTAGGTTGGAGGAAAGCTAGGGGCGGCCAGACCAAAACATAACAGAAATCTATGAAGTCACTGACAAGTGGACTGAGTCATGTTGGTAGATGTAGGCTATCTGGTGGGGGTCCGCGAGACGACAGTCACCGATGGTTAGAGACCTTGAACGACATGGCTCAAAATCGTTTGCAATGGCACAGGTGCATCCACTCTCTGTGTGCTTTTTAATTCTAACCTTCTGAATTCGTCATCACCTCTATCTTTCTCCTTCTAAATTTATCTTACTGAATTATACTTTTTGAATCATATCTTTGCTCCCTAATCTTCTCCATTGCTGCTAATAGTTCTACTATCGCTATCACTCTTGGATTTGAACTGACAGTTACGTCTCTGTGCTACGTGGTATGGCAACATGAACTGATGTACTTATGTACGAAGTTCTGCGTTGTACTTATCTTTCTGTCTGTCTGTGACAGCAGAGGCGGAAGTAAATTTAGTCTCAGTTCTGTATTAACAGTTTTAGCTCTATCTACCTGTCCAAACTAAAAATAAAAGAGCATTTTAAATTTAAATATAGATAGCACAAGTGCGATAATCTCTGAAAAGTCATAGCAATTCTTTTTTATCAGTTTCTATATTGAGAAGAATACAGTCACCTATTTAGTTGGAATAATTATCATACGAGATATAGGTTTCTTAATCACTAAGCAAACGTTCTTAGAGCCGGATTATTTTAAAGCAGATTTTTTCATCATACTGTGGTGCTGTGGTGCGAACTACTTATAAGTAGTATATAACGTGAGTGTCAATGTAAAGTCTGGTAGCATAATATAGGGGGAAGATCAAGAAAGGAAGAGTTAGAAAACAATGGAATTTGTATGAAACGCATGAATAGTGACAATGGATTGATGTTTGGCAACAGGAACAGTCCAGTTCCATAGGATGAACTGATCTTTTGCAAATGAAAGATTTACGATATGGTTTTCCGATTTTACTGAGTAACTCTGTAATTTTCGTATATTAAAATTCGGTTGCCCACCTGTGTTCTCATTCACTACAATATGAGCTCATTATTTTATAAGAAATATGAATACTAAGGTCTTTTACCAGGCTAACTAAATGTTCACAAATAGGGTTTATATAATTTTCACGATATTTTTGTTTCCACCTACTGAAAGGTTTGACAAACTGACTTAATAAAATAAAGATCCTAGAACAATATAATTTAAAATGCCTAACGCTTTCAACCAGTTTTTATGACGCAAAGATTCATATTATTTAACGCGTCAGTGGTTGCATGATTAGTTGAGATCTTGCTTCAATTAAAGGAATAAGAACGGAACTATTATCAATAATATTTCGGATTTTACCTGCATAAGATGAATTAAGCAGTTGATTCAACTTCTGTCTGACATTATGTCACATCGTGGTGTCACAACGTGAGTTCTACTTAGTATGCAGTGGATCGTGATCCAGTAGTTACTACCGGAGAGAAGAGCGTCAGATCCGAATACTAGAAGACATGTGAAAAAAGACAGACAATAATCTGCTTGTTTTGCAAATGGAGGTCTGAAGGTTAGGTGTACATATTTCGCTAGTAAACTATGTCTTGTCTAAATATCTAACTATTTTGTCGAGTCTTATAGTTCATGTTTATCATATTACTGACTTCTTATGTTGAAAAAAAATCTTCTTTATCAGTATTAGGAAAATAAGCCATCAAATTAAGATATTCTCTACAAACAGGATGCAGTGAGTCCTAGTTGCTATTACTTCTTGAATTCAGTTTTACCACACTTAGTATCGGGATTGCATACTAACATTTGAGCAAACCCAGTAGCAAGAAAACCGTGGACTGATGACGTACTTGACCAAGTAGACGGTAAGTTCGATTTTTTCTTCGCGTATAATAAAAAACAAGAGCAGTATTAAACTCTATTTATCCACCGTTGAAATATACGTTCAGGAGATCATAATTACATTTCCAAAACCGTTTTATAGTACTTATCAGTGAAGAAAACTCACCTCCAATACTTCACCTTCTTGTGAGTAACAAGTTAAAATTGTTTCATATTGTTTTTCATGAAACCTCACACTTTTAATGTTATCGAACACAGAAAGTAAATGTGCTTGTATCGCATGAGGATCTGATGCTTGACCCAGAATTTCCAGAAGAGTTGGATCAGAAACGAAAAAGAAGCGAGGGAAGAGAAGACGTTTCTTTTCCAAATAACTGGAAGTAACCATTTGAAAAATGCATATTATTGGTGAATAAAATCGAAATTCATTTGTTTTTTCGGCTATGAAGCAGCAGTTTGATAATCAAATTGGTCTTGACTTTAAAGTGAAATAATCGACAGTGTGATGTAGCACAAACTACAAATTCTCACTAAAACTACATTATGCCTAAATCGAACAACATTAAAGAACGAAGATTGGTTAGGCTGACAAGAATCGTTTGAGTACTCAATGTTGGATGAACTAAAATACTCAGTCTTAATAATAGTTTTCAATACCAGAAAAAAGGTCAAATAATTAACTGACCAATATTTCTAATAAGGGTTGATCTCGTTACCACTTACAGGAACAGTTTAATGGTAAAATCTATTCAAGTTTGAATTCCGTTGGGTATGCTTAATATTCCTATCCGCCATTAAGAATGAAAAAGAACATTCACAGTCCCTTGTTGAAAGCTAATTTACTGACTACTTTACATCATCACTTCATCTGATTTTCTTTAATCTACACAAACTGCAAACCTACATATAGGCATAAATATAAGAATAAATTAAGCAGTCTATTTTGCTGCTAAGCAACAGAAAAGCATTACTATAGTATTATTGCCACTTAGGTTGAAGTATTTCCGCATGAGTCTAAGCTGTATTCACCAAGGTTTATCTAAAAATGGATGTAGATAGTTTGATTCAGTAAAACATGTCTTTTTACTTAAAACCAAGTTATCCACACACCATTTACGGACATACGCATAATATAATATAATACTTATGGAATATACTGGTCTATTTCCTGAAAGCATTTGATGTATTAAGAGGTAGACATTAAATCATTTTAAAAGAACTTAGAAAAAGTTCCTTGTTTTATACACATCTCTGATTTAGGATAAAATACTCATATTATGCATAGCACGCACTGTTGTAAAATCACCTAACTCATGAGGAATCTAGGAATCCAGAAACAGTGTATACCGTAACTTCTTAGTTCCACAAAACATAAATCTAACTGATACCACTAATTCCCTTCCTTCATGTCTATTTAAATGACCATATATACTTTATATCATCCAATACGGTTGATAGCTGTGAATGAACAATTTTCTTAAACTATAGAGACTGTTTTGATGGACGAACCAGTCTTTCTTCGAGATGCTAATAAGCTCACTGAGTTCAAAACATGTCTCAGTGACAACAGAATAAGTATCAACAGATTGAGAACACGGATATTTAATCAAAATACCAAAGATATGAGATCATGACAAGCGAGAACCACAAAAGGACGAATTTGCGACTTCTAATCATTGTTCAGCAACAAAGTGAGTGTTACTGGTGGTTATGCAGTAATCTCCTTGGTTATGAGACGTCATTCTCATATGAAAATTCTGAAAACGGACTGCATCACAAAGTACGGGCAAGTGTAAAATACAATTGTTTTGTTTCGCCTTTTATCTTTCCGCTAGCTGTTAAGTGAATTAAGAAAACGATCTCATTTCAGAAGAAGCTCGCAATACCGTGAATGGTTGTATGATTTAGACTTTGCAGATTATTTAGTCCTATTATAGTGCATACAGTAAAAGATGAAAGCGAAAACAGCTAATGTAGCAGAAACCTTTCAGAAGGAAAAAAGGAGACCTTAAAGTAGAACACAGTGAGCACCAACCAATGTTTTATGGCTAAGCTCTGAATGAAGTGAAAGCATTAAAGTATCTGCGTAGCATAACTAGTTAGCAAGGAGGAACTGATCTGGGTGTGGTTGACCTGACTGTGAAAACCTTCAAATCTCAGGTGATGAGTGGAATACAGTAGACAGTTGGAATGAAAGTAGGCAGTTTAGACTTTACAAAGGATAAAGCTCTTCTATCTCATACACAACAATAAATACAGGTAAAGCTAGACAATACAGAAACGGCTTCCACAAATGTAGGCCTCAACATTCAAACATGGATAAGCACGATCCTCCAATGCAACTCAACACGCACAAACCAAATCACACTTGACGGAGAAGCTCTGGAATATGTGGAAACCTTTACATACCTGGGCAGCATCAATGGTAAACAATGAGGGTCTGATCTCTGTGTGAAGGCGCGGTCCGGCAAAGCAGTGGTAACATTCTTACATTTGGAGAACACTTGGAGCTCAGAACAACTTTAAGCCAACACCTAAGTCAGAATTTTCAGTACCGACATTAAACCAGTTCAACTGTATTTTGCTGAAGCTTGAAGAACTATCAATGTTATCGATAATATATATATATATATATATATATATATATATATATATATATATATATATATAAACAACTATCTACACAAGATACTGCAAACCTATCGGTAAGATCCCTCAGAAACAATCTACTCTAGCAGAGAACAAATCTGATATCATTTGAGGTGGAAATTAAAGGAAGATGATGGTGGTGGGTGGAATATACCTTACGGAAATCTCTAATTTGGAATCCTCAAAGGAAATGAATTGTGGTTAACCAATGAAGATATACCACAAAAATGAGGGCAGACGTCATGTCCAATAATAACACGTAACAACAACTGGTGAGGAGAGCCCTGAATATAGGTCGGCATTCTGTAGTCATAGGAGAGGCGAGAAAGTTAAACTTCTGTCATTTACTGAACCATAACAGTGTTAGGCATTTGACATATGTGCATCGGTTTTAGCTATTGCACAAACATAATGTTAGCAGTCATCACTTTGAAGAAACTTCAAATGATAATAACCTAGCATCTTCTAAGAAAGGCCATAACAATTTACATAATAAAAGATTCTTGTTGTAGTTATAAAATATCAAATTTTTAAAAAATTTACAGAATATGTTATTGTTTAAATCAAAGATAATACTCACCCAGTCAAACTTTTTTGACATATTTCTAACTGCTCCATTAGATGTGGTAATAACTGACTGAGCATTTCATCACCGACGCAGCATGTTAAAACATGAGTTGTCTCATGAGCTCTTTGCATGATGCGACACCACGATTTATCCACTTTAGAGAAGCGTTTAGCCTCATGTGGAAGTTGACGGGCTATATCACCGCCAATAAAAACGGCCTCAAGATAAATCCATAGATTTTGAACTGCCAGCCACTGTTCAACAATTTCGTTGGAATTCGATAACCGTGAGATGAAATTTTGAATATCTTTGCGGAACGGCGCATTGTAGCGATTACTCAAAAGAGGGGCAAGGGCCATTAACGAGTCCTCCATTAAATTAATCAGTTCCAAAGTGTGATCACCTCGTAGTAACAATTCACCACGATGTTTAAAATGAACAAATTCAAATTGTTGTGCACTCCATTCAGATTTTAAATTAAGTAGTTTTTTCTCAATATCTTGCTCTTTAATGGCTGCTATACAAACATCTTCAAAATCTTCATAGTGTTCAAGTAAAGGCGCATTAAGCACATTGCTTAGAGTAAAATCACTATCACCAACATTGAACGGTTGTCCAGTTATTGCAGCCAAACGTTTCCAATGTCGTTCACGCATGGCTGGATTGGTCATCAACTCCAATAATGGGATGATCTGGTCAAAATTAGCCAATGTCTGCTTCAAATCATCATATGCTGGATATTCATGTAAAGCTTTTGGTAATTTAAGGCAGCGGTTTTGGAAATCTTGCAGTTCTTGTGAAATCAAGTCAACTTTAACTTCAGACCACGGTATATCATAATAACTAGCTGTTTTGTTTAAAACCCTGTCATATAACTGGTAAAGTTTTTGTAGTAGATTTAACTGTTTCCTAATGGCATCCAGCCGAGTGTGCTCTGTAATTGGCAATCCGAATAACTGTTCACCTGCATTATACGTGATATAACTGCGATATAGATTATCAAAACGATTTTGAAATATAATAAGACGATCAGATGCTTCTCGAGGGGGTATGCCTCTCACCATTGGTCCAGCCTGATTTAAGTTTTAATATTAGGGACGAAAAATAGTATCGTATAAACAGTACTTTATAAAAAGCAGTTTATTCAAGAAATATCACAGAATCGATTCATGATCATACTTTCTGTTAACTTTCTCAAATAAATCAGTCAAATAACAAAGTTGCAAAAGTGCCTGTTTAACTGACATTTTTCTAAGTTCGTTGTGAGATTTTTTGAAGAATATTATGCGTCACTTTCAGTGAAATTCGGTCGTCTAGTCTGATAAAGAGGATTCAGATACGACAAAGCAAATTTGAATGTGTGCCCGGAAAAACTAATCTCATAATAACACCTTTCAGTAAACTGCTTAATACCGTTAGCATCATATATATTATTGGCTATAACCATGTCCATAATGCTATGAACCTGGAATAGTACCCAGTTTCAAGGAATTGTTTAAAGTGTTTGACTGATAAAATTAGAATGAAATGGAGTTATAGCTCAAGGAGCAACAAAAAATTGATAACTATAAGTTACTAATAGCTGGTAGGACAATTTGTGATTAGTCATGTCTTCTCGATTAATTTTACTTCATTTATTCTTAAAAGATTATTGCTTAATCATAGCATGTAAATAAATTGCAATTCTTAGACTATTCCTCCATTCCTACTTCATAAACTTAAACATATTTCCGAAAAAATAGATGGCTCTAATCCTATTAAGAGATGAAGTTTCAAGAAAGTGTTTTTGGAGAATCTTCAGTAGTAAGTAGTTTATCAAACTGAATTTCATGATGAAGTATATACAACATTTGATCATTCTATTTCCTTTTAAGGTATCAGTTCAGTAGTTGCTGCTTAATGAAATCACATTGTACCATATCAATGACGGAAACCCTCAACTTTACTAATTACGACTGTTACGGTGTGAAACAACTTTCAGGGCTGGAACAGCCTTTTGAAAGATATTTTCCTGAACATTGTGCTTGTATTTATTTATTGATTTCTCAATGTTATGTGAATGAATGTGTTGTAAAGAATAAAAAAATATTACTCTATAGAAGACTTTTTCAGTTTTTTAAATCAAGCATAAATGTTAGATCCATTAATTCTTGATTTATATATATGTATATGCTACATTTCACAATCAAACATTAAATTCAATGAACTTTGAGTTTGATTTATGAGATTGAAGTTTGACTGAGAAAATTTTATAATTTAAAATGTCATTCTATCAAAAGATATTATTAAAACAAGGTACAGTTCATGCAAATTCCATGCACTTACTTCATCATAATCGTTGTAGAATTTTAAACAGTTTTCATTAAACGTAGTTATATTTTCTAATAAATTATTGCGAAATTCTGGTTGAACCTCAATTAACTGATTTTGTACGTCTAACACTTGTTTACACAACTTTTCCCATTGATAACGTAAAGTATCTGCTTTATCAGTCTCTTCTTTATCTACTGGAACTGAGTGTTTAGCCAGGAAAGCATAAGATTCTTCAATAGGTCCAAGTTGCAGGTCAACATTTACCTCCATTTCACGTAAATCCTAATCAAAATAAATAAATACTTTTCAATCCACTGTGAACAAGTGGTGAAATCTAGTTCTTATTACTGGAGATGATGGAGTCTGATTTAGTTTTTCAGGTTCAATAAGGCGGAAAAACTACTGTGGTGCATCAACCCAGAGCTTCTACATAAATTATAAGATTACAGTTAATGACCAACTCGATTGAGACCAGTATCGAAGCATTCGCCGCTATGGTAACATAAATATTAGGTTTATTCTGATATATAATATGGTAACCAGTGGTAAAACCGATTGATATTCCCAGTTAGTTCTGACATACTGTGAAAGATTAATTATATAACTTAGCAAATAAGTTATAGATGCCTAACTGTAGGATATGGTTAACTACCATTCATGTTGAAATTTAGTGAATTGTTATTATTAAGTATAAATTAATTTAATTTCTATAAATCTGACTGTTGATGAGACTGTAAATAAATTACATAAGAAATGGTGTATTCACATGTCGCTTTGATTGATTTCCGGCGTCAAATAAATTCATATTAGAAGTGTTTGTGTTGTTATTTTGCGTTGTTGGAATTAGGGTTTTGATTAAAAACCACAAATCAGTCAAGTGATTCCGCAGGTATAACAGTAACGGACATAAAAATACACAATAAGTGAAAGACCTAGTTGGTCGTCTTTGTTTTACTACCAACTGGATGGAAATCTGTATATTATCAAACTGGAGAAGAGGCAGGAAGATATTCGATTCAATATAAAAATTGATTTAAACATCATTGAAAAAAGTTAGGGAACGACCAGTCAATGAATCGTGGCGTTTCATCCATGATTAGCATTATTCGGTTTATTGTTAAGTTGAAGAATTCACTTCATGTTTGTAACTTTTTTTAGTTTATAGTAGACTGAAAATCACGCAAGTTCGTGAAAATGAATAATACATATTACACAATAATCACAAATAGGTTGATATTCAAAAGTAAATAACTCAAGATGTCTTATGTAGTTTGACAACCTTTTGGTTTTTTAAAGTTAATCGGAAATTCTATTTGACGGGCAGGTTATCAGCAAACACAGGTAACTGACTATATCATAAGTACACTGGTGTAGACGAGTGTACTGTTCAGTAGTTCGCTCCGTCTTACTTTATGACTGTGAAACATGGCCAGCGAGAGTAGAAGATATTCGTAGGTTACTGGTTTTCGATCATAGGTGTCTTCGAAGCATTGCTCGTGTATCCTGGGACACCCGAACGAGTAACGTTGTTATTAGGAAACGGGTGCTAGGTGAGAATGGCGAAACAATAGATGAAGTAATGAAACTTCATCAGTTGAGGTGGTTGGGACATGTGTTACGTATGCCGAACCACCGACTGCCTGAACGAGCTTTGTTTTGTAGTGTAGGAATAGGTTGGAAGAAAGTTAGGGGCGGCCAGACCAAAACATGACAGAAATCCATGAAGTCACTGACAAGTGGACTGAGTTATGTTGGTAGATGTAGGGTACCTGGTTGGGGTCCGCGAGATGATAGTAATCGATGGTTAGAGATCTTGGACGACATGACTCAGAATCGTTTTCAATGGCGCCGGTGCATTTATTCTTTGTGTCCTCTCAAATCCTAATCTTCTGGATTCTTCAACACATCTAGTTTTGTCTTTCTAAGCTTATCTCACTGAATCGTACTTCTTGAATAATATCTTCTAATCCTAACCTCTCTGATTACTTTTAATACCTTTACTACCTCTACTACCATTGGATTTGAATTGACAATTACATCTCTGTGCTACGTGGTACGGCAACATGAACTGATGTACTTACGTACGAAGTTCTACATTGCATCTGACTGACTGACTGACACTGGTGTAGAAGATTGTGTACTTGTAATCGAGCATATGTAAACATGGGTTTGTCATTAGGGGTGAATTGAAAGAACAGTTATAAAATAGCATTTTTAAGCAACATTATTCTGATAGTACTTACTACAACTAACTAAAAGTTTTGAACTCAAAACTGACTGGATTCAACTATTTTAAGAATTAAACTACGACTCACCTTCAATGCATTCATCAGTATTCTTATATCATCCAAATCCTTGACGGGCTTTGATAAGATCTTTTCATACTTTTCAATCATTTCAAACAAAGATTCAACTTGATTTTTAAATGTTGAGTTGCATAATCTCCCGTATTCTAAGCGCCATTTCCTTGTTTCCGCAAGTAATCCATCTTTTAAACGGTCTGTGTAAATTGCTAGTGGACTGCAACCACATATTTCAGGCTCATTGTTGATCAGTTGATCCTGACGGGGAAAAGTATAGACAAAAATGTTTGAACTACTGTTTGGTAGTTAGAAAATAACGAAGCATTCAAATATCGATAGCTTTAAGCGATTTTTATTTTATGTGAAATAGAAACCATATTGTCACTAGCAGATAATCCAAGTTTAGCTGTTATTAGAAATCTGTGAAACGTTTAACGGTTTTGTTTAAATTATAAATTCTTAAACGGTTCGGTCGAAAGCTTTTATAACACTCAAAGGTTCAATTTTCAATTCAAGCGTTTCCAACTTATTATGAAATTTTTCCTACTTTATGACTGTATTGAATTCTTGTATACCTAAGATTAGTATACAGGGACTAACGCGGTATTCCTAGTTTTTCAATCAAATATGAATTATGAGAGGAATAACAGATATGATTTTTATTTACAGAAAGTAGGTCTTTATGATATTAACTGTTGTAGCAAAGGTCACAAATTTATAACATACTAATAATGGTAATGAAGTGATTGGTGTATAGACCTGAAAAAGCCAGTCTGCTTCATCAGGTTCATGTATAGGATACACTTTTATTATTTTATTTCGATATTTCCAGGTTATCCAGTTGTCTCTATGTGAAGAAACCTAATAACTAGAGCGTACCACATAAATTGCATACGGCCGTCTTGTAATGCCAGAGTTCATATCAATCATGATAAAGGATTCATGATCATTTTACTTATTGGCTAACTGCTCCTCTTATAATTTGTAATGAATGTTTCATCTATAGAACAATATTAAAATACAGTTTAATGGTCGTAAACTTAAAGGTCAGTCAGTCAGTTACAAAGTATAACTTCGTTCATCAGTACATACGTTCAGGTTGCCATACCGCATCAGCACAGAGACGCAACTGTCAGTACAAATCCCATAGTGGTAGCAGCACTACAAGTATTAGCAGTAATGGAGAAGATTAGGGTTCGAAGTTATTATTCAATAAGTATAATTCAGTGAGATAAATTTAGAAGGAGAAAGATAGAGGTGATGAGGGATTCTGAAGATTAGAATTTGAGAGAAAACATGAAGTGGATGCACGTGCGCCATCGCAAACGATTTTCAGACATGTCGTTCAAGGTCTCTAACCATCGGTGACTGTCTTCTCGCGGACCCCAAACAGGTACCCTACATCTACCAACATGACTCAGTCCACTTGTCAGTGACTTCATGGATTTCTGTCATGTTTTGGTCTGGCCGCCCCTAACTTTCTTCCAACCTATTCCTACACTACAAAACAAAGCTTGTTCAGGTAGTCGGTGGTTAGGCATACGTAACACATGTCCCAACCACCTCAACTGATGAAGTTTCATTACTTCATCTACTGATTTGCCATCCTTACCTAGAACTCGTTTCCTAATGGATAGCATTGCTTACTCGGTTGCCCGAGGATACACGAGCGATGCATGTAAGACATTTTTGATGGAAAACTAGTAAAATACGAATATCTTCTACTCTGACTGGCCATGTTTCACATCCATATAGTAGAACGGAGCGAATTGCTGAGCAGTAGACTCGTCCTTTGGCTAATAAACGGATATCTCGCTTACGTCATAAGTGACGCAGGTTGGCGAAAAACAATCGAGCCTTCTGTATCCGTGCTGAAATTTCGTCAGTCACCAGACCATCAGCACTGATGAGACTACCGAGATAAGTGAAGTGGTCTACACGCTCGACTAATTCATTCCCTATCACTATTTCAGGTGCCGATGCAACCTGGTAGAAAGTCCACTCTTGAAAAGTAAGAAGATGATAATGTTATATCTAAAAGCATATCTACGACAAAGTTATCAGGGATGGAGAGAGTTGACATCCCTGACGGACACCACTTGAAGTAAGCAATTCCAATGACAGTTCGCCGTAATCTCCTACTCGACCAGTTGTGCTTGAGTAGACAGACATTGTCACAGAACCTCACGATGAACAGAATCGAAAGCTTCTTTAAGGTCGAGAAATACTACTGTTGTGAGGCATCGAATCGAGTTTCTTTGTTCTATGATCAGATGCAGTGTGGATATTTGGTCTATACATCCACGGTCATGTCGAAAGACAGCCTGGTTGTCTCTAGTCTGTTGTTTACGAGCTTTCATTAAGTGTCGGAGTATTATTGAGGCCGTTATTTTAGCTACTCTATTAGTTAGGCTGATTTCTCTGCGATTGTCACAAGAGGAATTTTGTAAACTCAAAGGATAACTTATTAGTTAACAGTGAATTGGGATAAATTTTAATAATCCTTGGATAAACTATATATATTTTGTTGACTCTGTTTATTAAAATAGTCTCGTAACTTATTGAAAAATAATATCTGAAGTATAAGTTATGTTACGTTGAATAGAAACCTTTCATGATCTCCGCTAATGACAACTGCTGGAATGTGAAAGAATATTTTCTTCCCTTTCATTTAGATGTAAATATTCATTTTTATAAACTGGTCAGAAGAAAAACATAATATCAAATATAGTTTCAGTAATTTTTTATAATATTCGTAGTAAAAATATTCAGACTGTTGCAGTGATCCGAACGAAAAGGTCATTTAAATGGTTCCAATAAACGATAAAATGCGTTCGCCTACTGTAACTGAGTCATTGATATTTGATCAAACTTCAAATTTCAAACTTCGGAACTCTTCTAAACTATATGCAGATTACGATTTGACAGAAGTTAAACACGGCAACCACTTTTAATCATAAGGTGAACTTGGTAGCTATATAATGTACGACTACAAACTTCAGTCTTTCCAAAGTAGTGGATGTATCCAAGTAAAGTAACTTAGAATTACAAGTGATAGTTGATCATTCTTCATAACCTTGATGGCTAATTACGAGATTCACTAAAACCTTCCTGACTCAGAAGTCCTTCAAACATTCAAATCTGAAGGTAAAGATAAAACTAAATCCGATAATCTAATTAATCGACTTACTTTCTCATAAAACTTCTGAATAGCCTCTTCAAAATCAATAATAGAGGGATTAGTTGACATGAATTTTTCAAATTCTTCCGTTTTTGATTTCTCCCATAACCATTTATACTGATCAAAATGTTGAAGTGAGGATTTTACGCTCTATAATTGAAGAGAAAACTTTTAAAGTTACAAAACATTTGTAAAGATTCTCAACATGTACAATGTTAGTGTGAATTCGTGAAGTAACATGACGAATTAATGAATTTTAACATGCCAACAATTTCACATTTACAATTTGTACTGTACTCAAAATGTTTGACTGAACATGCAGCTAAGTGAGCAAGTCCAATCACCTTAAAAATAATTTTATTTAACACTAAAACTGTTAATCAAAAGAAATGGAATTCGTTAGTAATTCATTTAATATGTTGAATTTACAAAACAACAATTTAACTTCGCCTCAGCAGGTACCGACGTGCCATTCGTTTTGAAACCATTAGTCACTTTTGATTAGAAAAACTGTTAGTATCGATAAACTTACTAGACATCGGTTTATATCACTGACATCTTCATGAGAGCTTTCTGTCAATGTAATAAGGATTCATTTTTGACTCGAAAGTCAAAGGACACAATCAATAGCTGCTCATTCTATTTGTTTCGAGATACGGAGATAATAAGAACTCATTTCCACTCATTTGGATAAATCTAAAACCAGTTTTATTTTCAAGAGGTTCGTTCACTACTAGGCTCAACTAAAGATTTAAGTGATTATGGATCCTAGCGCCTATTAAACTCTGCTTGCTAGACTGGTACTTCCATAATTATTATGAAAGAACGTTTTTTTCCTGTCATTCGAAAGAGGTCAAGTCTGATTCTTATCACCTACTTATTGTCTCAGACAGCATAACCAACATACTTGACACACTTCTTGAAAACCTCTGAAGTTAAACTATTATTTACCCTTTCTTAAAATATGTTAAAACTCGTTTTGTTCTTTATCTTGTTCAGAGTTGACAAGGTAATATGTCCCTTAACCGCTTGTTTTAAAGAATTATAAAGGATACACAGAAACTTTGTGGGCTTTAATTGAAAGATAAAGTTTTGTATAGACACTAAAGATAACTACAAGTTTCTTTACAAACATTGTTGGGTCATAACCCCTAAACGCTTTCCTAATTCTCTTCAAAAGGTCGGAAGTTTTTAGTTGCCAGCAATAATGGTTCGGCTGTCTGTAGAAAGTTAAGTAAATTTTGATAAAACTCGGTTTTACTTTATCCGAATTTTAGCTAGTGAGTGTCTTCAGTAACATTCAGTAGATTGCAATATCGCTTAACGAAATGGAAAAATAATGACTGCCGAATAAAATTTAAGAGACAAACTTTCTGAAATTGGTTTTTACCACAGGTTCGAAACAAAGCTCTTTGTAACAGATTACTAAGTTTCTAGATAATCGATGAGTATATCTTCTTGAAGAATAAGTTTAAGTGAACAAGGCCCTAGATTTGTTTATCAGGAAAAAAAATCTTGATCTTTTGCATAACACCAAATTGTTTAGATTTGTTTATTGTTCAGTTTCTTAACTTCCATCATTAACAGCAAGTGTTGTTGGGGTTGGAAAGATTAGTGAAATCAAAAGAATCGAAAAATCTTAAGATTGATTATAGACGAGAGTGACAATTGTCAATATTAATTAAACTAAAATAGGTAATAGTCTCGCGAGTAATGTGAAACAATAACTGAAACAGTGGTGCGAAATTCACAAATCAGCAATCTAATTCCATAGATACACTGAAATACTCTTATTTCAAACCCCTACTTAGTGAATTCAATCGTAACCAGTTAGGAAAAACCCTTCAATAGGATATATACTTATTGATTGAAACAGCCGGCAAGTTGTGAAGTTGAATTTCTTGGTTTAGAATTCTATTTCTCACTTATACTGTCTGGCTAATTTCTAGTAATTAAATATCGTAGGCAACAAGTTTCTTACTTTAATACGCCAACAGTTTCATCTAAGACTTCAGGCACAATAATATTCCATTAATGGCTTGGACAGCGATCAGTCAATTCTCTATTTTCAAACTCTGTATTTTTAATGAAATATTCTAATAATTATTGCTCTGCATACATATTTTTTGGTTCCTATATGGCTATTGCTGGTTAGTAGACTCGCATAAGGACTTTAGCAACTTCTAAAACTCATATCCATAGTTCCAAAACACCATAGATTATGTGAAACCTAGGACTTGCAAGTAAGACTCACTGACGGAGGTTAGTACATATATTAATGCTGTCGATTATCAGGACTTTTATCAACAGTATAGTGTAGTACTCAGCGCTAGTTTATTTTTTTTAACTTTAAGGAATTCAACAAAGCTACAAAGTGGAATAAATGGATATCGTTAAACTTTACATGGTACTCTATTTACACACAAAGCGACATATGAACTTTTGAGTCACGAATTTCGATTCAGAGACAGACATTTAATTTCAGACATTTTTAAACTACAACAGAACCCTCTGGTTGTCTTACAAATTATTATTTGAAATATTTGTAGCGTACCTGTTGAATTGATGAGAAAGCACTTGTAAGCATACCCCTTAGTCTATTTATATCTTTATTTTGGGAAATTTTATTAAAATAATTTGCAACATCTTTACTGTCGTACTGATTATCTTGGACACTGGAGCCTTCATCTATTGGATAGGTGGTTATTTCGTTAGCTTCAGATGAAGCGGTTGCTTCTCCAGTCCAGTCACTACTCATATATGTTGAACCGTCTATTTGACTTGATTTTCTAACTTCAATTGATGACAAGCTTTCTTCAACTTTAGAATGCTCCTGTAAAGAGAAAAAGGGTTTTGACAAGATTTTGTGCATTGACATTGAGAGACAAAAGTATATCAAAACAACATTTCTGGTTTAAAACAGAGAAGTTAGATATGACTACAGTTGAATAGCTAAAAACCGCTAACCATGAATAAGAGATGTAAAGCTCATTAGAAATTATTCTTCAGCAGAGCTTATTGGATATGTTGAACGAATTATAGGTGGTTGTTTCATTTCAGGAAAAGAAATATTGAACTTAACTGGGAATCAGTTAGCTTGATTTTTTTATATTTTTAATTCTAAATATGTCACATTATTTTCAACATATATTATCTCAATGATAAGTAATAATAAAAACGGAACAAAACGAACTAACTTTTAAGCCGAACGGATTACGTAATCTTAAATCCCACACCGAAACCTGACGAGCAACCGATATAACCAAACGTGTAGCAGTATTTATCGCCTTTTGAAAATCATCGAGAGGCGGATGGATTACAATTGATGGTATAGATAATTGAGCATGACATGAAAAATAAAGCTGAACTGATCCTTCGGAATTCATGCTCTCTGAAACGATGGACATCATAAATAGAGGTTTAGTTAGTTGGTAGAATGCGCTTAAACATGTAAATATCAAAGAAGTACTTTTCAACTAATTGATGACTTGGAAGTTCGTTGTTTTGAAGTCGTCGTTTCGGGTGGTTTATAAAATTTAAAAAGCAGAAATCAGTAGTTGCATAAAGAAGTAATCAATGGTAAGTGTGAATGCAAAGGTTGAAAGTATTAATTAAGCCATTTTAAATGGTTGTGTTTGTGAATATGATTTACAGAGTAAAGACATCTGGCATAAATTCTTCTAAATAATATACACTTGATCAGTATATTGAACATCAGGGCTGATTTGCAATCAAAAGTTTTCTAACTTCTTTGAAACCTCAAAGTTTTCGTTATGAAAAACTGGCTAAATTCCAAATTCTGACCATTTAATTTGTAAGGAATACTCAACTTATATATTGATAGATCATCAAAATCATAGTTTAATGTTTAACCTAAATCATAAATCGAGATCCAACCTACAGGGTATTTGAAATCTATTTACACTTGTTTCATGCAATAAAATTACCCGTTTCAGTCTAATTCATTTACTTCAACAGTAGTTGGTCTGGTACAAATATCAAAGTAGAACAGCTCATTATTCTTTAGCATCATCCACGGTTCAGACAAAATTGTACAATGCAAACTACAATAAGAAGAATCATCAGCTTACCGTAGGCTAAAATTGAAGGCAAAGTTAAACATCTACGAAGATTATCCAATGTATTACGAATTAATTTGGTTAAAGTATCTACAGTTCTGTGGTGAAAATGTTCTAATATCCGGAGTGCAGCATCTTCAAGCAGCCGTTTACGACATTCTCTTGCACTTTTTGTACCTGCTGTCCTTGAAATCGCAGTTACTAGGTAATTTTTTTTACAAAATAAAAACGTTTACGAAAATTTATTAACAAGTGATCAATGTTATGATGATAAGATATTTTCAGAAACACTCAGTAATGCGATATTTTTCTTTTGATAAATGTCTAAATTAAAAATCAAACTGAAATTATTGAAAGGCTGTTTAACGATATGTTGAAACGAATGAAAAATAACTGATTAACAGTAACCGAATACTTCAGCAGAATATAACCTTCCATTTATTTTGCATTAATAGCAAGATTACCATCTGTGAACTCTGAATAATAAATAAAAGGTGGGAGAGATGAAAGTTTCTCTAGATTATGTCCAAAAACCGAGAGTAAGAATGTTGGCCGATGTTGAAAAAAAGATGTTTTAATTGAGGATAAATCCGACAACTATCTAATCGGGACAAGAAAGAATTGTTTAGACTTTAGAATTGTTTATGACGTGCATAAACCTCCTATATGGAAGCCTCCAACGGGCTAAGGATTGAGATTATTTGTTCGTCTATAAATTACAGGCTCGCCGAACGTCTTCAGTCTTAAAGTTAAAGAAAGCAAGTCTTGGATATTGGTGCGCAATTCATTCATTCATTTGGCTGTGTAACATCTTGCTATTAAACCTGATATCAGTTCGTAATGAAATCCCCAAATATACTTTATCACTATAACTTTTAACACTACGCTCTAATCCTAGTTCCTCACTAACCCTCTTCAGACCCAATGAAGTATGTGGGTTTCCTAATAGTCTGTTTAACGTTCCTTGAAAGTCGCTTATATATATATACATAGGGAAACACTGTTCGTGAACTATCAGTTTAAGGGATAAACTTTTATTGACATACTAGAAACGTGTTGGGAGAGGTCAGTTCAAAAGACATTTCATACGTCGAATATTCGTTTAACCTAATACGGTCTCCACCTGTGTGCCAGTAAGCGAAAGCTGAGTTACTATGACTAACCAGTCCAAATGTATATATGTCATTTCCCTTAGCCTTGGCGAGCCTCTTCGAAGAAATCACATTTCTTTCCTTGTCCAAAGAATTGACTGGCATCACTCAGCACAAGACAACTTGGGTCATTTACGTTACTATTCTGCAACATAATCAGCTTCAAATCCTACTTCTGATATTATTTACACCATCTAGTCGAAGATGAGAAAAGTGTATTTCTAAGCCTATTTTGTACTGCAGAAGTATGAGGCATCCAGAAGAATTTATTTTTCTTTTAATAATCCTAAAGTCTATATATTTCTCATGTTCCATAAATTTCCTCATATAAAACTATTCAAAATCGCAGTCTGTTATTGTATTTAGGTAAATCATAATGAATCAGACTTTTAAGATAGAATATTACAACTTTCCTCAAATCGTATGAATTGGGACTAGCAAAAACATCTACTTTCTAGTGTGTCAAAAAGTACAGAGCAGAAATTTGCTCACCTTCTTCTCAAAAACTATAAGATACACAGATTGAAATTATACGATTCAATCTTTTACTTGAATGGACTGTAGAATATATATTACAGAAAAACTGATGAATTGTTAGTCTAAATTGACTAAAATAAACAGGTTTGTTATTTGGAAGTTTGCTTCATATTACTCAGTCCAAATCGGTAATCCAAAATCAGTCAATTTATTCAGGTTTATCTATACTTTTTGAGAGGGTTAGTTAAACCATCTGTTTCCTAAAAGTAAAGTATATGAAGTGGAGTCTAATTCGACAACTTAATTTTTAGAAGTAGAGTGATTTTCTCATTAATCGACAGATTAAATAATAAGAGAGTGATTAAACAGATCATGAGTGAATAAAACAGATGTGATTTTAATCACCTGACTTTTGGGAAGTTCTTGCTAATCCCCTAGAAGTCGTGTTTCTTTCATCATTTTCCTCTTCTTGCATTAAATATAACCGATATTCACCGCAAAGCATGTCGATTAATTCATGCACTGAATCTTGGATTATTTGACTTTTAGTTTCCAAAACATTCCCAGCTTCAGTACACAAGTATTTAGTATGTTCTAAGAAATAATCTATAGTCCACGGTTCTGAATCACTTAGTTCACACAAAGTTGTATTGGATATATCTCTTAAAATCTAAAAAATTAAAAGGAATAAATGCCTGAGCACAAAAATATAAAAGAAGACGATTACATTTTTTTAAAATCTCAGTTTTATTCTTCTCATGCAGCTAAACTGAGTTCAACTACAAGTACCTAGAATATCTTCTGTGCGTCAGCGATGAAACTCATTTTATATGGTGAACGGATAATTCGAACAATGGCTAGAGTTGAAGTAAATAACGCGTTTATATTATTCTTTAAAGTTTAGGTAAAGTGACCACTTTGAGCATCATAGTTATCTACTGAAGAATGACATTCACTAAAATATCGATTATAATATAAAGCAATATTGTTGAAGCAAATGCATTAATGAATAGCAATTATTTTAATTTAATTTTATCATGATAGTTTTGTCGTTGATTAACCACTAGACAATGACAATATGATTAAAGTCATAAGCTTTTAGTTCTTTCTGTGTAGTTTGAACGACAGGAACTTTAACTGACACATGTGATGTATGTGTGTATGGAGTTTTTCTATTGTCAACTACTGCCTAAACTATAGACAAACTTGTTTCCTTCAATCAGAACAAATAATTGTTCGCTTGCAATTTGTAATTTGGGTTTTGAATAAAATCAAACCATCTGTTTTCACAGTGTGTTTTAGAATGAACCTGCATTTGATTTTTAGACCTTCACAAACACCAGTTCCATAGCTATATCATTCCAACAAAATACCTGGATATACTACGTTGTTCAATGATAAGGATAATAAGTTCGCGAGAACCTGAAATTTACATAGCACATTTGCTTGAAGAAGCGTTAAAATTATCGAGATTTTAATTGCTGGGATTATTTCAAAATAATTTTCGCAAATAATGTTTTCAATACACTCGATGCCCAATTCCTATTAAACTGTTCTTTTAAATATTGAGGAATAAACGTATAAAATATCAGTCAATCTACTTTGTATCGTACTTGTTCGATTCGATATTGTTTGAGATCATTTGCACGTTCACGTAGTAAATTCAGCTCATTTATATAACTTGTTACGTCTTCAATGAAATGATTGATTCCAAGACTTGTCCAGTTCAGTAAAGATAAGCCCGGTTTTAGTAAATTTTGTAAGTGTGCAAGTTGTGCTCGCATCAATTTGGTAAACATTGGATCCATGTTAACTTCTATTTCATTTAAACTAGCCAACATCCCCTAAATGGTTGATGAAATGAAATCAAAACGATTACTTAAATATTTATTTAGGTTTAAAAAATTTGAAGAGATTTTGGAGAAATCGATTAGTTGATGTTGCTGACGATTCAAAATTGATCATTGATAGAATTCTAATTAGTAAACACGGCTTAAAACAATATGTGGTAACTTTTATTAATAACAACAACTCTACATACGTTTCTAATCTAGCTGAGCTTCAGTCAGTGTTTACTTGTTGCATAGGTTTTCAAGCAGTTGGTGTCTGTGAGAGGCATAAGCAAATGAAGTAGATAAAATTTATACATTTATTTATAATATCTCTGTGACAAACTGTGTGAAAAAATCTCAAAAAGATTTACTTGATTAAGATAGGGAACTAAAATGTGTAGTTGAAAAAATGTGGATAATAACTAGGATCCTTGTACACAGTACTGCTTATCTATTGTTTGTTAAATCCTTTATACCTAGCATAGATAGATCATTGACCAGCACTACCCGCTTGAGGGAAAATAATTAGATGTAAATCAATGCGAAATATATAGAATATATAATTTTTATCAAACATCTTTAAATATTGTATGAGGTTTATTCACAAATGAACAATTAAACAATCGAACTCACTTTCAAGTCATTGTAATGTAATTTCAACTGCGTTTCTTTCTCACTTAATTCTAAAGCAATTTCAGGTATATCTAATCCCCATTTAGATAGTAATTCTATCTCTCGGTATACAATTAAAATTTCTGGGTCCAGCGCAATAGTAATATGATTAGTTCCTTCATCTTGATAAAGCAAAGGATCCCGTAGACTAACTTTTGCAAAAGATATCTATGTAGAAAGAAATGTAAGAGAGAATTATTTTAAGTAAAGTGCACAATTTAATACAAGAGGACGTTTAGAACAGCACGCATCAATTACAAGTGAAAAAAGTTGGCAACTCTGTGACAGTTTGATCAGAAAAAAAAACACATACTATCAGAAAATACTGTCTTCAGCATTTCATGACATTGGAATTTTAAAAGATGACTACAAACTACTAATATTTTGTAAAATTCACAGTCAGATTCTGGCGCCATTTCACTTTGTACCTAGAGATTATCGCTACTTGAATCTAATTTTATTTTAAGAAGTACAAAAAGCGAAGATTTTAATCTCGATAATTAGTTCCCCTCAATTATTTGACACACTGACAAAATATATAAGCAGAGACAATTTGTGACATAAAATTGACAAATTTATAGTGCAAAGTTAGTTCAACTAATTTGCATGACATGCAAATTTGAAGAAAAAGGCTTGCTATTACTACATCGTACACTGATTAAAATAACATTTAAAATAATCAAAAGTTAATTTGTGACCTGATAACTTAAAGTGAAAAGTTATGCAAAAACAGCAGGATATTTGGATACTACTGCGAAACTTATTTACTAAAGTGATGGCAAAAACTGATAGAGGATTTGATTTGAGATGTACTTATGTCCACTTACGATTATTTATCTGTTTTTCGGTTAAAACTATGACCTTAAGTTTTACGCATATAAAATTTCATACGACACTAAGACTGCTTTATCCACAAAGCCTCTCTCTCTCTCTGTATGTATGTATAGATATTTCATATTTACTGTTTCAATTCATGACACAGATTAATGTGATCGAATAGTTCGTTTATTGTAACAAAATGGTTATTATGGATTCACAGTTGTAGAGCCTGAGGAAGTTATGGGAAACATTTGTTTACGTTATTATTCTTGGGCGTTTTTCAAACCGATCGTTCCAGATATATTAATTACGCTAATATATCAGAAGGTACTGAGAACAATCCAAATTAATCAAAACTAATTGCTTTATAATGCATGATACTCAGTGAAATTAATAAAAATCAATCGATCGCATATGTTTAGATCAATTCTGAACTAGTTTTGAATTGCATATACTGTGTTCATATTGCAACTGAAGAGGGTGTAGATTAACTTCAGTCAATCGGAATTTGAGGCAAGTGATTCATGATACAACATTCAGTGACCAAATATTATATTTTTCCTTTGATAATCATTAGAAGTTTACTGTAAAGAAGCCTTGCTGATGGATTGATTAGTTAAAACTTGAATGGTACTTAAAGTCCTTAAATTAATAACATTTTGATAAATAACTTAGTAGTAGACCAGTTACTTATGATAATAGTACCAACCCTACTAGAAAACATAGATTCAGTTGAGTTCAACAATAAAGTGTTTATCACTTCAAAACCTAACTTAAAGTCCATTTATAAACTGAAGTCAGGTGGTCATAGAAACTAGTTCACTGGTAACAAAAAAAATCTAGTGTCCACACAAACCTGGTTTATCCAATTACGATAATGAACCATTTCGTAGGTGATCAAAACTTCGGCTAATTTATTATACTTCTTAGTAATTTCTTTGCCTTCCTTTGATCGCATCAATTTGATTTTATCAGTTAGCTTAAGCATTGGATTTTCAATTCTCCGGTATAATTCTTTTGCCCAGGAAATTTTACCTAACATTATCGAAACATTAAACAATAGAAAAATAGTGACGATACATTGTTCATTTGGGATTTTGTGATGTAGTTTCAGAGAAGTTATAATCACAAACAAACAATAGTTGATTAAATAGTTGATATCATGAGACAAAATTCTCCAACGAATTAAACCAACAAGAAGTTTGTCAATAAAGGTGAACCTTACTCATGATTCTCTTTACGAAATAAATAGTGTAATGAACAACTTTGATACACCCTAATACACTAGAGAACCAAAAAATGAACAAAATAAAGAGCTGTGGGTAAAAAAAGAAAAATGAAAGTTAGAGGATTATAATAAATTGAGGTTGATGGTTTTGGAATCATTCACGTTAAAGATATTGTGTATGTGAATAAACCTGTTCATTAGTTTATTGCAATTTATTAGCCCTGTTAATTCCTCAGATTTTGCTTGTTCTAGTTCTATAACTCATTCAAAACAACAATCATCTCATTCTATCGGTAGATCCAAATGCCTGTTTATTGTTTATCACTCAATGTTTAGTTCTACTATGACACTTAAGTATATTACTTGTACAGAATGAGTTGTCAGAATGTACATTCGCATTATATTCTCTTTCAGACCTTCATACTATCAGATTAAACAATCACAGTTGAAATTATGAAACCTAATTTCAGAAAATAATTACCACGAACATTACATACAACGTATAGCATGAAAATAGAAGCAAAGCTTACAACATGCATAAACACCTACTCAATATTATAGTACTTTTAGTAATTACGAGTTCTAAAATTTGTAGCACTCATAAATTTGGAATATCTGGCTTCTAAAATTGCAGAGTATTATGTAAACTTGAACAAATTTCAACTTGTCAAAAATATCATTCAGTTTAGCGAATTTTAAGATCAAAGCATATTATAGGACACAGAAGAGGTTCTTCGGGTAAAACCTCAGAAAAGTATGCATTTCAGCAACGTTGATAGTCCTTAAATTTTATAGAGATGGTCAACAGTGATACAATAGATTTCGAAAATAGAATGTACATATTCTTCTAATGACTAAACTTTAAGTGACGGTAATTTTAAAGTTATTTGAGTAAATGTGAGATTATTTAAGACACGTTGGGTGAATTTAAAGATAAATCCTAGCACTTAGCGTTAGATATTGATGTATTTCTTACAAAACTTTAAGATACACATTCTGAAAGTGTGCAATATATAGTCAACAAGTTTGATTTTGCCTAATACAAAAGTATCAAAAAGTGGATGAAGGTTCTCATATTCCTTTCAGTCACTTTTTCATTCTAACGAAATATAATTCCGATCAGTCGAAATGTCAAGGATGCACAGATGAAACCTATAATAATAATAGTAGTATTAGCAATAATAATAATAATAATAATAATAGCAATAGTAATAACAAAAACATCATACTCGTTGAATAAAATAATCGTATGAAGCGAAAAATCCTTGGTCCGAGTTTTCGCGTAAATATTAACATGAGAATGCATGTACATTCGGCTGATGAGTCACAAACAGGGTAGAGCATGCGTTACTGACCCCACTACTAGTCACTATTCTTCTATTCTAATAGTTATTAAATCAGTCAAGAGTAAGAAACGCACAGACTCCCCTCAATCTAGGACACGTGAACGGCCTTATCTAATGGAGTAAAACAAAGTTTACGATCACAGTTTTATTGATGATAACAACAATGGTAACAAACCTGCTATTGGAGGTACATCACGACCGATCGGTGGTGACTCTTTAAATTTCTTGTATTCTTTACCAACGTTTTCTATAAGCTGAGCAAAACGATGTAACAATTTTAGATGTGCTTCATCTACACCCAAGTTTGCTAACTTTAATTTTTCAAACTGTCCAATAATGTGAAAACACCTGTGTAGATCATGGTTTCTGTTCATTTCTGACACGAGCAAGGTTCTCAAACCAGTCTAAAGTTAAATAAGTGAAGACAACTACCGAATTAAACATATGATGGCAAATCGATAATCTGAATGAAACTGAAGAACTTATCGTTAATATGAACTGAGTATCCATACATAATAACTTTAACAAGCTGAGCGATTGAAAATATTAAAAACTGAAAATATAACAACGTATTATGTAAGTTTTAATGGAATCTCAAACGAGTGATGTATTTTTTCTAACTTGACTGCTTTAAACTATTGCCCGTAAAGAACATGCATCTTTTTCAGATCTTGAGTGCGCCGCTGCAACCGTCCGTATCGGCTTCCTTGACGTATGACAATGCTTGCCTATCATGATGTCCCGATCGAACTGTGTTGGCTGCAACATATGTTTTCTTAGGTCCTACCATACAAGGCTGATCGATTGCAAGACAGACTAAAAGCAGCAACTTAAGGTCTGAAGGCGAAGTCGTACGGCTGTTTCTATGGCTTTGAGGGGAGTAAGGTATTTTTCTCGGATAACCACCATCTGCATCGACGCCACCTTCTCACAACAGAAGAGGTTGGAAGATGTCAACCCTAAAAATGTCACACCTCACTCTACTTCACGGATTTCCGTCTGCTGCATTGAGGCTAATGAAGAAGGGAGCTAACACTTCTAAAATGCCCATAAAAAGGCTTTGCGTGACCGGCCTGAAGTAGTTGTCCCTTGAGTTTGCGATCAAGTTCCCAGATCGCTGTGAACAACGATAATTCAACTTCCTAGTACATGAAACGTTGTTCTTAGTCTCTTGAAACCCCATTCTAAACTACATATTAGAACACGTTAAAATATCGACTATATCCTTATGCCTATAATTCATACTGGTAAATAAATGTGAATTATTAATAAAATGATAACTCTTCTAGGTCTTAAAAAATTTTAGACAAACGAAAACGTGAATAATAATGATGACAACATTTAACATGTTGTTATAGTTACATGGGTCAAGAAAGATGTGTAAGTTTCATTAGAGAAATCGATTAGCATATTTGTCATATATAGCCTAAAATCGTCAAGAGTTTCAAGAGAAGGTTGTTCAAATAGAATCACATATTACTATCAGTCATAGTGTATGAATGTTGTTTGACAAATTTATGATTACCTTTGGCAATCAAACATATATATATATATATATATATATATATATATATATATATATATATATAATTCCCAATTCAAGATTGATCTGATCAACGTACTCACTTGTTCAGTGCTTATTCAAGGCTATTAGTTATCTAATATTCGTTTCTTTAAACCAAACAAATAAATGTCGGTACATTTTGAAATACACAAATGAAAATTGTTCAGTAAACTAACCCGTATATCATTCATCTTCTTTTTAAACTTTATAATGCAGTCATCGACATCGGTGTTCCGTTGGTCGAGAAAATCAAATTCATTATTTCGTAGCTCATTTACAGCGAAATTGTATCGTTCAATCAGTGGATCTAATTTTTCGATTTTCGACACAAGCAAGCAAGAATACGATGAGATCATATGAAATATCTCATTAATTTCAAGCAATCTTCGGCAGAACAAATCATATTTACCGAATATATGCATTTCAGACAGATCAAATTTTTTCGAATTCGGCTTGGCAGCTAATTCTGTTTTGACTCGTTGAAATGAATTCTTATAAACTTGATGTAAATTACAGCAATCGATGATCTTTTTCAAAAGAACTTCTGTTTTCTCTGTCCATATTGTACTTTGATAATTATTAGTGACATATGCTTTACATGCAAATATTATTTGATTTGTAACTTTAACAAATAGTGAAGTGATTTTTTCTTGAGTATTGTAATATGTGGATATCTCATAAACTAAACGAATCATTGTCACAAGTTTTGGTACACTGTCCAACATCCCAACCTGTAACAAAAAAATCGCCTGATTATTTTTTGCTTTATTGGTACACTCTAAAGTTAGGATTAACAGTTGCCAGTTAGTTGGTTAACAATTATGGAGACTCAGGTGTAGATGTCACAATCCAAATAGCAGTTCCAACTCAATGAATAATCTCTCATCGCTAATGATTCAATTAATTGTGAGATAGATTTTAACAGAACTGATGTCAGTTGAGGGGTTCTATTAACCTTCAAGAAACTTCTCATTTGTAATCAACCCTACTAGGTGATAGTGGATAGATAAGATCCATCATAAGTTAAGGAATGTTAAAGTTTCGTTTCGTAGTGAATTATTACAATTCTTTTACTTCTTATACCTTACAGTGCAATCTATTTTAATTGCTCACTGCATTACATTAAAGGTGTAACTCCAGATTGAATTGGCATAAGTGGATATTGTGAAACATATCGAAGTAATTTTTATTTTGCTACAGAGTTTTCTTTGTTTAATGACTTTTTACATTTCTATACACTCTTCAACATTCATAAAGAACATGAATTCACAAAATTGATTTCAATCAAATGGAAAGTGTTACTAGCAGATACTATTGGCTGTAGCTGACTTCTGGTTGTGAATACATAAGAAAAATGATTTCTAAGATATAGGTGAGATAAACAATGTTAGTTGAAAAAAGCGATTATTCGATACCAACAGAACGAATTACATAAAGGTAGGTTTTGCGCCAACCAGAGCGTGACACTACGAATAATTGTGGAAGAGTTAAGTGAATAAAACTGACCACTCCGTAGCAACTTCGTTGATTATGAGAATACTATGAAACCTTCTTTGATCCTATGCAGTAACTGAGAAGAGAGTCAACATCTTCCGATGGACTACACTATCGAATCGTGCATGGATATCAGCTCACAGATGAATTCCCACTGAAGAACAAAGTCAGATACAGCTGCTTACTCTAACTCTTTCTCCTTCTTATGGCGGCTGACTGAGCTATGAAGACCACATCTGAGGTGGTTCTTGAAATACAGTAGACGGTTTGAATGAAACCATGAAGTTTAGACTTTACAAATGATAAAGCTCTTCTATCTCACACACAACAATAAATACAGGTAAAGCTAGACAATACAGAAACGGCTTCCACAAATGTAGGCCTCAACATTCACACATGGATAAGCACGATCCTCCAATGCAACTCAACACGCACAAACCAAATCACACTTGAGGGAGAGGCTCTGGAAGATTTGTGAACCTTTAAATACCTGGGCAGCATCAATGGTAAACAATGAGGGTCTGATCTCTGTGTGAAGACGCGAATCGGAAATGGAACTTGGAAATCAGAACAACTGTCGGCCAACACCTAAGTCAGACTTTCCAGTATCAACATTAAACCAATGCAATTTCACTGTGCTACAGTTTCGAGAGCTATGAGTCATCATGCAGAAGATACAGTTGTTTATTAATAGTTTTCTACGCAAGATACTGAGGATCTGTTGGCTAGACACCATCAGAAACAACCTACTGTGCAAGAGAATTAATAACTCTCGACGGTAGCTCCTCCAGTGTGGGCATCCGGGAAGTAACGTCCGCCCTCATACCCATAAAAGCACACGAGACTAAATCGGTCACATTCAAATCCTTTCTTCTTCTCTTAATAACTCCCTTATCTCCTCGACCAATCCTTCTTTCGATCGTATATCACCTCACACCACTGAAGCAAACGGTATGAGCGCACAAAACGTTATTCCTGGTCTCCTAAAAACCCGTACTAAATTACATATTGCAGCTTTTAATGTTCGGACGCTAAGCCAAATAGGGCAATAGGCTTCATTGGCTAGAACTCTGGAATCCCGGACGTCTCCGAAGCGTGCATACATGATCCGAGTAAAATCATCAATTTGATCTCGCCTGGTGCATCAAGGGACACAACATGGTTTAGGCTTCGTGTTTCTGGAAGTCCTGAACCTGCTTCTCATGGCTTAGCCGGAAGTTCAAAGGCAAAACTAGCTCTCTTACATTGGATCCCGATAAAGTCGCTTATGCACTGTCCAACCAAATGGGACGGTACGGACTCCGAAGGATAGGGACACTCGCCGTTGCCTCTTCGTCGTATCTGCCTATCCTCCCGCTGACTGCGGTTCAGACGACATGAAAGACACGTCTTATAGAAACCTCTCTCAACTTCTCCGAAATTTCAAGTGCTCTGATATAGTAATAATGGCTGGTGACTTCAACGCTCAAGTAGGTAGACTTAGCGAAAAGGAAAGACACTTGGTTGGATCTTATGGTGTCGCCGCTCAGAGAACAGATAATGGCGACCGTCTGTTGCAGATATGCTCAGATTACTGCCTATTCCTAGCAAACATTAACTTTAGGCATAAGGTAAAACACATTTTGACCTGACGACCCCTAAGGCAACCCAACGATGGGACCAAATAGATCACATCTCTATAAGCCATCGTTGGAGAGGCTTTGTTGAAGACTACCGCTCATTTTGGAGCACTTGTCTAGACTCAGACCATGCTCTAGTGCGAGCGCGTATTTGCGCAAAGAAATTATCTCAAGGAAACCTCTTAGGGCTCCACTTAATGATAATATAGATAAGAATATATTCCAGGAACGACTAAAAAAGTTAGCTGGCCATGTAGTAAGTGATACCCACCCTGAGGCAACTTGCAATGATTTCAAAAGCGCTGTGGAAACAGCAGTGATATCTGCTAGTAAGGTAAACAATAAGGTTAAGGAGAAGCCATGGATCTCAGTGACATCTACCGAACTGATGGATGCTCGAAAGCTCATCTCTCCTGGCTTGCAGTGCGATGAGGAGCGGCATCAGCTAAGCGCAGGCTGATAAAAAGCCTACGCAACGACCGCGAACAGTGGAGGGTAGTGAAGGCAAGGGAGATAGAAAAGGCAGCGGCGATAGGCAACAGCAGGCAATTATTCAGACTCATCAAGGACACTTGTATTAGGAATCCGAATGTGAGACTATCTGGGAAAAGGATTGTCTTATTATTCATTCTCAATCCAGGAGATTGAATTGATGGGCATAACACTTCAGGGATCAGTTCAATTGGCCTTCAGTCATACTTCGGTTGCCCACAATCTCCAGTCATGCTGAATGCCAAATCGATGTAAGTTGTCCGACTCTTTATGAAGTTGAGACAGCGATAGGAAATCTGAAACGAGGGAGAGCTGCGGGTCCTGATAAATTGACCCCTGAGATTTTAAAAAGATGGTGGTCCAGTTTTAGCTGCTAGATTGACTGAGATCTTAGGTGGAGTCTGGGAACTGGTCGTAATCCCATCCGACTGATTGTCCCAATGTATGAGACACTGCGACAGGTCCTGGAAAACAGACACACATATAAGTGTTCAGCAATCGTTATCTTTATGAACTTTAAGGTGGCATTCGACTCTATGGATCATGACGTTCTGTGACAGTATCTGTCATTAAAAGGTGTACCAAAGATGAACATTAGCCTTACACTCTACTCTAACACTACAGGTCGAATGACAGCTTATGACGAACTGTTATTGGAATTGTTTACTTCAAGTGGTGTCAGTCAGGGATGTCCATTTTCCACATTCTTGTTCAATTTTGTCATAGACATGCTGCTAGATATGACATTATCTTCGTCTGACTCCTCAGGAGTAGACCTTCTTCCAGGAGGATCGCTTACCGACCTAGAATATGTTGACGACATGAGCGTAATTCCATTTGACTGGTCTCAATCACTGATTGTCCGTGTTTATAAAAAAGGACAAAAGTTTTCTTGTGACAATCACAGAGCCGTCAGTCTAACTAACATAGTTTCTAAATTGTTAGCCTCGATTATACTTAGAGGCCTAACTATTGCTCGTGAAGAGCAGACTAGAGAAAACCAGGCTGGTTTTCGACCTGGACGTGGTTGTATAGACCACATCTTCACACTATGACAGGTCCTGGAACACAGACACACATTTAGGCGTCCTACAATAGTTGTTTTCCTGGACCTAAAGGCCGCATTTGACTCTGTAGATCGTGAGGTTCTGTGGCAGTGTCTGTCATTAAAAGGTGTACCAAAGAAGTACATTAACCTTATACAAGGTCTCTACTCGAACACCAATGGTCGGGAGACACCTTATGGCGAACTGTCATCGGAATTCTTTACTTCAAGTGGTGTCCGTCAGGGATGTCTATTCTCTCCATTCTTGTCTAACTTTGTCGTAGACATCCTTTTAGACTTACCATTACCCTCATCAGATTTTTCAGGGGTGGACCTTCTACCAGGAAAATCGCTTACTGACCTAGAATATGCCGATGACATAGTCGGTGAAGACGTTGACAAAATACAGAGTCTTCTGACTACCCTAAGCAACAATGCAAGCATGGGCGGGATGCGGTTTTCTTCCTCAAAATGCAAAATTTTTCTTCAAGATCGGCCTGCGTCGGCACCTGAACTAGTGATAGGAAGTGAAGTATATGAGCGTGTTGACCGCTTCACTTATCTTGGGAGATTCATCAGAGCTGATGGGTTGGTGATTGACGAAATCTCAGCAAAGATACAGACGACTCAGTTGTCCTTTTGGAGCTTCCGTCGCTTATGGCGAAGGCGAGATATCCGTTAGCTAACCAAAGGATAAATGTACTGCTCAGCAGTTTGCTCCGTTCTGCTATATGAACACGAAACATGGTCAGTCAGAGTAGAACATATTCGTAGGTTACTAGTCTTCGATCATAGGTGTCTCCAAAGCATTGCTCGAGTATCGTGTGCAGCCGAGTAAGCAATGCTGTTATTGGGAAATGGGTGCTAGGTAAGGATGGCAGGTCAATAGACATGGGACATGTGTTTCGTATGCCCAACCACCGACTGCCTCGTCGAGCTATGTTTTGCGATGTAGGAATAGCTTGGACTAAAGTTAGGGGTGACGAGACCAAAACATTACAGAAATCCGTGAAATCACTGACAAGTGGACTGAGTCTTGTCGGTAGGTGTCGAATACGTGGTTGTGGTCCGCGAGATGATAGTTATCGATGGTTAGAGATTCTGAATCACATAGCTCAAAACCGTTTGCAATTGCGCGGTTACATCTACTCTTTGTGTTCTGTGAAATCCTAACCTTCTGAATTCGTCATCAGCTCTATCTTTCTCTTTCTAAATTTACCTCACTGAACTATACTTCTTGAATAAAAGTCTCCAAAACCTAATCTCTCCGATTACTTCTAATACTTTTACTACCTCTACTACTATGGGATTTGAATTGACAATTATATTTCTGTGCTAATGTGGTATGGCAACTTGAACTGATGTACGTACGTACGAAGTTCTACGTTGTAACTGACTGACTGAATTATTAAGGAGATTCCTGCAGAGGAAGAAATTAGGAAGAATCGCTGGGGTTGGTAGGACACACAATGCGGAAGTCAGATAACTGAATCATGAGGTAAACCCTAACTTGGAATCCTCAAGGCAAAAGAACACATTACGCCAGTAATTGGAAGCCCTCATCGAAAGAATGAACAGTAATTGAGTGGAACTGGAAAGGCTCACGACAGATTTGTTTAGCTAGCTCCTACAGAGTTAACAGGAGGATATATATATGTCTAACAATGAATAAAATAATTCAATTTTTGTTATGTAAAACATAAACTTACTGGATCATATCTGTACAGAGGTTCACAATATTCTTCCAACGTGCTTAAAAATTTTAGGTTATTTTTAGCTTCATTTGTGTAATCCATTACTTTAGATTCTAGTTTAAGCCATCTCTGTAAAATAAATTAGTGTAATTTCTATCATTTACCGGTAAGAGATGGTTTGAATCAGAAAAAGATAATCACCAAGTAGTATTTTGGTGAAAGTCAACTTGAAACAACCTAGTTAATACCTGCCTTATATATTTATTGTCCGCTTAACAGAAATACGAAAATGTTGTTTCTGAATTGAAACTTTGCGAAAAAACAAAATTTCAGTTCGTACAATGCTAGACCCTGTTTATGATTGCAAGTGTCTTTATGGAGTAAAACAACAGTATTCGGAATCATCTCCCGGTTCATCTCGTCGAGTGTTTAAGTGAATAATATGTTCTTAGGAGATAATTTCGATTTTTTCAATCTGGAACCACTTGATCATTAGCAGAATTATGGAAAACTATGTGTATTTTGGATGTAAAACATCCTAATGTATTACAAACCTTGAACTTATAGTAGTTCAGAACATCTGTAGTGTGGATGTTTCAAAGGTATTCAAAAAGATGATTATTTGATGAGCACCGAATTATTTTATTAGATGTTATCACTCTCCTGATACGCTACCTTTTATTATTGACGAAACACTGGATGCATTAAAGCAACCAACCTTGATTTATCTTTACAAACGAATCTGTTTCTTTTCATTTCAAGTATCACTCGAATTCAAAAAGCAAGACTAAGTAAACAACTATGGTCTTTCAAGGATGACTAGTATCTGAAGCCTTTCACTGCGAAGACAAAGTAAATCTACAAAAAACTAATCTGGTTTTAAATCTTACGGTGGGTTGAAACTACATCAGTAAAAAAACAATTAGTTGTACTAGTTTTTATTGCTGTTGGTTACTTATTTTAAAATCACTGGTAATTAATGACGTTTAATAATTCATTTTCAGGCAGTGTTTTTCCAGGTGATGTACTGATTCTGAAACAGTGGTAAAGTATATGCACTTATAGATAATGTTGCAGATATCCTCGGTGCATTTTATTAGGTGAATGATGTGTTATTCAAATGTACTGGAATGTTCAGTGACATTTTGGCATTTCAAGCACCATCACAAGTCGTAAAGTAATAAATTAAAGTATACTCTCCAACTATGTTGAAATTTTATACCTTATTGCACTAAAATACGTACATCGTTTTTCAAAGGAAAACTCTTAATAAAATACTTTCACGGAGAAATTGCTCGACAATCTTATGAAAATACAGAACTACGGAAGCAAGATGTGAATCTGTTCGATGTTTAATCTCCTAATTATTAGAAATTAAAAAATTTACAATGTTAGCATCTAACTTTGACTAATGGATAATTGTAGGTTGACAGTATACCAAATACCACTTTGCAGTTGTGCTCATTCATTTCTTCGAAGATTGCATTGAATGTGGTCATTCGCTTTCGCCAATAATCTAACTCTACCCGGGGGCCAGTATTATCAGCTTCCTTTCTAATCTGATCAGCAAAGACTACCACCTTTTGAAAACGGTAAAGTGAATAAGATTATGAAGTACATGCATATTTTATGAACATGATAACAAACTATTCGAGTGATACGTGTATCTGATACGAACAGACGAAAGGATAGACGGATGATCTTCTAGAAGTGTAATTCTAATTCTGACAATAGATAAGTTACAATTGTCTTGTAATTATTTTAGTTTGTTTGTCTGGGTACATTAACAAAATTTGTTGAAATAGTCTGTCAATAACCTGTCCCATAAGACACTAGATACTTAATTTTAAACAGGGTAGTGTGCCAACAAGTGAAACAAGCAGTCGGTTAGTAAAACGAATATCCTTTTTAGATTACAAATCTTATATATTTATGTTGTCCAAAAGCAAAACAATACACGTACAGTAGAATCAGTTAGCATAGAAAAAGCTTTCGGTTCTTGGGATGATCTGTATATAATAATCCACCAATGATAACCGTTAACAAAACTAAACTTATTTTGTCGTACAGTTAAACGAGCCAGTGACGAACTATTGGTTGTAAGGAAACAATTATTTGATAAATTTCTTTAAAGTTGGATTAAGTTCATCAGTCCATAATGCACGAATCGACAGAAAATAGTCGCTTTTTGAAGGAAAAAAATGCTGAAAATGCTTTTTCTAAGATTTTATTGCTTATTCTAAATAAGGCTAATAAATGTCAGCATTCAAAAAGTAAATTACACAACTAAGTAAAGATATGCTTTTAGGATTCAGTCTTACGGAAAATATATACACGTCCAAACATCGACCGCTCAGATGGTTAATGTCTAACTTCCTTCAGTCCAGGATATTAAACTGACTGAATTTAGACATTAAAACCATTTGATACCGACTTGGTGATTGAGAATTTGAAGGTGTACGCGTGAGTCTGAGGTACTTGGGTTTTCATCACTCAAACATTCGCGTGTTACTCAATAAGTCAAGAGTTTTCACAAATAGATTAGGACTCGAAACGGGGAATAAATAACTCTCTTATGCAGTTGGTACTCTTTATTCATATGAATAACTATTCAGTATCACCCGGTTTGTGTAATATTCCGCTTGTAAGCCAATCATAAATTAAATGTTATTGAAGACATTCAACTGAAACTTAAAAAATATATCGGCCACATACTTGTTCTAGTTGATTAATCCAGGTCACAGCACAAACTTCTAGTTCCTTTGGCATATCAGGATTGAGTAATGATGATGTTCGTTCAGCGTTTAGTGCCGATCGCATTTTTTGGATTGATTTATTTTGAAAAGATTTAAAATGAAACTAAGATTGAGAAAACAAAAAAAAAGAAAATTATTCACAACAACGTTTTTGGACAATGTGAAAAATAATTAGCTATTAAAGAGAAATTTTGAAACATATGACATTGTTTTCTACTTCAACAATCTTAAGAGTCAACGAATCAACATACGACAAACAACCAAGTTTTTGTTAGAATCGTGAAGAATGCCAAGTTTATCAAAGTAAAAGGTCATTTATTAATAAAATGGAAAGAAAATAAATTTCAAATTTGCATTCTGGTTTACTTAAATATCTCTAGCTAGTTAGTTAATGATGATAATTCGACAAGTACGAGATATGTTTCATGTTTGTGTGATATTTTTCAAGGGTTTGACGAAGAATTATATTATTTGACGCACAGTTTCTCTCCTACTAAAACCTTTTCCAGATTTCATCTCTCGACTTAATTGTATATTTGTTTATGTGAACGCTGAAGTCATCCAGACCATTGTAAAAACGATTAACTTTGGCAGTGATGTACTTTATTTTTGTAGAGTTTTTATGTAAATACTTAAAGTGGAGCGGAAAATATGACTACTTCAAAGTCCTCGACTATTTAATAATAGCTTTGTGGTTATCTATATAAGGTTATATCACATAGATTACTTGGATGAAATAAGTAGTTGGATTAAAATAAATACTATATAAAAATTACTCGATTTTCCAGGAATTCCGATGTTTCCTTAAGTATTTTCACGAATTGTTTTGTATATTCAACTAAATCTAACTTTTGTACGTCCATTGAAATTGACCTCTCCACTAAAACTCTGTTTGGAATCGTTTGAAGTTGTGGTAGCATCAGAGAGTTAAGCAGATTTCCAAACGCATTCAAAAAGTCTTTTGCCAAGTCTGTTGTTAAGAAGTTTACTTCCTGAAAAAAAATTCAAGAATAATTATTGACCAAGAGTAGGTTGCCACATTTTATCTGTATGGCAAGATGAAATCACCAAAATGAATATCGAATTATCGTAGTATCAGTTACGGTAAAAAATGAGAGTTTGCTTCGAGAAAATTACTGATTCTGAGATGGGAGAGTAAATCCTAGAACTAAGTATATAAAGGAAGACAAACTGAGTGCATTTGCGCCGTCGTTATACAGTATTTCCAAATCTTAGTTACGGCAATTAGCAGGACTCCAGATAATTAATCTACACCTACAGACAGGGCTAATTTCGATAGTCAGTAACTTCTTGAAATGATAACAAGTCTTAGTTTGACAGCCTCTAGCTTTCTTCCAAGCAATTCCAGCTAAAAACGCGTTTCGATTAGAGTGGTTTTTGAGACTCAGTGTCACACTTACCTGTCGCATTAATTGAAGAAGATTCACAATCTATTAAACCCATGTGACCTCTAGATAGATTCAGTCTTGATCACTGTGACTCCAAAATATCATACTTAACTAGTGATGTTCAACTAAAGAGCATTCAAAAGTTTTATATTTTTCTCATTGATCATTACTTAGAAGAACCTGGCATACATGACATTTAATACTACCCAGTGATTGATCAATATTGGATACTCCTTCGTATTTTTGAACTACAAACAGTGCCACAAAACTTCTAATCAACAATAGAAAATACTGCCTTAAAGTTTGAGAAGTACAATTACGATACGGCATCGGTAATTAAGCATATGCCTAAGGATTTAACAAAAAGTGAGTACGTGGTCAACATATCAATGTTCAAGCCTGGAATCAGCCCGGTTATCATGATTTTGCTGTCCAAAGATTTAACAAAGGTATGAGAATATTAAAACGGTTAAGTAGATAACAAGAATTTAGATAAAAACGTTGAGTACCACTTGTTTTTTTATAATTATTATTTGATAAATGTAAGCACATGAAAAAAAATAAGGTTTCAAGATTTATCTGCCAACCATTGGCAGAAAATACATGATTTAAAGAGAATAATGCTTGAGTAGAAAAGAAACCAACCAGGCTGTAAACAAGAATTGAAGTAAAACTAAATTGCTGGGGTAATTCTCATCAAATTAAATGTTGAGCTGAGTGTTCTAGAATCAAGCTTACTAAAGAAAAAAATCATGAAATTACACACAGATTTTGGATTTTATGGAAGCACAACTGGAGCAGTATCAAAAATTGTGAATTTTGTGACAAAAACGAATTTGTTTTTAAACTTCTGAACCTGAAATATTTCCAGTCGATTTTCACACAGTAGCCACCGCTTGATAATTCAGATAGCTATTAGCTGTAGCTTCACCTTATTGTAAGACATCCTCCCTTTCAAAAAGTATGGAAGTTTTTCAATTCTGTAACTTTACTAGACGCACGTTCTTATCCGGAAACAATGTTTTTTATATTTTGGCAGAAGTTATAGCTGTGAATCAAGATAGTTACGTCGTCTCTAAAAATTTCAATATTTCTACTACGTTTTCTTAAGAAAGACAAATATACGTTATTTATTCACATACATGTTACAAATCCTGAAATCATTTGTCTGTCCTGACAAAGATTTAACAGTACCACTGAACTGTTCATAGCGTTCCAACACCTTATGTTTGAAGTACTTCTTGACAGTAAATGTACTGAAGAATTATAAATCGATCCAAATGACGATAAACTTCAAGAAAAATAGTGTTTTTTGACGGCATCAAAGAAGTCGCATTCGACGGTTGATTTAATGAATAGCTGTGCCAAAATCATTGATGAAATTACCCCAAAGGTATGGTAAATATCCACCGTTCATATTGATTTCCCTATTTCAGACTACATTTTCAAACCTGAAGCTCGTCTATTAAAAAACATGGATGACAACTTTGAAACCGCTATCGAAACTGTATAGCGGGATAAAATACAACCTTACAGTTAACAGGCAAATAGTTTGTTATTTGAATAAAGATGTCATTTTGTGTGAAAACGGAAGTGATTTTCAACAGAACAAAATCTCCAAGAATCTCGGTTGATTTTTTCTATTGATATTACCGGTTTACATTAGTTTAAGAAAATCAACAACCATATAAGATCCGAAATTTAATAAATTAATGTTTTTGAAATGAAAATTTTCCATTATTAAAACATGGTTATTCATTTATTTGACAGAAACATACCTAATTCAACTACACAGATCTAAAACCCTACTTCTTAAACTCATAGAAAGGTTTTGCTTTTGCCGACTGGATGCTTGAACATAACACTAACAGACCCGTTTAAAAATGATTTCACAAAAAGATTTACTGAATAACTAGTTAAACATGAAACAGGTTGCCTTTTTCAAAATTAAATTCTTAATAAAATAACACTGAATCTACTTTTGAAATGTTTTCAGCTGTGATTTGAAGTTCTGCATTAACTTTTGTGAAGATGACACAGGAACCGAGTGCATATACATCAGCTACCGTGGACACAAAAACACGTGGTCTAACTGCGACAAGTGAACGTGCAAAAACACCAGGTCTCTCAGTGATTTCTTAGAAGAATTAAGCTTACCAAATACATCTTACCTGATTTTTCAGACTTAAGACCGAAAAACATGGCTTTTAAACCTTTGGGATCAAAAAAGGATTTTATTAAATACACCTGATGGTAAAAACATCAATTAAGTTACTTGTTCACCATCTAGAATGCATTCCTTAACATAACCCTTATCGATCTTGTAGTGTAAAGAAATTTTGTCAAAAAGAAAGTTATATCTGCCATCTATCAGAGATTTTCTAAGTTCTCGATCCAAGCTTTTTATTTCCTATACAAATCATGTAAATACATATAAGAATAACGCTCACAGTCTTATCTTGAGCAAATTCGACACCATCTGGTGCAACTGCTCGGCTCCCTTTACGCCCACGACCGTTGGATAACATAAGACCAAAATAATTTAAATTGCTTTATTTTGTTAATTTGAATTTATAAACGTTTTTGTCTCTAATTCAACTGAATTTTTCAAGCATACAAACAAATTCTAGTATTCAATTATTGTGAGACCGATATATTGCTAGGTTTGTCAATTTAACTAAAAATCACTTGAAACCTTACCTACTCTCAGCAAAATAAAATTTAATATGCTCTAACAGATGAATCTTATTTAATGTGTTATGATTTAAACCGATTAAAATTGACGTATTTTTAGCATGCCTGAGTATAAACAGTGGTTTGAAATATATGTGGAAAGTTATTTTGTATGTTCTTCATAACACTGCCGCACAAAATATGTGCTCACATTTACCACTTTTTATTTTCGCACGTATTGTTCACTATCACAGTCATGAGTGCATTTCGACAGGAAAAATTGACTTGATTATAGATATTTTTAAACATTATTATGTACTGCATGGCTCTTTAGAGTAGGAAGACGAACGGACGCTTTTGAAATAGGCGACATATCAAAAGTGTGTTTATCAATGCTACGCATTTGAAGTTTACACTTCTGGCTGACCACATCTTGTGGTCATCAATACTCAACCAGGCCTGGGTGAGTTGTCTATATATGGTTCCATATGTCTTTGGCGTCCATGTTTACTTCACAGTTTCCACTGTACATACTAGTTTTTAGGCGCCATCAAACTGTTTGGTCCGCTGTGTTACGCAACACCGTATCAACTACCAGGCTTAGTCTACAATCACTGAAATAAATATTTGACCGCCCTCATTCCTGATATCTGGCTTCACTGGTTTCGAGGATTCTCGTTCTGGGTGGTGTTATGGAGGAAAGCTATTTCCAACTCTAAATGTCCATGACATCTTCAGCTCTGTCATATGTAATATAATTAGCTGCAGAAATTAGCGGCACAGAGCAGCGCGCTTATGCACAAGTTATTATTAGCGTAAAAATGATAAAGTTTTTAATCTACAGTAAGGCATCTTGGTTACAAATTTGTAATAGTACGTCATATTTTCAATATATATAACTTAAGTAGGCGCATAATTTAGTTTAACTTCAACTCACCATGAACAGGAGGGGACATAGATTTCGCCGCTACGTTAGAACACTAAATATTTCCAGACGAAAAAGCTTCGAGTTACTTAACTAGTAGGTAGTCGAAACAGCGATGCAAACAACTGTAATCATACTAAGGTGGAAATATTGTACAGCGTGTCTAGCTGTCGTGATCAACTGCTCTCTTTCTAGCTACTTCAACGTCATCGTACACAAATTTAACTACATGCGAACACAGGACTTATGGAAAAGTTACGTAAAGTTGATTGCTTGGATGCTTGGATGTCTTTCAGGTACCTTTCTCACGTTGTACATATCCATTTTATTTAATTTTATACTTTTCGTCCCTCAAAACATATGTATCGCAGACTTTTCTTCTCAAGTTATCTCACACTCTACCTTTCAGTCTAATGAATAACATCCATAGCAATAGTGTTCCGACCAGTTATTACATATTATCAACTGCGAGGGTTTGTAAAGGTAATAAGTAGAAAATCACAGTTTCTAGCAAAGGAATGGGCCAAAGACTCAGAACGCAGTTCGATAAGAAGCCTCGCAGTGATGCTTATAACTAAGTTTATTTGATCGGAATACAACTAGATCTGCAGGACACTTCTTTCCTAGTAGTAAGACTACTAAGGAAAGACGAAAGTGGAGAAAAAAAAGTCCTGATTGTCAGATGACTTATCAAGTTGTTCAAAGTAAACACAACAATTAACAGTGCACTGCTTTTTGTTTTCCATTTAAAGTCAACAAATCTGAATTTAAATGCAACTTTTAGAGTAAAATAATTCACTTTCTCTGTACAACTGCAGTACAGTGACCAAATAATCGATCAAACTCGCCCCGTAGGTGGCTACGATTCGAACCAGTACACAACCAAAATCACGGCTTTTTGCAAATATCTGTCAGCATTATGATGCGGCAGGTGGGCGTTGAGCAGAGCAACGGCAAAAATATAGCCCCTAAAACGTCACAAGTCAGGTAAATGATATCAGAAAATATTCACGAATTTTACTTATTATTCTAGTGTTGAAGAGCAGTTTATGAGAAAATTAGGCTGTTTCCAAAGAAGAGCAGTGCGACAAATACTGCACCATGCTTAAAAAGACTAGCACTATAGACGAAATTCGCCGTCCGTCTGAGCGTCAAAATGTAGCTTAATGTAAGGTCTTCTTTACTTGGACATTTAAGAACAAAAACATCCTGGTTTGTAGTTTCCTTTTAGTCAGTAAAACTAAAAAGAATATTTGGGTGCGCCTCTATTTTGGCACTTAGCTTGATTTTGAAGTGCCTCCCATCGCGTCGAACTTTGAAACTACAAATGTTTCCCAACGCAAAGTACGAACTACGTTCGAATCCCCACAGTGAGAGTTTCCTCTTGTGTCAGGCTTTTGTTTTTGCCTTCGGGCATGAGCTGTTTCCTTCAACTTACTTATTGCTGGGGAAATTAGACTCCCAGAACTCGCTTGACAAATGCCTTAATTTTGATTTTATGTTTCCGAGAGTAGGCTGATAAGTTGACCTTGCGATCGCACTGCCCACCAGGAAAACCCGTAATAGTTTCGAGCATACCTAGTGACAACCTTAACACATATGCTCTAATCTCTCAATGCAAGTAATTTGCCCGCGAATCATTATAATTAGCATTTACCGGCTGATTCGTATGCTACATCTCACGATTATAAAGTCTCCGCATCTGCAGACTGTGAAATTTAAAGATCGGTAATATCCAAATGAGGAGCCTCATGATTAGTACGGCACGAAGAGGAATATCTTCAGCCACACTAGACGTTGTGTGAGCCGTCCTAGGTCAGTAAGACAACATCAGCGAGGAAAAATAATGCTTGCACAAATGTTTATTGACATCGTTCAGCAATCCACATTACAAAATATGAAGACAACAGTCTCTTAAGAAAGCATCAACACAAATGTTTTCACAGTTCTGTGCGACTTGACGAACAGGCGTGCAGAAATAATATCAGTAGACAATGCAGAAGTTAATGCACTCAACCAGGACGATAACAAACCGGAAGTTGAAAGATGTCACTGTGTACGTGCGATAGCACCATTGTCTGAATTAACTAACTACTCAGCTACTGTAAGACGTCTTTCATCAGGACGAGCTGAACTGAATCTCACGTTGGCGAATTATCACCCTGTTAGTTCGGAGCACCAAGCAAAATTGTTGGATCAATACAGGTGGAATTGTACAGGAAGCACCTTGCATTAGGAAGATAAAATCACAGCGTCGTTACCCGGTTAATGACTAACACTATTTGGGCACTGAATATTTTGTTGACAACATTTAGAATTGTATTGTGAAAACGACAATGTGTGGTTTTCTTTTTCTTATTTGTAACATGGCAAAAATCCAATAAATTCGGAATACACAACAACTTTAGGAGTCTTCTGAAAGATGTTAGTTTCTAGTAACTGTCTCCACTAGTATCCATTATAAATACGAAAGCTCTTACTACTTGAGCATACTCTTAACTTCTCATGTCTACTATGAGAGAAGTAGTTCATATGTAAAGGATAACTAATTGTGTGAAAACTTTATTTGCTGTCGTTTCATCATTATATTAAGCGAGTTCATAACTTAACATTTATGGTACATACTGTTAACAATCTATTTGACCAACGGATCACCTAAATAAATAAGTCACAAGACCTGCGGCGAACACTTTTGATAAGAGACACCAAGGCTACAACATGGTAAATCATCAACTCAACAGTTTTCTAAATCGCTTAGCATTTGCTATCTGATATCGCAGATAGTTCAGCTGAAAGATTTTACAGTGAATACGATCATAATGGAGCATGAGTCTTTATCAAATGAATGTACGAAACAATGGTAGGTCTACTATACTGTCATAAAGACAATGAATGTTACTGAGTCAATAGATTTGAGTGAATAACTACAACCCGATGCATGGCTGACAAAGCTATTCACCCAAAACAATAGGATTAAAAATTGTAATTGAATTAAGTATCAACAAAATAAGTCTATCGGATGACAACCAAACCGAACTAGATTTAAGAAGTAAAAACAGAAACAAATCTGTGTCACAACTGAAATAACGTATGCAAAAATAAAGACGATTTTCATATTCACCGGTGGTGTATTTGAGTAAACCTGAGGTAAAAGAATCTGTATAGCGGCTTCCGAACGAGGAGCGTAATTGAAACATTCGACGCAATCCATAACGAGCCTGAATAATGATAACATCTGTAGGAGAACAGTGGTGCCGAATTATTGACGGACGAAGCAAATGAAAGTATCGAGAAAGATAGCATTGCATTCAAGGGTAAAATGAGCGTATGATTACATATCTACACAAAATCAACTCAGAGTCTATAATAGATATATCCAAATGGCAAATCATCATTGATGATATTAAGAAACTGCCGAATGTGGGATTAAAAGGAACTACATACTAATGGTTATTATTGAACAACACGAAAGTAAAAGAATAATAATCTACATCAACAGCATATGCAGTTGTTTCAACACTGGTAAAACCTACCTCTATGCGGATGACCTAATAGTGATTTATCAAACTAGCAAATCTGACTTAGGAAACTTGTTGCACACAATCCAGCACGAACTTAATACTGTAGATGTCTGGTGTAAGCAATGGAACCTTGAACTTAATACTAAGAAGTGTGGCTGGATGTGTTTCGGAGACACGTCTCCCAAATTAGATCTCACTCTCAACAGGAATGTATTGCCCAAACTCACATCCGTAACTGATCTTGGAGTGCATTATTCGCACAACCTTAACTTCTCCGAACATATCTCCAATAAAGTTTCCCGAACGAGAAGAATGCTTGGTTTCATCTTTCGTAACTTCCTTCATAGAGAATCCAGAACAATTCTCTCTAAAACATTCGTAAGACCTATTGCTGAATACTGCTCTTTCTAATTTTCTAACGTACGCCTGTCCGATATGTTGAAGCTTGAAGGAATACAAAGGAAATTTACTCGTAAAGTCCTAAATCATAGCTCACCCATTGACTATCCAACCCGATGTATTGAACTCGGGCTCGATCCATTATGGAAAAGAAGGCTTAAGTCCAATCTGATCCTTTACTTTAAACTCCTGCTCAAGCTCACATATTCCTCTTGCAGTTTAGTCCTTATCCATGGCCCTTGTACACATAACCTTCGAGATAAAGTATCTACGGTCAAACTTGAGAAGTATAGATCCAAAACTCGAGAAAACTTCTTCCTGTCTAAGTATGCACTTATATGGAATAGGCTTCCCTCAAAAATACGCATGGCAAGTGGGTTACATGAATTTGTTCAACTTCTTAATGATGCTCTCAGTTGCACTGACTCTTCTGTGCTCGTGAACTCACTCGCACCCTGCTTTCATATTAATAGCTCTGCATTCACTTTAAACACTATGAACTCAGTTCTGCGTCTTATTTAGTTATTTTTACACTCCCAAGTAGCACTAATTTTTCTAGTTGAATATAAATCTCTTTAGTTTTTATTTGAAATAGACAGGTTAATCTATTCACTGAGGCGATCGACATTGTTCAACTGTAAACTGGTTGATTAGAAAGCACTCTACTCTCCTGGGCGCAACCTTATCAACACTTACAACACTTACAATTGTCTATTGTTAATTATACTGTTCTCACTTACACGCTATTGACTTACCTTGGCCTCTTAGTGTTATCTATTGCTCCGCTTTTAACCGCGATACTCTTTATATCTCCTGCTTAGCTAGTTAAGTACATCTTCCCCACTACATTCAAAATGCTTATATCTTGTTTGAAAATCCGTACTATTTCTCCATAACTGTTAACTGTATAGCATTGATGCCTAACCAATAGTTCATAAGTTGTAACAGCTAGACGAGTTTGTGAAAGGAACTTGCAGAAAAAGTGTTTCTCAACAGGATGCAAGACATAGAACACCAATTAGAACTCAATAGCTTCTTTTAAACATTTAACATGAGCCTAACAACACAAAAGGAAGGAGGGTGGAGTTACTGACCAGCAAACATTGATGGTGTGGGCCCCATGTTTCTGGGGCAGAACATTTTGTTTGCTTTCGGCTCTTTAGATTGATGAGACGACTAATCAGTAACACTGAGGTTGCTCTTATACACTTGCTACTTCTGTGGTTCATGTTTCCAAAACTATGCTGAGGTCGCTATTCTGTCGAGACACCCGCAACATTCTTACTCAGGCGCTTACAGTATGACTTAGAGGTTGGCATTCAATAATAATAATAATAAAAAAACAGTTAGACAGTGCGAGATTTTGTTCATCAAAGTTTTAATTTTACAAACTCTACTCTTTTAACTAGAATTTCCATTTCAACGTACATAAATCCAGCTTCTTACTTCGACTTCTCTTCTATCCACCTGACACTGCACAACTCTTCCTTCTTTTTGCTGTACTCCATTATGTGTGTGTTATATTCTTATATTCCCATAATTTAATTTAATTTAAGTGGCCAATATGAATTTTATCTTGACTTACTACTGTATTGACTACTTCAACATGACAGGTTAAGTAGTGCTTTGGTTACATACATACACTTGCCACACTGCTGCCTTTTTCTCTCTCTTCTCCTTTTCAGAACCCCATTCACGGTGGGAAATCCTTGGCGGCTCTAGGGAACATGCACCCTAGGTACATGACTGTTTGGATCACAGCTCGTATCAAGCGCGTTCCATACGACCTTTCCCAATAAATTCACTATTGATCTCGGCAAATCGCCAAAAGAACATATTGTGCACCTTCCTTATTTGTACTCTACTATTGAAAATGAGGCTGTATAATACTGTTTCTGTCAGTGACATGGTGTAAATATGCAATCAGAAAATGACTCTTATACTTAATTTAACTGCTATAACTTTTACAGTAATTGTGAAAGCATTTGTGACAATTCGATCTAGCCTGTAAACTGGCAAGACTCTTGTAACGAAGTTATTTGAGAATAAATATATTATTATTATGATTGATGTTTAAGGCGTATCCTTCAAAACTACGCACATTACGATCACCTGCACTAATTTTTTAGCGTAAATGATCTAAGGTTGAGGTCAATAAAAAGGAACAGGCAGTATCTGAGTATGTGTGAATTGATACAAATAAGCAATACATATTGAATATGGATGTATAACGATACACAAATGTAAAATGGTGTATTTTACCTTAGCTGATTCCTCAGCCTATATTATCGAAATTGAGGACAGCCTTCTTAAATTCTGAATATATTAGTCTAAACGTACCGATCTACTGATACCAGTTCTTACACTTAATAACTGAACACCTAATCCATAATATCTCAACCTGCCAACACTGACTTTAGTGTTAACTCAGTTAGTATACGACAAGATACACCCTGATATATCTGTTCTAATTAGTCAAATAATCATCGCACTCAGTTATCAATTGTGACCAATAACTTGAGTAAAAGAATAATGTTACCAACTTCTAAGCCGCCAGAAAGATCGAAATCCATAGAAACTATGAAGTCCGTGATTGAAAGAGTTACACTTTGATCTTGTGAACCTTGCACCTCGTATCCACAAATTTCACCACATTTAGCTAATACTCCGTATGACCATCCTTTCATCTATTTATTCGGTATACCAGCAGTGAAAATTGTAGATATAAAAGGTACTATATCAACGTGTACTGAAAATTCAGCACAAGTCCAACATCAGTATAATCTCGTTAGGTTCATAACATTCTTTCACAAAAACTAACTTTTGTGTTACTGCCGTTTTCGCTCCACCGTCTCTGTAATTTCGCCCCTGTTTCTTGGCACGAATTCGGTATTCTTTCGAAAACACGAAATCACCCGTGAATAGATTTTCTAGTATGAAATAACCTTTCTACTGTGTGACGAACTCGTAATTGCTGTAGTGGTGATCATGGTCAATCTGGACTCGATCGCCACTACAGGGTATGCGCACGTCAGCTGTCAAGTTATGCCGCTAAGGAAAATTCCAATAAATCAACCAGCCCCATTTCTTTCATATTCGGCTGCTGTCACAACGCCAAACAACCTACTGTTTTGAGCAAAAATGTTAGCTCATCAATCCCGTAAAAAGACTTAAAGGTTACTTCAGATCTAACCCCTTGTCAACGTGGTATAAAAAACGAGAAACCACAAGATCACATGGCCGTGTCACTGCGGTTAATCAAAAGAAGAAATCTCTCAATGTTATAGCGAATAGTATGTAGAATCCATTTTGAAGGCTTTGTTTTGGAAAAATCCCTCCATCTACATATATGTAATATGTTCTTACTGACTCTTACCGTGCTACATTTTGGTGGTAAGTTTAATACCATTTTCGGATGTTATTATTTATATTTTTTACAGTTTCTCTATTTTGTACCTTTATTGGAGTTTCTATGTTTTCTACTGAACTTTATTATATAGTTTAAGTTGATACTTAATTATGGCTTCAGCTATATCGGATTTGATACTCCGGCGGGTGAAGCGTGCATCTGGACTGGAAGGCTTCAATTTTGGACCTACACGGAAGCATTCTCCCAGATTTGGGAACACATTGTGTTATCTTTGACAGAAAACAGTGTAATATTGATGGTAATTATCTGTATTTTTTTATTAGTAACAGAACCGTTTCCTACCCAGACAAATTGCTTTCTATTTGGACTAACTGGGCAAGGCACGTACCTGAACTTCTGGAACTGTTTTTCCGAAATCGGAATCCATTCTGACTTTTACATAATAGACTGGTCGATTAAGAACAGGAAATAATTACACACTTGATAAATCACTTTGCAGATATCAATGAGACTGTGGACATTAATCTTGAAGTAAAATAAATATCCCAACTGCCATCGAGAAATCTAAGCACACCTGAATTTCTAATTCAGGTTGTTCGGACGTTGAACTGCTTGAAGGTGTCCCAGTTAAAATTAATCAGTTAATGACTACTCTCCTCAAGTATATTACACGAGGGGATCCGGCAGAACCCGAATTTTTGCTGGAGCTGATTCGATATGAGGTGGGTTTAGTGGGGCTTGTTGATTCAAGAGTTCCATAAAGTGTCCTACTCACCGGTTTAGGTGTTCTTCAATGTCGGTGATTACTTTGTCTATCTTGCTCCTCACTGGTCATTCTGCTTTATGAAATTTCGCAACAGGCTTCTTCGTTATATTGTATTGTTGTCTAAGGTTTCCTTCTCTTGCAGCTTTTTCTGATGTGGCGGCTAGATCTCCGAAGGCTTCTGGGGTAAAGAATACCCAGATCATGCGCTGGCTTCAGTGTATGAACCCTACATTTTTGTAAGTAGAGTGGTATATCATGATGTTTACATACATGCATCATGCCACATGTGTTATTGTTAGCCGGCAGCTGCCATGTTTCGCTCCAGGTAGTTAAGTTATCAAGATCACTCTGAATTCTGGCTATTTTTCAGTCCTTGCAGGTTTTCCAGTCCTCCAGTGCTATGATAAAATTAGATGCGAATGTCGGGAGAGAGCCATGTTTCAGCTACGATTATGATCCTCAAATCCATCTAAGGTCAAATATTCCTGACCTCCAACAGCTTAGACTTCGGTCCTCTTACGTTGCTACAGAGTCACTTGTTGGTTTGCTTCATCACCTAGTGCAGCTCTGCAACAACATTTCGTGTCGGATTTTTAAAACAGTTGATCGAATCCAGTTAGCCAGTTGTGTGGGAACTAGCTGCTGCAGGATTTGTGCTTGTTAGTTTATTCGATCAATGAGGCAATAATCTTCATGTCTTTTGCCGTGTGTTACTGATCGAGGTCGGAAGACATTGATGTGTGCTTGTTCTAGCCTCCCTGTTGTTGTCTCATAGATCCAGGCTGGCTGCCACGGCAACTAATATGACCAGGGAGAATATTCTTCATGCTGTATCAAGCTTGAGGAGCTTCAATTAGGTCTTCTTGATTTCTGAAGTTAACAGCCACCAGATTTGGAGACTTAGTAGTATTTCTTCGGCAACTTGTGTCAAGTCTGAGCTTACTTTCAAGGAACAGGGTCTCTATTTGGCAACATTCTCACACTTGAACAGACGGAACGGTTTTGCTGGGGTACAGTTCTGATTTTGACGTTGGCTGATAGATGTTTGGAGTTCCGAATGTTTTTCATTAGTGAAAATCAAGCCCTTTCCCTGCCGATCCATACATTCACATCTTTATCAGATGCACCTTGATTGTCAATGATTCTGCCAAGATATGTAAAAGCCCTTCAAGGCATTTTCATCAAGTGTAATTTGGTTGGCGCATGTTGTGTTGTATCGAAGAATCTTGCTTTTCCCCTTGTAAATGTTGGGATCTACTGCTGCAGCTGCAAATGAGGCTGCTACATTTATCAGCTTATCTTTCTCCGTTTGGCATAGAGCCAGATCCTTTGCGAAGTCCAGACCGTTCAGCTGCATCCTGGATGTCAACCGTACACCATGCTTCCCTCCAGATGTTGATGTCTTCATAATCCAGTCGATCACCAGGAGAAAAACACAGAGGAGAGAGTCAACGGCCTTGTCTGACACTGGTCTTCACCTCGAACGATTCTGTCAGCTGTCCTTCGTGCATGATTTTGAAGTTCAATCTATCATAAGAATTCCGTATGATGTTGACTGTCTATTCACGCAAGCCGTGGCTTCGAAGAAGCCCCCATAGTATTTTCCCGTTCATGCTATCAAATGCCTTCTCGCAGTCAATGACGTTGATGTAGAGTACTGAGTTTTGATTATTTCAACAATTTGGTCGGCACACGATCATTTCTTATGGATTCCAGCTCCTTGATCTCGAGGCTGGGCGTCTACAGAGTCCTTCATTCTGTTTAACAACTTTGCCTGATAGTGAGAGAAGAATGATGACTCTGTAGTTCGCACACTTGTTGAGATCGCCTTTCTTTGGTATACTCAAGAAGTATCCTTCTTTCCATTCTGTTGGTACTTGTTCGTCACCCCAATGTTATTGAAGAGAGTGTTATATATTTTTGCAGTCGCTGCCACGTCTGCTTTGACTGCCTCTGCTGACCCTCCTCCTTTATCTGTACTTTGGACCGGCAGAAGCTCCAGAGGTGCTCCTGACGGAGCTAGCCCATGGATCGTCCGACGCTAATTTTTTATTTCAATGTTTCTACTCTTGATAAATACACTAATCATGAATGACTAATCATAAAACCAAAGTACTGTTTGGCACTATAGTGTCACATCAACAGCGAACCGATGAACTGCGGAAGTGACATTCGAATTTAGATTCGCTGGTCTGAACTGGCAGCGAGCAGGGAATCCATTTCTCCTTATGTGCTTACTGAATAATATGCTGCGTCGACTGAATCTCCGGATGCCTTCTTCTCCCTTTCGTATCCTGCTTATTGATCTTAGTAGGAGTTGCAATCTGAGTGAGAGTGACGTCCTCGTTTCTTCATTGAAGATCAGGTGGAGGTGTATTGGTTTGAGTAATTCGAGCCACGCATATTACTTTGAAATTCAACTTACCTTTCTTCGTTTTTGTATTTGTCTTAGTGGAAGAACTTATTGGAACATTGTCACTAAACATGTTACTTACAGTATTTGGGAACGGAAAAGCAAAAAGTTTAAAGAAGAGAACAATTGAGATATTAATTTCAAGGAGAAAAATAATAATTATAAAATCGACTGAATATAGAATACTCGAGAATAGAATCCGAAAGACACCCAAAGTTGCACTGTCATCTATGACCGTCCTAGTAAGCAACTTCGCATGACCAGCATTCATGATGGTGGAGTGATAACCTCAATCTAACCATGTCTATATGGCAGAACGTTACTAATGAATTGTCTTCATTAATCTACATAAATGCAGGTGTACAGTTTGTGTTGTAATATAAAAACATCTGATTAAGCTTCATCCAAGAAGTATCAGCTCAGTCATTGTTCGGCTTTAAACAAGAATATTTTCGGTCCTGCTCCTTGCCACTATCTCTTTTTTAGCACCTTATTCCGGTCCCTAAATATTAGTCTTGATATTTGCCGAAGACTTGGTTAGTTTACTCGGGAGCCTGTAAATTTATTATGTGAAGAATATCAGCCAGATCTTAGCATATTTACCCCATCATTTCATGTTATATGCAGACCTGGCTCTATCTTGCATTGCATCGCAGTTATTAGCAGTTCATCGTAACGCCACTATTGTAACTAGCGCCAATTATTCGCACTGTACATTGCAGAGTCTGCAAATTATCTTTTGTTTTATGTGAAAAATTTTAGCCATTTAAATGGAGCTGATGTATCTTGAGAAAAATTTCAGTAACTGTACACCGTTTTAAAAATATATGTTAGCAATCTTAGAATTTCGATCTTGCCTGTAAATTGGCATGCCTCTTGTAATATGTTTGTTATTTGGGAATAAATTAATATTATATAACTAAGAAGGGAGCAGCTAATCGAGACAACTTGGCATAAAGCTTAGTACTTCCGACTTGGAATAATTTTTTTCCTTCGAAATGTTATTCAGACTGTCTGTCAGTGCACGGTGACGAAGTTTATATGATCGGATATCTGATGTCAAAACTGAATTGTTTCTTGTAAATGGTGGACACATCATTATCGACGATGTGGAAAAAAATCTGCCCTCTATAATAGTGACCACTGGATCTTTTAAAATATCCATGTCGTATGATAAATATGTTAGAATTTGTAACATTTTGATGTCACCTGTTAACTGGTATACCTGTGGTTACATATGATTATTTGACAAACAATATTATTTGTATCGTTGATTATCACTTCTATTTCTTTAGTTTTTTTGTGTCATTCCAGCTGCTTTATGCTGGACATCACCAACTTTGTTGTTCATACTTTTTCCTAGTAGCTTCTGAGAATTAACATTATAGTATTGAAAAGTAGGTATGAAGGCGCTATTTTCAAAATTTTCGCTGTAGTGGTTTTCCTTAATTAACTTACAATTCATCCACCGTTTTCGGTAACTTTCCTTGCTGAAATGTCACCTCTATGTGCTTGCTATTGTTTTTTCTCTCTCGTTTCCAACGTTTGTGGACGTTGTGTTGATTCGTTTTAATATTAATAATAATTCACTTGGAAGCGTTTTTCTGCAGCTTCCGAATTCAAGCCACTCAAATCGATTCTTCTCATTTCTCTGTATCTCTGAGGTATCCCTTTCGCGTTGTATTTATTTCTATATCTGAATTTCACCGTCATGTAGCGAAATCGTCTATAATAAAAGACTGAGATGATCATTTACGTATAAAAGGGATTGCACCGGTCCCGGAACTCTTGGGGGACTACACTAGGCATTCTTCTATCTAGATAACTTGTAGTTAACCCAGACTCTGTTGCTTTAAATCTTTTAGACTACACCAAGCCTCTCATGCTACCAATAAATCTGTTATGCGGGAGCAACTTGTTCTAAAGTTATTGATTTTTTCGTGGAAATCACATTTTTGTCTAGATATTCAGCCGACTGATGGCGAATGACGTTTTATAAAATCCTGACAATTAGTCTAATTAAACTGACCAATAGATTGTTCTCTTGATTATACCTGGTTCGAAGATAGAAATTTCCGAGGGTGTCTATACTGTATTCAAGTTCCTAAAATAGTTCAATGAGACCTCAACTTCGTCTCAGTCTTTTGCTTGTGATATCGTACTTCCACCTCTGTACTCTCCTGGTATATTGCCTGTCTTCCTCCTTCGTTTCACTGAATTGAAATGTTTGTTCCGCAATCCTGAATTCAGTGTCCACATTGGTTTTTCAAGATCCCAATTAGGTTGGAATCAAGTGATCTCTTGTCTAGTATTGTTGAAACTCATTCAATGTAGCTGAAGCCCTGAACACCCTCTTCTCAACTGTCTGTTAATGAATCCTGAATGGAGTAATTGCTGAAGGTATATCTATGATAAATTCAATTATTAGAGCAAATGAATAAGCATTTAAAACTGGTACAATTGGTGATACCAAAGTATCTCTGTCTTTAAACTAGCTATACTATACTATATTACTACCACTTTTCTACTTCAATATGATTGCTTTAAATCATATATAGAACTACGTTTATATCTAACTTTTCCACACCTAGAATTTCCTGTAGAATACGATATTTCAATGCACTTGTAAGGTTAGTGTGTCAGTTAGTTATTTCACCTTATCGTTCCTGTCAGTCAGTCAGTCAGTCAGTTTTGCTCTGGAGATTTAACAAATACTTCTCGTTGTAGATTACATCAATTAAGTTGACATTTTCGTTTCAGTATTTTATTTTGTTATTGTTTTGATCATCCACATCATCCTTAACAAAACATCGTGTATTAGAGTGCAGCTGTTTTCTTAAAGTCCATCGGAAGAATGAAGTCTTCACAATTTGTTGATATTGCTTGTAACTCAGTTTCAGCGTGTATATTATTTATTAAAATAGTCGTGTTTATTTCGAAAAGCTTGAAAAGCGTCTTTGGTCCAAAAGTTAAGCGAAATTTGTATAAAATAGTGTGATTAAATCATTACTTAGATCACTATTTAAATTCTGAAATACTTTCAAAGTGAAAAACAACTTGATGATTCGATTGGTGGTTGTAATTATTGCTCAAACATCCTCTTTTAGGAGTAGCTCTTTGATGATACCTTTCATAAGTTTCTCACTATACGCATAAGGCTGCGAAAGTGTTCTTGGGGTCCTACAGTTCTCCTTTTAACTATGCTCACAGTGGTAGTTACTTGAATAATCCACGATTGTCTTGAACAATATCGCCTACCATGTAAACCGTAATTTTCACGAATTGTAAACTATAATCTTGGACACGTTTTAACACTGATAAGTATCGACCCTCTAATTCTTGCCACTTGATTTGATCTTCTCCTTTTCAACCAAATACTTGTCATTTGCCAATAACAAACTTTATTCAAATTAAGTATTCAACAGTTTCATTGCTTGATTTTGAAACCATTGGATATTTTTTTCAATCAAGGTGTAGTATGACAGCTAGAATTACCATAAAAACGAAACTGCACTTTGGATCCTGTAGTCCCGACCGTAGCTGCTACCTGGACGTGGTGGTCCGGCTTGCTTATCCTGATGACCCAACCGAGCTATACTGGCTGGAACATATGTTCCTGAAGGTTCAGCCATGCCAGCCAGGTCGATTGGAGAACAATGATACAAAAAGCAGCTACCCAAGGTTTGAGGGCGAAGTCGTACTGCTGACTGCGGAGGGGTGTGACAGCAGTGAGGTGTTTCGCTCACACAAACAGCATCTACAACGATGCTGCCATCTCACAAGGAAGAAAGGGTTAGAAAAGGTCGACCCTAAAATTGTCACACCTCGCCTTACCTCACGGTTTTCCATCTCGGTCGTTAAGGTTGCCCAGTAAGGGCTTTCAAGATCAGAGCTAACACTCAAAAGACCTTTCATAAAAAGGCCGTGTCTGACCGGCCTGAAGCCGTTGTCCCTTGGGCTCTGTGGTCACGCTCACAGGTCTCTAAGACCAACACTAATCTCTCTTCTTTTTCAGGTTCGTCAAGAAACACCCTTCGATGGGCAGCCGGGAAATGATAACCGTAACAGCACGAGAAACCGAATTGGTCGAAATCAGATCCTTCCTACACCCCCTAATACCTCTCTTATCTCCACGACTAACTCTACTCATATTCCTCTATTTCACTGCACAGCTAATGCAAACGATGCGAGTTCACGGGAAGTTATTCCTCGCCTCCTGAAACGATCTAAATTACGTGTTGGAGCATTTAATGTACGTACATTATGTCAAATAGGGCAACAGGCTTCTTTAGATAGGACATTAGTCAGTCAGTCAGTTGCAACGTAGAACTTCGTACGTAAGTACATCAGTTCATGTCGCCATACCACATCAGCACAGAGCTGTAATTGTCAATTCAAATCCAATAGTAGAACAGGTAGTAAAGGTACTAGAAGTAATCGGAGAGGTTAGGGTTAGAAGATATTATTCAAGAAGTATGGTTAGTGAGAAAAGTTTAGAAAGTCAAAACTAGAGTTGTTGAAGAATCCAGAAGATTAGGATTTGAGAGAACACAAAGAATAAATGCACCGGCACCATTGCGAACGATTTTGAGCCATGTCATTCAAGGTCTCTAACCATCGATTATTATCATCTCGCGGACCCCAACCAGGTAGTCGACAATTACCGACATGGCTAAGTCCACCAGTCAATGACTTCATAGATTTCTGCCAAGTGTTGGTCTGGCCGCCCCTAACTTTCTTCCAACCTATTCCTACACTACAAAACAAAGCTCGTCGAGGCAGTCGGTGGTTAGGCATACACAAGACATGTCCCAACCACCTCAACTGATGAAGTTTCATTACTTCACCTATTGACCTGCCATCCTTGCCTAGTACTCGTTTCCTAACGACAGCATTGCTTACTCGGTTGTCCACGGTATACAAGCAATAATTCAAAGACACCTATGATCGAAAACAAGTAACCTACGAATATCTTCTACTCTCACTGGCCATGTTTCACAGTCATAAAGTAAGACGGAGTGAACTACTGGACAGTACACTCGTCCTTTAGTCAGCAAACGGATATCTCGCCTACGCCATAAGTGACGCGGATTGGCAAAAGCCAGTCGAGCCTTTTGCATCCGTGCTGAGATTTCGTCAGTCACCAGGCCACTGATGAGACTCCCAAGATAAGTGAAGCGGTCCACACGTTCGACTACTTCACTTCCTATCACTAGTTCAGGTGCCGATGCAACCCAATCTTGAAGCAACATTTTGCATTTCGAGGGGGAAAACCGCATACCGAACATGCTTACATTGTTGCTTAGGGTGGTCAGAAGACTCTGCATTTTGTCAGCGTCTTCACCAAGTAGGACAATGTCATCGGCATATTCTAAGTCAATAAGCGAGCCACCTGGTAGAAGGTCTACTGAAAATTCAGACGAGGATAAGGTTATTCCTAGCAGCATGTCAATGATAAAATTAAACAAGAGTGGAGAAAGTGGACATCTCTGACGGATACCGCTTGAAGTGAAGAATTCCAGTGACAGTTCGCCATAAGCTCTCACTCGACCAGTGGTGTTCGAGTAGAGAGCTTGTATAAGGTTAGTGTACTTCTCTGGTACACCTTTCAATGACAGACACTGCCACAGAACCTCACGATCCACTGAGTCGAATGCGGCTTTTAGGTCAAGGAAAACAACTATTGTAGGACGCCTAAATGTGTGTCTGTGTTCCGGGACCTGTCTTAGTGTGAAGACGTGGTCTATACAGCCACGTTCAGGTCTGAAACCAGCCTGGTTTTCTCGAGTTAGCTCTTCACGAGCTTTCGTTAGGCGTCGAAGTATTATTGAGGCCAATATTTTAGATACTATATTAGTTAGACTTATTCCCCTGTGATTGTCACAGGAAGACTTTTGTCCTTTCTTATAGATTGGGACAATTAGGGATTGAGACCAGTCGGATGGGATTGTGTCCAGTTTCCAGATTCTACCTAAGATCTCGGTCAACCTAGCTGCTAAAGCTGGACCACCATTATTAAATATCTCAGGAGTCAGTCTATCAGGACCCGCAGCCAGGTGGGATGAGTTTTGGAGCATCCATCAGATCGGTGGATGCTACTGAGATCCACAGCTTCATTCTGGCCTTATGGTCAACCTTACTAGCAGATATCACTGCTGTTTCCACAGCCTTTTTGATATCATTCCAAGCTGCCTCTGGATGGGAATTGCTTACATGGTTGCCTAACTCTCTTTCTAGTTACTCCTGAAATATATTCTTAGCTTTATTATCATTAAGCAAAACCCTAAGAGGCTTCCTTATGGTGTCTTTCCTACGTCCAGTAAGTCGCAAACAGATGCGCGCTCGCACTAGGGCATGATCTGAATCTAAACATATGACCCAGAACGAGCGACAGTCCTCTATCGAACCCCTCCATCGGTGGCTGACGGCGATGTGATCTGGTTGGGTCTATCGTTGGGACGACTTTGGTGGTCGCCAGGTCAAAAGGTGTTCTTCCTTATGCTTCAAGTTAGTGCTTGCTAGAAGTAAGCGGTAATCTGAGCATAGTTGTAGTAGACGGTCGCAATTGTCTGTTCTCTGAGCCGCGACACAATAACATCCAACTAGGTTTCTTACATTTTCACTTAGTCTACCTACTTGAGCATTAAAGTCACCAGCAATTATTACTACATCAGAGCGCCTGGCTTTTTGGAGGAGGTCCGAAAGCTTTGTGTAAAACTCATCTTTAACCTCGTCTGCACTGCAGTTAGTGGGGGCATAGGCAGATACGATGAAGAGGCAACGGCGATTGTCGCTATCAGATAGGACATTAGAATCTTGCTCAATCGATGTATGCTGCGTATGGCTGTCAAACATGGCCGGTAGGAGTAGAAGATATTCGTAGGTTACTGGTTTTCGGCTATAGATGTTTTCGAAGCATTGCTCGCATATCTTGGGACAACCGAGTAAGCAATGCTATAGTTAGGAATTGAGTACTAGGTAGGGATGGCAGATCAATAGATGAAGTGCTGAAACTTCATCAGTTGAGGTAGTTGTGACATGTGTTACGTATGCTCAACCACCGACTGCCTCGACGAGCAATGCTTTGTGTTGTATGAGTAGACTGGAAGAAAGTTAAGGGCGGCCAGACCGGAACTCGGCACAAATCCATGAAGTCACTGACAAGTGGACTGAGTCATGTTGGTAGTTGTCGACTACCTGGTTGGGGTCCGCGAGATGATAATAATCGATGGTTAGAGATCTTTAATGACATGTCTGAAAACCGTTTGCAATGGTGCCGGTGCATTTATTCTTTCTGTTCTCTCAAATTCTCATCTTCTGAATTTCTCATCATCTGTTTCTCAAGTTATTTCACTGAATTATACTTCTCGAATCATATATTCGAACCCTAATCTCGATCGCTGCTAATACTTATAGTATCTCTACCATTATGGGATTTGAACTGACAGTTGCTTCTCTGTGCTGATGCTGTATGTCAACCTGAACTTATGTACTCATGTACGAAGTTCTACGTTGTAACTGACTGACTGACTCAACTTGTAACTTCAAATAGAGTATTTGCAGTGAAATAGCGTATTTATTCTTTACTCTTTTTAAATCCAGACTGATCGTTTGTGGCTTTCCCCATTTTTCTGTAGACTAACCTTATATAAATGTTTTCAGAATTTTCTACTGCTGGGAAAACTATGTGGGATTTTTCTGTCTTACTGTCAATAAAATTAGCTCAAGTTTCAAAATTCGAACAACCTTTCAGAACGCGTATCTACCATTACGCTCTCCAACCCAGGATGGTCAGATACAATGAATCAATAGATCCAAAAGATCCTCGTCTTGTAAAAGATGTCGCTCCAGCACAAAAATGGGAACATACTGGATCTAATTTTGATGAACTTGTTTCGAGAATTGTCGGAATGATGACTATTAGAGGAGAAAGAGAGGTAGCTAGAGATGCAATGCGCATGACGTTTCGAGAAATAAAACTAATACAGGTACTTATCTGTCACTTTATGTATTTCTCATAGATGCGGAAAAATAAAATTAACGCAAATATTTCGGATTGTAATGCTAAGGTCATTAATCCCATTACTGTGATCCATGAAGCAGTAAAGAACTGTACACCTTTACTACTTCTACAGTCAGTACCGCGTGGTGGTATTTTATACAAGGTAATCATTTTAAATTCGACTTTTGAATTTCGTTTTCTTTTAAGTATTTTGGAATGCACGGTCATGTTTTTTATGCAGTCTTTTGTAAAGTACTCACATAATTTGGTTAGTTCATCAAGCGTTCAATGACTTCTGTAACGGAAAGCTGTTAACTTCCTTTTTTAGACTTGATCTTAGTATGATTACGGTGTATATAATTGACTTTCTCATACAAGAATATTATAAATGACTTTATTAAGTTACTTTGATAAAATTAGGAGCAAAACGGACAGCTAGATCATACATGAGCTTTGTTATGGGCACGAAGATGTACTCGTAAAACAATAAAGCAAAAGGGACAACTCCCTTCCAGTCGCAAAGTGTGTTAAATTATTATTATTATTATTAAGATTTAATAGTACACTAAAGTTATTGTGGTAGTGACACTGATCCTAAAACAACATTTTTCTAATAATTGATACAAATCGCTCATTTCTCATTCAGGTTGCCCTTTCACATACTTATCGCATAAAATTCAACTAATTTCATATCGATACCACTACTTTTCATCTCTATTATTATTAGCGAAAGAAGACTTATTGACCAAAAGCGTCATTTCTGCTGGATAAAATAAAAAAACAACTGCTAAGGTTTCAAAACTGCACATAAGGCAGTCAGTCAATGACCACGCAGAACTCGGTACGTACGTACATCAGTTCAAGTTGCCATACCACATTAGCTCAGACAGGTGGAATTTTCAGTTCAAATCCCACAGCATTAGAAGTAGCAGCAGTATTAGCGGTTATGGAGAAGATTAGGGTTCCAACATATTATTCAAGAAGTATATCCCAGTGAAATAAATCTAATAAAGAGAAGTGTGATCATGGCGAACTCAGAAGTTTAGAAATTGAGAACAGACTAAGAATGGATGCATTTATCCCATTGCAAGCGATTTCGAGCAATGTCATTCAGGGTCTCCAACACGATCGTGTCGCGGACCCCAACTTGGTAGTCTGTACCTACTAACATGCCTCAGTCCAGTTGCCAGGGTCTTCAATCATTTGTGCCGAGTTTCATGTGGTCGTCACTAGCGTCCTTCCCTCCTACCCCTTCATCACATAACATCGCTCATTGAGGGAGTCAGTGGTTGAGCATACGTAACACGTGTCCCAACCACCTCAACTGATAAAGATCCAACACTTGATCAGTTGATTAGACATCCTTAACTAGGACACTATTCATAACATAGCATAGCTTACTCGATAGTCACAGGATATACGAACAGTGCTTCGAAGACACCTATAATCGAATACTAGTAACCTACAAACATCCTCATTTCTTTGTGGCCATGTTTCACACCCCTCAAGTCGGACGGAGACAACTAGTGCCTAGTAGACTCGTCTTTGGGTCAGAAGGCGGATATCTCGTCTACGCCATAAGTGACGCAGGTTGGCAAAAGCCAGTCAAGCCTTCTGGATCTGTGTCGAGATTTGTCAAACAGCGGTCATCAGGTCTGATGAGACTGCCAAGATAAGTGATGCAGTCGACACCCTCAAATAATTCACTTCTCATTTTGCATTTATTGGGCGGAGATCTCATTCTGTTGTTACTTTAGATGGTCAGAAGCCTACTTTTTGTCATGGTAAAGTACATCTAAATCTAGAAAGTAACCTACTAATTCGGAATCAAGAACACCGATGTAATAGTTAACATTTTGTTCAAACGTACAAGGTGAAAAGAAAAAGTCCTTCAAATAGAATACTACACAATCACATTTGATTTGATTGACTGAACCGCACAATCATACTATTGATTCAGAACACCTTGTCGCTATCCTTTTTATTCCAGGATTACTAGATTAGACATCTATATTGACTGACCTGTGTTTGTGTGTGTTACTTCCTTTTATCTGCCGTCTTTGAAAACCTATTTGTTGTTCAACGGCCATCGAAATTTATCATTTTAGTGTCTGAACCCATTTTTACTCATCATTAATCCTAGTTACCATTATATGCGTTTGTGCTATAGACCCACTTGTTATGTTTTGTCTCTACAGGTTCCCGCTCCTCCAGTATCCGATTCAGTTGCCATACATACTGCAGTCAAATTCATTTTGAACGCTGCTAGGGAAAAACCACGTGATCAACGCATATGGGTATCTCTGGCAAATGAATTCATATCAGCTTCACAAAATCAAGGGAAAGCTGTTAAATACAAAGTTGAACTGCATAAGCAATGTGAAGAAAATCGTGCGTATGCTAATTATAGATCGTATTAGCCTATTTCCTCCAAAATTTCATGATTTTCTACGGGAATCATATGCTTGTAAATATCCATTTGATATAATAGACATTTTATTTTATAAACATGTCTTTTAGTATATATGTTCTTTAAATTTACTTCCACGAACGTTTGTTTCAGTGTTTGCACTAGGAAATCTATTTCATGTTTATTCATTACGCTAGTTCGCTCGGACTATTAAACTGTCAGATTATTTTGATGTAAAAGAACATTCTTGTTGGTCTTAGCGTCTTGTCTCTATTTTAGGTTTCCTGTTAGTTTATCGATAATGGCACTTTAGTTTTCATAAAAACTTGTTCGCTCAATCTTTTTAAAGAAAAACTATACAGTTTTCCACTAAATATCTCAATATTATTTTCTAACTAAATTTTATTTCAGAATAAACTAAATACAGTGTATCGAGCAGTTAGATTAGTCGCGTTTAATTATTGTATGCACAGGGATATACTAGTTATTTCTTCGTATATAGATATATAAGTACGCAACAGTTTCCATTAATAATCTTTTAGAAAATGGATTTAGTGTGATTATGTGAAATCGTGCGTTGTGAAATCAAACCCATAGTAATTGGGTGTTAATTGAATGAAACTGATCGTTAATTATCACCAGATTGCTTCATGAAATTCCTATTCAAATCAATAAAAGTGAAATGTATGGAACTGTAGTATTCACAAAATGACATACTATACAATGTTTTGAAATCCCAATTTATTCTTGAATATCTAGTTCGAATGTTGAATTCTTCTATCCATGTTTTTTGTCGTCAGGTACAATAAATGCGGAGCATTATTTCTGTAGTTTACTAACACTCAAAAATGTTAATTTACAGAAATATACGCGTTTTACCTTCTAATTGGTTGGATTTGTTGAAACGTAAATATAACCGTGAGAGCTTTTGCTTTGCACATACCCAGACACAACATACGATCAGTAATCCTAAAGCGGAAAATTCACTTAATAGTCCATCCATCGCAACAATACGGAATGTTGGTTTAATCGCTCATATTGACGCTGGTAAAACGACTACTACAGAACGCATTCTGTATTATGCTCGTAAGTGTTTTGCTTGATATAACATTTGATTTCTGTATTTTGCGTTTCATTGATATATTCTTGCAAAATTGTGACACTTGTGTGAAGTTAGTCACAAACTCAACCAATTAATGATAAAGGTGTTCTCACATAGAACACTTCCACATATCTGACTGTAAAAAATACGATTAGCTATGTTACTAAATATTTTTATCTGACTATGAATAACAAAACATTTTGGCATGTTAATGCTTTTGTTCAGTAAATGTATGTCAGCTGTTGATCAGTTGAGTTGTTAAAATGTAGGTAGTTCACTGAGTTGAGTTGTATTATGCCAAAGTAATGTTTATTATGAGACGTTTTGAACTAAAACTTTTTTGGATACAGATACGACATGTGCAGTTAGTGATCCTTTGCTTTTCTACAGAATGGACTCCATATTATTTTATAATTTGGTAAAATAACTTCCTAAACTGTGGGTATATGTTCAGTCAGTCAGTCAGTCAGATGCAACGTAGAACTTCGTACGTAAGTACATCAGTTCATGTCGCCATACCACATCAACACAGAGATGTAATTGTCAATTCAAATCCAATAGTAGAACAGGTAGTAAAGGTATTAGAAGTAATCGGAGAGGTTAGGATTAGAAGATACTATTCAAGAAGTATAATTCAGTGAGAAAAGTTTAGAGAGTCGAAACTAGAGGGGTTGACGAATCCAGAAGATTAGGATTTGAGAGAACACAAAGAATAAATGCACCGGCGCCATTGAGAACGATTTTGAGCCATGTCATTCAAGGTCTCTAACCATCGATTATTATCATCTCGCGGACCCCAACCAGGTAGTTGACAATTACCGACATGGCTGAGTCCACTAGTCAATGACTTCATGGATTTCTGGCATGTTTTGGTTTGGCCGCCCCTAGCTTTCTTCCAACCTATTCCTACACTACAAAACAAAGTTCGACGAGGCAGTCGGTGGTTAGGCATACGCAACACATGTCCCAACCACCTCAACTGATGAAGTTTCATTACTTCATCTATTGATCTGCCATTCTTACCTAGCACCCGATTCCTAATAACAGTGTTGCTCACTCGGGTGTCCCACGATATACGAGCAATGCTTCGAAGACACCTATGATCGAAAACCAGTAACCTACGAATATCTTCTACTCTCATTGGCCATGTTTCACAGCCATAAAGTAAGACGGAGTGAACTACTGGACAGTACACTCGTCCTTTAGTCCACAAACGGATATCTCGCCTGTGCCATAAATGTCGAAGGTTGGCAAAAGCCAGTTGAACCTTCTGTATCCGTGCTGAGATTTCGTCAGTCACCAGGCCATCAGCATTGATGAGACTCCCAAGATAAGTGAAGCGGTCTACTCGCTCGACTACTTCACTCCCTATCACTAGTTCAGGTGCCGATGAAACCCAATCTTGAAGCATTTGCATTTCGAGGGGGAAAACCGCATACCGAACATGCTTACATTGTTGCTTAGGGTAGTCAGAAGACTCTGCATTTTGTCAGTGTCTTCACCAAGTGGCTATATGTTCAATTCTTGTCGATCTAGTTCTGCTGTACAGCTAGTCGTCACATAGTAACTGAGTTTTTCAACCTCTGTGTACCTAAAAAATAAATCTGAATAACGTGATATATATATATATATATATATATATATATATATATATATATATATATATATATATAACCTATGGTTCGTGCATAAAATATGTCTATGTAACATATCAATTAATTCAATCGTTTTCATGCTTTTGGTTAATAATGGGAAAAATTCAGTTTCTCATCATTTTTGATGATATTTCTGCAGATTCCTTGTTCAGGGCTGTTTGATGACTTTCGGACCATCTCTCTAAAGTTGAAAGATAATTATTTCATGATAAAGCCGTGGAACTAAATATATGTATATCAATTTTACATATATTGTTTTTATCACTACTATATATATAATGTGCATGCAACTCGATTGCTAAAACCTTTCTCAGACCTGAACCAAAATTAAAATAAGTGGTCATTACGTTGTGTTTTGCTCTTTTGCTGTTAATCAGAAGCACGTAGTTTAACATAATGGATTTGACTTTACTTGCACCCATTACCATGATTAATGTGACTTTTGTTGTTACATAATGCAATGTATTTCATCTCACAACCGTATTATCCTTATTGATGTCATAACTCCTCGTTCTGTCAATCTTTATTGTATTAAATTACGTTAAAGTTATTGAAACATTGCATTATTCAGCAAACTATCAAGTATGAAATTGTTCTTTATTTTCTCTCTTTTTATAATAACTGCCAAATATATACGTTGTCGAGTTTATGAATATGACAGTGTGAATGCAATAATTATTTGTTTACCAATAAAAAAAAACTAATGAGTGTGAGTATACCATATAAATAGATTATTTGTATTGGCTTGTACTATATGAAGTAATTCGCTAAAGACGAATTTTGTATCACAAATTAACACTAACTCAAGAAACAGGTTCATACATTACTTTGGTTTGGGCAACCGTGTAACATCATTAGCCCACATATTTTAAGCGTGGTTTGAAACTAAGAATTATAATGTACTGCCAATATACTTCATGATTATTGTTCATTATTTATACTGTATTCACTTCGTACTTATTTAAAGCCTACTTACTATATTTTCGCTGATTAATTTCAATAATTTAGGCCGCATACACTATCTAGGGGAAGTAGATCACGGAGATACGGTGACTGATTATTTACCAGAAGAACGTGAACGTGGTATAAGCATTGTTACTGCATCAGCTTCTCTATCTTGGCGTGGTCATACAATTCACTTATTGGATACTCCAGGACATGTGGATTTCGCAGTGGAAGTTGAACGAAGTTTAACGGTTTTAGATAGTGCTATTATTATATTGGATGCGGTTAAAGGTGTTCAACCTCAGACACATACTGTGTGGTGAGTATTCATTTCATTTTGTAAGAAAACATTAATTGCCAATCTCCCAGCAACTGATGAATTTATTGTTTTATTCATTTAAGATTTTCCTTTAACATATGTTTTAATGAGCTACCGTTAGAAAGCGTTTTCATGATAAATTCGATGTATGATACCGCTTTACCACTGGGAAATATAGCTACCAAATATTAAAATTAGCTATTGTTTCACATTTGTTAGGATTATCAGGCGAATATATTTGATAAATAACCTAGGTTCGGTTAATCTGAAAGTAATGCCGCAAAATATCTGTTTAAACCGAATTAACGGAGATCTGTACTACTTGTAAATGTCTATTCTGTTACAAGTGGATATTTTATTTTGAGCTTAGTTGTAAGAGTTTTGTGTTGTGATAACGTTTTGATGCAACCTACAACATCATACTTGTATCTATTATTCATCACTTTTTGTATCATTTTTTCAAGTCGCCAGGCGCATCGTTACTGTCTTCCATGTCTAATCTATATCAATAAAATGGACCGCCCAATGGCTAATATCGATCTATGCTTACGCAGCTTATCCGATCAGTTACCTACAAAAGCCCATTATACGCTTATTCATTGGCCAGTATTTTCTCATAGTCTTGATGCAGCTAACTTTTCATCGCCATTAATCAGTTCTTCGAATACGTCTAGTTCGATTCCTAATAAACGCGATTTTAAAGAAAACGGTACAAGTAAATTTGTTGGACTTGTAGATTTAACTACAATGCAATTGAAAGTAAGTTATGAACAAGTGTTTTACATAAACTTTTGAGTCTATAGAATTTCAGTGTTTAAAACTGATAAGCATCTACCATGTATGAAAGCATTGAAAATTAAGAATTCTGTATCTCAAACGAAAGTCCATATCATTCCAATATAATATTGCTCGTTAGATTTTTTACTGTTTTTTTTATAAATCTCATCCCTTTCCTTTTTGCAGCAACAAGGATTAGCTGTGGAATTTGAATTCTTACTTCTTTAAATAACACTGTCATAGTTTCCTGCTCGTATATGTGAGCGTAATTATGCAGTACTTATATCTTTGTCCGTCATAATTATGATCAAACTTTTAACATAGATTCCAAGTCATATATAGGTTTCTCCGCTAAAACTGAATACAGTCTGTTGTTCGAAGTGTGACCCTATATGTTCTAGTCACAAATCAATCATCATACCTCTCTAGTCAGCATTTCAATCAAAAGCAATAATTTCTGTTTGCAACTAATGAAAATATCAGTCTTAAGAGTCTGTATGTGGTAAATAGTACGATGCCAAGATGCACATTCGATTTTACGGAGCGGTAAGAAGCTTTTAGGAAAAGTATGTTTTTTTTTCTATGGACTATTGATCCAAGTTTAAATTAAAAGATTCTTACTATTTTTGATGGGCTCTAATACCTAGTTATTCAACCTTGGCAATAAGACTCGATTTAAATATATGAGTTAATAAGTGAGGGTTTTTGTGTCTGGATCGTTAAACCATACTTAAAACATTATAGTATTTGATTTTCCCAGTTCAAACAATGATAACTTATAAAATCGAAAAAGCAGGTGCAACATGTCTTTATCTGTTGCTTTGATTCTAAGGATTACTACCAACGACACTATGTATAATTTCACAATAGCTTACCGAATCTTTCCTAATTGTTTTTCATTAACATTTTAACTGATCACTCTGTGTGTACTATGAATAGGAGTAACAAAACTTAGTGAAGTTCAAAAAATTCATGTATTATTTCGCAGTTTTACATGTGTAAAATCTTTCATTAACTTTACGGTTTAGATCAAATAGTAACTCTTGTTTTCCAGTTAAATTTATGGGGATGTTAGGGAATGAAATTTATTTCATGCATTCTTTCCCATTGATAAATTTGACGAAAGCAAGAATAACAACAAGCAGAATGAAATGGATTCATTTTGTGGTTTCTTTTCAACTGTTTACAACCTAAAAGCAATGATAATTAGTATTTACAACCTATGTACATACTCTAGCTCATATAATTAATGATTATAATAACTGGAACAAATACCGAAAAATTGTCACGCGGTAAAGTGAATTTATGTTACTTTTATGATGGTGTAAGTAGTACTTAAGAAATTGGCTGTGATGTTCAGGCTTGCCTATCATGATGACCCAACCAACTTTCTGTTTTGTGTTGCTGCCATTTTTCGCTACATGCTGCTCTTTATATTGCCCACTTTCTTGTTGTCATTTCGGTGTTCTTTTGAACACCACGATATCACCAGCAATTATATTCTTTAACCTGGATTTATTTATTTATCATTTATAACTTGTTACTTGTTGTATCACCAACTTTCTCTCTAAAATATATTCTTTACCCTGCGTTTACTTCTGATCAATGTGATGGTATAGTAATGAGTATTAAGTAGTGATCATAGTCAATCTCGACTCGATCACCACTAAAAACCCATGCTGTAAGGTCAATATCAGATTTTTATTAAGTAGGTGTTTTATTAACGCTTACTTTACTACTTTCTCCATCACCCTAGATACTACTGAGGTAATGTTTATTGGTCGGTAGTTTTCAACATTCACTGTAGGCACAAATTTAATTGTGGGGATGATATGTGTAATCTTCCAATTATTAGGTAAACACTGTAGAAAGGGACATAACAAATAGTTTAAGGTGAATAACACAGAGATCATTGCTCCCATTTCTCAGCAGGCCGGATAGGATACCATCTGGTTAGGCTTGTCAAACACCGGGCCATCAGGACCGATAAGACTCTCAAAAAAGGTTAACCGTTCAACTAAGTCACTACCTATTACTATGTCCGGGGGCGATGCAAGCCAGTTTCGGAACAACATTTTGAATTCGGGCGTGGAGAATCGCATCCCAAACATGCCTCCATAGTTGCTGCGTGATGTCAGAAAACTCTACATCGTTGCAGCTCTTTCAAAAATATATCAATAGCCTGGTAGACGTTGAGATCTTAAAAAGTGAGATAATGAAATAGTCATCAATGATAAAGTTAAATAATAATAGAGACAGTGGACAACCCTGAGTGACACCACTAGTAGTGTTAAGTCCTGACGACACTTCGCCATAAGCTCTAATTCGACCAGTAGTGTTCGAGTAGAGAGCTTTCGTAAGGTAATGTTTTTCACCGGTACACCTTTTAATGACAGACACTGCCACAGAACCTCACGATCCACTGAGTCGAATGCCGCCTTTAGGTCCAGGAACTCAACTTTTATCGGACGCCTAAGTGTGTGTTCCAGGACCTGTCTTAGTGTGAAAATGTGGTCTATACAGCCACGTCCAGGTCTGAAACCAGACTGGTTTTCTCGAGTCTGCTTTTCATGAGCACTAGTTAGGCGTCTAAGTATAATTGAGGCTGACAATTTAGAAACTATATTAGTTAGACTTATTCCCCTGTGATTGTCACAAGAAGACTTTTGTCCTTTCTTATAGATTGGGACAATTAGGGATTGAGACCAGTCGGATGGGATTGTGTCCGATTCCCAGATTCTACCTAAGATTTCAGGCAATTTAGCTACTAAAGTTGGTCCACTGTCCCTAGAAATTTCAGTGGTAAGCCTATCAGGACTTGCAGCTCGCCCTCGCTTTAGATTTCCCATAGCCTTTTCAACTTCATAAATGTTCGGAGGCCTTATGTCGACTAGAGATCGTGGGTAAGCGAAGTGTGGCTGATGGCGAGTTGAACTGATCCCTATAGTGTTCAGCCCATCGGTGCAGTCTCCTGGATTGAGAATGGATAATAGTCCCATCCTTTTCCAAGATAGTCTCACTTACACTAGGATTCCCAATACCAGTTTCCTTGATAAGTCGGAAAAGTTGTCTACTGTCGCATATCGTTGCTGCCTTTTCCATCGCTTTTGCTTTCGCCACCCACCACCATTCGCTGTCGTTTTGTAGGCTTTTTATCAGTCTGCGCCTAAGCTGACTTGGCTCTTCGTCATGCTCAGAGTCAGGTGGGATGAGTTTTCGAGCATCCATCAGTTCGGTGGATTCGACTGAAATCCACGGTTTCATCCTGGCCATATGGTTTTCCTTACTAGAAGATATCAATGCTGTTTCCACAGCCTTTTCGATACCGTTCCAACCTGTCTCCGGATGGGAATCACTTGCATGGTCGCCTAACTGTTTTTCTAGTTGCTCCTGAAATATTTTCTTAGCTTGATTATCATTAGGTAAAGCCCTATGAGGCTTCCTTACGGTGTCTTTCCCTACGTACAGTAAGTCGCAAACAAATACGCGCTCGCACTAGGGAATGATCTGAATCTAAACATGCGCCCCAGAACGATCGACAGTCCTCGTGTTTGGAATTAAACGTAAAACATTTAGGTGGTCGCTAACTGCATATCATAACATAACATGGCTAATACGTGAAAACAACCGAGAAACTATTCTGCCGGTAACAACCACATCAGCTATACTTCACAGTTCCTTTGGAAGAGAACGAAAACGTCACTGTACAAAAATAGTGCAGATTAGTTGAGAGACTACGAGATGCTGTAGAGCTCCACTGCTGGTTTTCAACAGTATATATATATATATATATATATATATATATATATATATATATATATATACATATAGACCAATCTTATCCCTGATATCTTTGTAAAAACTTTAAAAAACGTCAATAAACGTCCCAGCAACTCATCCTTGGAAGAAAGTTCAAAACAACTATCTTGTTCAAAGAATTGAAATCAGTCCTATTGCCAAGAACTACAGAGTAGTGGTCTAGAATACAAATGCTAAAGTTCAAATGTTTGACAGACGTGACTAGCATTTCTGTAATCTCCATACATTCTTGTTGCTGAAACAATCCAACACAGTAATTGCATAGATTAATAGCAGTCAGTATTGTGTACACATATGGTGGTAGACATAAACCTCGATGGTTGTTTCTTGCGATATTTTTCTGGCTTCCAGTAAGGCGCTAACTAATACGTGCTCGCACTAGGGCATGATCTGAACCTAAACATGTGCCCCAAAACGAGCGACAGTCCTCTATCGAACCCCTCCATCGTTGGCTGATGGCGATGTGATATAGTTGGGTCCAACGTTGAAACGACCTAGGGGGTCGTCAAGTCAACAGTTTTCCTTATGCCCAAAGTTAGTGTATGCTAGAAATAGGCGGTTATCTGAGCACTCCATAACATCCACCTAGGTTTCTTCCCTACTCACTTAGCCTCAATACTTGAGCATTGAAGTCACCAGCCATTAATACTACATCAGAGCGCCTAACCTTTTGGAGGAGGTCCAAAAGCTTTCTGTAGAACTCATCTTTCACCTTGTCTGAACTGCAGTCAGTGGGAGCGTAGTCAAATACGACGAAGAGACAACGGCAAGTGTCCCTATCTTTCCGAGTCCTTACTGTCCCGTTCAGTCTGCAGCGTACAAGCGACTATCTATTGGGACCCATTCTAGGAGCGCCAGTTCTGTCCTACGACTCAATGCTATACCTACACCAGCGAGACCCCTGGAAGCAGTATCAGGGCTACTGGATACATGAAGAGTGAATCGAGCTGCTTCTTTGTTTTGACAAGGCGAAATCAAATTAATGACTTTACTAGGATCCTGTATACGCGTTTCCGAGATGCAGCCTAAATCAACTGAGCGAGATTCTAATGTCCTATATAAGGACGCCTGTTGCCCTATTTGATACAATGTCCGTAAATTGAAAGCTCCAAAATATAGTCTAGAGCTGGGTTTCAGGAGGCGAGGAATAACTTTTCGTGAACTCTCATCGTTTGCGTTAGCTGTGCAATGTGATCAAGATATGTGAGAAGAGTTAGTCGCGGAGATAGGAGAGATATTATGGGGTGTAGGAAGGATCTGATTATGACCGATTCGGTCTCGTGTGCTGCTACGGGTACGAGGATGGTTTTCACTTCCCGGCTGCCCCCACCGTGGAAGGTTGTTTCTTGAGGGACCTGAAAAGGAAGATAGGTTAGTGTTGGTCTTAGAGACCTGTGAGCGTGACCGCAAAGACCGAAGGACAACTGCTTGATGCCGGATTTTTGAATGTTAGCTCCGCTCTTAAAATCCCTTAGTGGGCACCCGTACCTCCGGAGACGGAATTCCGTGAGGTAGGGTGAGGTGTGACATTTTTAGGGTCAACCTTCTCCAACCCTTTCTTCCTTGTGAGATGGCAGCATCGCTGCAGACGCTGGTTTTCCGAGGGAAGCACCTTACTGCTGTCACACCCCTCCGCAGTCAGCAGTACGACTTCGCCCTCAGATCTTGGGTAGCTGCTTTTTGTCTCATTGTTCTCCAATCGACCTGGCTGGCAGGGTTGAACCTTCAGGTACATATGTTCCAGCCAATATAGCTTTGTTCGGTCATTATGAGATGCAAGTCCGACCACCACATAAGGGTGGCAGCTTCGGTCGCGAAATAAGTCTATCAGCTATCCTTCTGGACTGAGGCATGTTATTAGGTACAGACTACCAAGTTGGGGTCCGCGACACGATCGTGTTGGAGACCCTGAATGACATTGCTCGAAATCGCTTGCAATGGGATAAATGCATCCATTCTTAGTCTGTTCTCAATTTCTAAACTTCTGAGTTCGTCATGATCACACTTCTCTTTATTAGATTTATTTCACTGGGATATACTTCTTGAATAATATGTTGGAACCCTAATCTTCTCCATAACCGCTAATACTGCTGCTACTTCTAATGCTGTGGGATTTGAACTGAAAATTCCACCTGTCTGAGCTAATGTGGTATGGCAACTTGAAGTGATGTACGTACGTACCGAGTTCTGCGTGGTCATTGACTGACTGCCTTATGTGCAGTTTTGAAACCTTAGCAGTTGTTTTTTTATTTTATCCAGCAGAAATGACGCTTTTGGTCAATAAGCCTTCTTTCGCTAATAATAATAGAGATGAAAAGTATTGGTATCGATATGAAATTAGTTGAATTTTATGCGATAAGTATGTGAAAGGGCAACCTGAATGAGAAATGAGCGATTTGTATCAATTATTATAAAACAAGTTTTATAAGACGAATGTTACTACTGTCATATCCTTGTCGCTGCGTGACCTAATATTTTTGCCCACTCTTGGGCTTTTCCTTATGAACTGTGGAGATGGTCAACGCAATGTTCGCACCCTGAATACAATTGCGTGGAATCCTAAAATATCGTTTTATATTATGTGTCGTTTGGAAAACGCCGCAGTGATGGCATTGTATGGATTGAAATCGGGAACGGTTATCGATGAGCTGAACTTCTATAAAACGGATAAAGCTTATACTTTGACATAGTATATCTAATTTGGTTCTGGTTGGTGTGATTTCGTTTATGCTCAATAAAATAGATTTGACATCATTTTATCCAACAACCGGAGAGGTATGCTTTACTTTCTAAGTATTGTTACTTCTCAGTAGCAGAGTTCAGTGTTCCGAGGGTTTACAACATGTTGATATTTTGAGAATTCTAATAATTAATTTTCATTTTCGGCATGAATATTTGACCAGTATATAAACTACTGAACAATGCTTCTATTCGGACAATTGTGGTGGCCAATTTCGACGTGTTCTTAATCGTCGTAACTATCTCATCCAGACAATCGTTGATATGTTCGTCGGTGTACTACAATCAGTTATATATATATATATATATATATATATATATATATATATATATATATATATATAATTAATATTAGCTTTGCTGATAAGTACACTGATCTTGTTATGGTTGCATTCAGAAAAGTTACATTCTTTTTACCATTCGTGTAAACGATTATCTAGTAATTTCTATTTCTCTACTAGAATTGGGTTTCATGCAACAATCCTGATGATGCTTATTCATCATCCGATTTATTGGAGGGTATCAATACAACTACTGTATCACAGTCCTCTCAGCTACCTAAATCAAAATCTTCCATTGGATGCACACTGAACCCTGATGGAATTCAAGAAGCACTAAGTGCTCGTATGCGATTACTAAGTACACTGGCTGAAACCGATGACGAATTTGCGGATGAATTCTTAAAACTTGATCGTCCGGACTTATTAATTCCGTCAGATATTGTTCAGAAAAGTTTAAAAAAGGTTGGTTTTATTGTACGGAATGCTGTCAAGTATTTACTGCAGATATTGTGTAATTTTTACCTGTCAGTAGGTTAAATGGGGTATCACATATTCGTACTAGAATTTCGGTCAACTGATTTTCCTCTACTTTAGTCACAACTACAGTCATTTTATCAAGCAAAATTCGATTGATCTTGCTGTACAAAGATTGGGCTTGTTTATTCTTAGTATCCTCAATCACTTCGCTCATTGTCATGTAATCGCGCTCTTGCATAAATAAAGTAATAAACAGTTGCTGATACTTGTACTTGCATGTGTGAGGTGGAAACATCTGTTGACGGGTGTAGACATTTGAATAATAATCATGAAAATTGATAGAGGATAATAATAGCCGATTACTGTTTATACATACGAATCAAAATCAAATTTAAGGAGATACAGCTACCGAATTCTTAAACAAAGGGATTTCAAAACCTGTCCAACCATAATTTTTATTGTCTTCTCTAGCCGGTCTAGTATTTGAGGATAAGCTTCCGCTTTGGGCCATATCGATGTTTATGTATAAATTTGTTTGCTTCTTTGAGGTATGTTACATTGTACGCATAAAGCAAACACTTTCCAAACTCGCCTCAGAACATTAAGTCGCGTTTCATTTAAAACAGGAGCACGAAGCTATCACCACTCCAATACATGAGCATCTGACCTACTTTGGACTCGTCACTCCTAAGAAGTTGTCCTTTAAAATGAAAATTGCAGATAAAAGAATTAGCCTTGGCATTATAAGGATCAGAAAGTCGCAAATCGCGACCGTGGCTACTAGCATGAAGTAGTGATCGGGCTTGCCCGTCGTGATGACCAACCGAGCAATATTGGTTGGAACATATGTTCCTGATGATTCTACCATGCCAGGCAGGTCGATTGGAGTACGATGAGAATAAAAGCAGCTACTCCAGATCTGAGAGCAATGGCGCATTGCTGACTGCAGAGGAGTGTGACAGCGTTAAGGAGTTTCCTTCGGAAAACTAGCATCTGCAGCGATGCTGCCTTTTCACAAGGAAGGAAAGGTTGAAAAAGGTCACCACTCCATCACTTCGCCACTTTACATCAACTTCAACTTCAATCGCTGTTATTTGCTTCTTTTGTAGGCACTTCTTTCATTCCAAATCATACCTGTGTTGATTGGTAGTAGTCGAAACAATATCGGAATCCAACCTTTATTGGATTTCATTGTTGATCACCTTCCAGATCCTAGTCATTCTAATATTCCAGCCTCAATTTTAAATGTTTATAAGTCGTTGAAATCTACCTCACCTAGTTCAAGTGATATTTTGAAAGCCTCAGTGGATCTAGATACTCATCACAGTATTCTTTCATCGAAATTTTCAATCATGCTTGTATTTAGGATATGTTTTGATCCAAATCGTGGGCCACTTACGTTGGTACGCGTATATTCCGGTGTAATTACTCCTGGTTCTCAAATTACTAATTGGTCCCGATATAAAGATACTCATCTGCCAGAAAAAGTAAGTCAACGCGGTAAATGCAATTTCAATGAATCGGATTCCTTAAGATATCTTTAATTTATAAGTCTAGTCATAAGTTGCTAATTATTCTGTGATAATACTTTTGTTATTTATTCATTACATACTTGCAGCCGTTTTTGTTTAGACAATCCAAATTTTCTTATTTCGTAAGATAACTTTAAGGGAAGTTTGTTGTTTCTCTCCAACAAATATTGGTTATGCACCAACTATTTACACGTCGTTCTATACCTATAACACATTTTTGCACAAAAGCGTAGTAGATCATTGTAACTAATATTAGTTTTCAGTTCCTGTCTGATACTTTCATTAATATTAAGAAACTTATTCTGTTTATCAGTTATAGATACACTTAGTGTAAAGAGTATATTTGCATATAATAAGTTTGTACACCGGAAATATTTCGGAATTTGTCAAATCTGTTTATTAACTTCGTGTTTAATTCGTTTGATAGTATAGGTCTAAGCATCGAATAAGTTAAATTTACCGATTATGTGCCATTAACCTAATACGTATCAACAATAGTTGGGTGTTACCTGCACTTTAGTATCCTTGGTTTGGCTACAGCGTTTGTGTCACATCAAAGTATCGGATTACCCGATCCTACACCCTATATTTTGATCGAAGTAAATCAGATTAGCATTGATATCCTCTGATTACTCAATTTTTGACATGCTTCAACATTGTTACGTCATTTGGTTTAAAATCCATTGAACTCCATTTCCAATTATTATTCGGAGCAGGGGTCTATTTAATTTTAATTAAAGAAACATAAAAATCAGTTGGCGTTGAAGAAAGAGTTTACTGAATACTATTTTACCTGTTCGATTTAGACGAGTCAGAAATTTTCTGTGTAGTAAGTTGGATTACGGGAGGCAAATATATATTCTGAACTTACATTTATATACAAGGTAAATAAGATCAAAAACCGGATAATTTTGGTAAATTTGCAATTTCCAAGTTTCTGGTTTAGAATTTATCTGTAGAAAAAGTGCAAAATGTTACGCCTAATTAAGTATTGATTTCGTTTTAATCTTACCGAGTTTTGTGATTAGTTATTCTTTGAGGGAACGATTGGTATTTATGTATATTTTAATACTTTGTGACGAAACTGTTACATATGTATTTCTTCACATTATAGATCCATAATGTCTTTCAACTAAATGGAGACTCATTAGAAGTAGTTAACAGTGCTGGGCCTGGTAGCATTGTTGCTTTAAGTGGACTTCAATCAACTTACACAGGTGATATTTTAGGTCCTGTCATGAATTCAAATAAAAATAGACAAACACAAAGGTCTAAAAGTATTGATCTGAATACTAGTGTAGGAATGACTGACACTGAATCAGAATCACCTTCCTTATTTCAAGTATCCGAACCTGTTGTGTACGCTGCGATTGAACCTGGTAGTCGATCTGAAATAAGTGCACTTGAACATGCTCTTAATTGTATGCAACGTGAAGATCCAAGCTTTCATGTAAGTTTAGTCGTTATTGTTATTCACCATGTCTGTGTTTGTCTTATGAACTTATTTAATTTAGTTGAAACCATGAACTGATCAATTTCAGACCACGTTGGAAACCTGGAAGCACTGAATACCGTTTCGTCTATGTATGGATTCATCATTAGTGCGCTTCCAGGACCCGGCGAGCGGGAATTGAACGTAAAACCCCTTTGCGAACGCTTAGTTTATCCGATCTAATTATTAAGTCTTTCATGAACCAATCCGCAGATAACCTTCTGTTAACCAATATGCGACAAGGACGGAACGACGGCCCTATACTAACTTGTCCCAATTGAAAAGGAAAAATAAAGACCAATTACCACCAGTCCAATATTTCATTATTATATTTCAGGCATGCCTTTATGTATACACACAATCAGATCACATCACGCCAATAAATGGAAATTAACAACTATACAAGAGTAGGCCTAGTTACTGGATAAATATGTAATCATTATGTGCAAATAAGACCGTTAAAATATAGCTTCTAAAGTTTGTTACCTCATACGTAAATCATCCCTCATAACACTTATTTTTGAGCATTATGGGTATGACTTGTCACATAGTTTCATGCTGATCCTGATCGGTTTTATCCAAATCCTTTGTGATTTTCTTAAGAGTTGCTTAATTCTTTATCCGGTACTCTTGTTTGTCAATCAACCATCATATTCGGGTGCATATGGATTTTCTTATTGGTTTCCTTCCTCTCTTTGCATCTAGAAGGTTGTATGCGATCGACGAGCCTTATCCATTTCATATTACTAACCTTGACTTCATAGACGACATTCCGTCTTCTGCGTATTATAATTCCACTTCCTTGCTGCGTCCTCGGATGATGAAAGTTAAGTACTGTATCCATTTAACATGGTACGAATATTCTAGATTTTGCTCCATGTCTCTTGTACTGTACTTCCATTTCTATGCTTCGCTCAATAGTCGTCGTAGCATGTTGATATAATTTTTCTAGTGGTATTTTCACTTTTTCTTCCAAACACAGCTTTCGCCGCAGAAACCTCACCAATCGTTGTCGGATTCGTTGTTGCACGGTAAGCATGCAAGGGCTTCTATAATGTTTCCTCTGTTCTTCCCTATCCTGAACCGTAGCTTCTATCTATAAGTTATAACAATAAGTAGATATATCTTGAATCATAAAATTAATACAAACATTTCACGGACAGGGATTCGAATCGTTGCCATACAAGTAGGATAAAAATCCCGACCGTAGCTACTGGCATGAAGTAGTGATCGGGCTTGCCTATCGCGATGACCCAATCGAGCTCTATTGGCTGGAACATATGTTTCTGAAGGTTCAACCATGCCAGGCAGGTCGTTTGGAGAACGATGAGAATAATAGCAGCCACTCCAGATCTTAGGGCGATGTCGTGCTGTTGACTGTACGTAAGGTGTTTCTCTCTAACAACCAGCATCTGCAGCAATGCTGCCTTCTCACAAGGAAGGAAGGGTTAGAAAAGTTTGACTATAAATATGTAACACCTCACCCCGCCTCATGGATTTCCGCCTCCGCGGAGCTAATGCTTCTAAAACATCCCATAAAACGGCCATGCGTGACTGGCCTCAAGCAGTTGTCCCACGCTCCTACATCGTTAAGACCGACGCTAATCCGATTTCCTTTTCAGGTTGCTGAAGAAGCACGCTTTAACGGTGTGTGCAGTCGGTAAGTGACATCCGCCCTCACACCCCTAGTGATCAACTATGTACCGACCAAATTCAAACAATACGGATCATATTGAAACTATTAATTGAATAGAAATAACCACTTTACATCAACTTCATTGACTACGAGAAAGCACTGATAGCGTTGTCAGGATAACACTTTGGAAGCTTTTTCGACACTACAGCGTGTCTGAGAAGATAGTCAACATCATACGAAATTTTCATGATGGATTAAACTTCGGGATCGTGCTTGGAGAACAGCTCACAAACTCAAAGTTACAAGCAACATTCTCCGATACAACACAACATTCATCAACCAAACAATACTTGATGTAGATACTTTGGAAGATGTGAAAACCTTTACATATTTGGGTAGCATTATTGATGAGGAAGGTGGATCTGATGTAGACGTGAAGGCGCGGATTGGTAAAACGAGGTCAGCGTTTCTTCTGAAACTCAAAAGAACTATCAGTCAACACCAAAAGCAGAATTTTCAATACGAATGCCAAGACAGTTCTACTGTATTGGGTGGGAACTTGGAGAACCACAAAGGCCATCATCCGGGAGATATAAGTGTTTATTAACAGTTTTCAATGGCCCGTGTTAAATATGAAGTAAGGCTCACCAATTTAGTGGCCCGCGACTTGACTCCAGTTTGGACGAATAATCGAGTATGCGGTGGAATAAATCTTTCTTTCCATTTCCGTATATTTTACTTAGACAAACCGTAACTTGGTAGAGAACAAACCAGATTCGAGTGGAGAAAGAAGCGCTGGAAGTGGATAGGATACACATAGAGGAAAGCACCCAACTGCGTTACGAAACAAGCCCTCCCTTGGAGTCCTCACGGCCGACGGAAAAGAAAACATAATACGCCGGGTTATGGAGACAGACATGAAAAGAATGAACAACAATTGGACAGAACTAGAAAGGAAGTCCAAGGACAGAGTAGGTTGGAGAATGCTGGTCGACAGCCTATGCTCCTTTTGGGGTAACAGGCGGTTGCCCCACCTGTGTTCTCCTTCACTACAATAGTAGCAGTACCGCTAGTGCTTCTACTATCTCTAATGCTATGGGATTTGAATTGACAGTTGCGTCTCTGTACTAATCTGGTATAGCAACCTGAACTTATGTACGTCGGTACAAAGTTTTACGCTGTAACTGACTGACTGACTGAGCAAATCGGCTGCTTCGCTCATATTTAGAGTTTCATCAGTCCTGATGGCCCGCTGTTTGACAAATCTCGACACAGATCTCGAAGGCTTGACTGGCTTTTGCCAACCTGCGTCACTTATGGCGCAGGCGAGATATCCGCCTGCTGACCGAAAGACGAGTCTACTAGGCACTAGTTGTCTCCGTCCGACTTGAGGGGTGTGAAACATGGCCACAAAGAAATGAGGATGTTTGTAGGTTACTAGTATTCGATTGTAGGTGTCTTCGAATCATTGTTCGTATATCCTGTGACCATCGAGTAAGCTTACTTACTTACTTTATCCTGTTTTCCCTACTGGAGCATAGGCCGTCTACCTCCAAACTACTCTGTCCTTGGCTTCCGTTTCCATGTTCTTTCCAATTTTTGTTTATTTTTCTCATAACTTCCTCTTTTCCTTTTGCCTTAAGGTTCATATGAGAGGGCTTGTCTTGTGACGCAGTTGAGTGCTTTTCTCAGAGTACGTCCTAACCACTTCCACCGCTTTTCCCTTATTTCTTCCTCGGTTGTAATCTGGTTTGTTCTCTTCCACAATAGTTTGTTGCTGATGGTGTCTGACCAACTAATCCGAAGTATTTTGTGTAGACAATGAATACTTGTATTTCTAGATGATTGCTTTCGTAGTTCTACAAGTTTCCTTCCATGCAGTAGAACTATCTTGACATTTGTATTGAAAATACTTATTTTGGTGCTGATTGATAGTTGTTTGGAGTTCCAGATATTTTTCAATCCTAGAAATGCAGTCCTTGCTTTCCCGATCCGCGCCCCCACATCTGCATCGGGTTCACTTTGATTGTCGATGATACTGCTCAGATATGTAAAGGTGTTAACGTCCTCCAAGGCGTGTCCATCAAGAGTGATTTGGTTGGCGCGTGTTGTGTTGTATCGTAGAATCTTGCTTTTACCTTTATCTATGTTGAGAGCTGTAGCTGCAGAGGCTGCTGCTACACTGGTCTTCTTCTTTTGCATTTGTTGTTGTGTGTTGTGCTGTGTCTTAGCTGTCCATTGGATACCGTGCTTTCCTCTAGATGTTGACGTCTTTATAATGCAGTCGATCACCAGGACAAAGAGGAAGGGTGAGAGTAAGCAACCTTGTCTGACACCGGTCCTCACATCAAATGAGTCTGTCAGCTGTCCTCCGTGGACGACTTCGCAGTTAAATCCATCATAATAATTCTGTATGGTGTTAACTATCTTTTCGTGAACTCCTTGGTGTCGAAGAGGCCTCCATAGTGTTGTCCTGTCCACGCTATCGAATACTTTCTCGTATTCAATGAAGTTGATGTAGAGTGGTGAATTCCATAAAATTGATTGTTCCACAATGATCCATAATGTTTGAATTTGGTCGGTTTAGATCGATCCTTACGGAATCCAGCTCGTTGGTTGCAGACCCTGGCAACTGGACTGAGGCATGTTATTAGGTATAGACTACCGGGTTGGGGTCCGCGACACGATCGTGTTGGAGACCCTGAATGACATTGCTCGAAATCGCTTGCAATGGGATAAATGCATCCATTCTTAGTCTGTTCTCAATTTCTAAACTTCTGAGTTCGCCATGATCACACTTCTCTTTATTAGATTTATTTCACTGGGATATACTTCTTGAATAATATGTTGGAACCCTAATCTTCTCCATAACCGCTAATACTGCTGCTACTTCTAATGCTGTGGGATTTGAACTGAAAATTCCACCTGTCTGAGCTAATGTGGTATGGCAACTTGAACTGATGTACGTACGTACCGAGTTCTGCGTGGTCATTGACTGACTGCCTTATGTGCAGTTTTGAAACCTTAGCAGTTGTTTTTTTATTTTATCCAGCAGAAATGACGCTTTTGGTCAATAAGTCTTCTTTCGCTAATAATAATAGAGATGAAAAGTAGTGGTATCGATATGAAATTAGTTGAATTTTATGCGATAAGTATGTGAAAGGGCAACCTGAATGAGAAATGAGCGATTTGTATCAATTATTAGAAAACAAGTTTTATAAGACGAATGTTACTACTGTCATATCCTTGTCGCTGCGTGACCTAATATTTTTGCCCACTCTTGGGCTTTTCCTTATGAACTGTGGAGATGGTCAACGCAATGTTCGCACCCTGAATACAATTGCGTGGAATCCTAAAATATCGTTTTATATTATGTGTCGTTTGGAAAACGCCGCAGTGATGGCATTGTATGGATTGAAATCGGGAACGGTTATCGATGAGCTGAACTTCTATAAAACGGATAAAGCTTATACTTTGACATAGTATATCTAATTTGGTTCTGGTTGGTGTGATTTCGTTTATGCTCAATAAAATAGATTTGACATCATTTTATCCAACAACCGGAGAGGTATGCTTTACTTTCTAAGTATTGTTACTTCTCAGTAGCAGAGTTCAGTGTTCCGAGGGTTTACAACATGTTGATATTTTGAGAATTCTAATAATTAATTTTCATTTTCGGCATGAATATTTGACCAGTATATAAACTACTGAACAATGCTTCTATTCGGACAATTGTGGTGGCCAATTTCGACGTGTTCTTAATCGTCGTAACTATCTCGTCCAGACAATCGTTGCTAAATAGCGTGTGACGGTTTGTAAATCAGTAGGTAAACTCGAAGTGTTGAATACGTTTATTTTGGCACACCACAAGCAAACCGGGAAGGCACACTAGCGAGTGAATGGGTGAATTTGCGAGTGTGCGAGTGAATTAATAAGATTAAAATGTTCGTATATATACAATGGAAAATGTCTGAGTCATCGTGATATTTAAGAGATCAATATTAAAGCGAATAGGTTGAATATGCGCGTAGACGGCAAGCAATGCTCAGTCATACCAGCTCATACAAACCACACAATAATAAAAGCCAATGGTACATATAAGTTATTGTTATACAAATGGCTTGGTTAAATAAATTAATCGAAAGGGCTTAACCAAATTAAATGGAGGCATTACACAATCTTGGGTGTTCTGAGTGCTGTTTTTCTAGAACTTCATTGCACTGTACTGTAGTACGGCTATACATTCTCTGAACAATAGGCAGTCATTTGCGAAACAGGGAGTTACGTCATTGGAATTATTGTCGTTCATTTACATTTAACCTTGGCGGGCCAGTTATCAAAGAGACAACGAACAATGTTTTGATGCTTGCCGTGTATTCGGATAGTAAATTTATTATCACTTTTTGACTCAAGTGTTCCTAGTATTACACTGGTTTGTGGTTAACATCTGCCGCTAAGTTCCTATTGGCTCACGATTCCCTAGCTTCTCTCGTTTCTACCCTTCAGTCCATAATAACCATCCTCTACTCTGTTCCTATATTTCAAGCAGATGTAGTTCACATCCCGTTGAACAACAAAAATGTGAAATAAAAATAATTCACAGAGTCCTAAAAGCGTCTGTGAATAGAGCAGATTGTTAGTTATAAAGTAGCAACAAAATAGGAACAGGACATCGTACGATTGTGTTGTGGTTTGTTGATTAATCGAAAGCTTATGATAACAAAAAGTACATAGCAATGTCTTGATAACCATATAATTAAAGTATATAATAATAATAATATTAATAATCCGGAAATCAGTCCTCTCAGTTACAATTCCTTCAATCTTTGTTCTGATGTATCATCAGTGACCACTTAAAGCGTGCAAACATAGGACTTCATGAGCAGTCACAAGTAATTTATGACACTGTCCCATCAATTATAAAACAACCAACAAACAATTTCTTGTACGCAGTTTTAAAGTGACAAAACTATTGCTAACAGTTCCATGTAGTACGACTTACCAATATTTTTCTTATCAACTTAAACAAATAACGAACAAATATCATATCAGAATAAGATGAATTCGTTTAGTTTCGTGGATTCTTCTCATCTGCTAACAACCTAAAACCATAGAATTAATCATTAAAATAAAACAATTTGTTATTATCGTCACTAGTTATGCTTGAAACTATTACGTGTTCACCTGGGTCGATAAACAAGAACGAGACAATGAACCAGCGTCCAGGTAGGCTACCCTGATCCGATTACTAATTAAATGTCTTGATATAGCGTAGAGGGTATATTCTACAAAGGCCCAGCAACCACAATGAATTCAAGCACACAAATCGCGTTCATTTATACACGATAGAATGTCCCTTGGGACAGTCATAAAAATGGCACACTAAAATGTACAACAACCAATCAAGGCCGATGATTTTCCTGGTGAGAAATGCAATCTCAAGGTCAACTGATCAGCCCAGGCTCGGAAACATAAAATCCAAATTAAGGCATTTATCATGCGAGTTCTGAGGATCTAACGTCTCCAACACAATTGTTGAGTTAAAATGTGAAAATAAAATAATATTAATAAATCATAATACGGACGAATTTAAATTGTTTAAAAGTTCCCTTATTTATATGTTAAATGGGTAGATGTTCTAGAAGAATATGGAAACAAGAAACAGTTGAACTGTGCATAATAAGGGTTATCCACACAAATTCATAAGTGAATATAGCACGATTAGAGATTAGAAAATAGAAAAACGCCTATTTTCTATAACTTCGTTTCAGAATCGATGGAATAACCAAGAAGACTGATTTTAGAATCAAGGCTAAATTGATCTCTTTACCCGTCTCATGTTACTTCCAGTTTTGTTTATCAGTTTACATGTACGTGCATAAGCGCACTAATTCACATCCTCTTCAAGAAGATTTGGGATGAGGAACAAGTACCATCAGATTGGAAAGAAGGATATTTGATCAAAATACCAAAGAAAGGCGATTTCAGCAAGTGTGAGAACTACAGAGTCATCACTCTTCTTTCAATACCAGACAAAGTCTTCAACAGGGTATTGTTAAACAGAATGAAGGACTTCGTAGACGCCCAACTTCGAGATCGACAGGCCGGCTTTCGTAAGGATCGATCGTGTACTGACCAAATTGCTACATTACGGATCATTGTGGAACAATCAATTGAATGGAACTCACCACTCTACATCAACTTCATCGACTACGAGAAATCATTCGATAGCGTGGATAGGAAAACACTGTGGAGGCTTCTTCGACACTACGGCGTGCATGGGAAGATAGTCACCATCATACGGAATTCTTATGATGGATTCAACTGCAAAATCGTACACGAAGGACAGCTAACAGACTTTCGAGGTGAAGACCGGTGTCAGGCAAGGTTGCTTTACTCTCACCCTTTCTCTTCCTCTTGGTGATCGACTGGATTATGAAGACGTTGACATCTGGAGGGAAGCATGGTATACAGTGGACACTATGACTGTTGGGGATGTTAGATCCCCAAAATTCGCTTGATAATGCCGTATTTCGGTTTTTACGTTCGCCAGCAGGGGCTGATCAAATGACCTTGAGATTTCAATTCCCACCAGGAAAATCAATGGCTGTGATTGGCTACAGTGTATTTTAGTATGCTATTTTCTTAACTGTCTCAAGGACGTTGTTATGTTGTATAAATAAACGAGAGTTGTATGCTTGATTGTACTGGGATTGCTGGGTGCTTGTAGAATATACTTCTACGCCTACAAAGTCTTCTATTTCGATTCTGGGATTCAGGGTAGCCTTCCTGGAAGCTGGTAAAAGTCTCGTTCGCGTTTATCGACTAAGGTAAACTCGTAATAGCCTCAAGCATACTAAGTGACGAACTTATCAGTGGCGACGGGGCTCACAATTCACAATGTCAATTAATCTTGAACAGCTAGAATCTTTACTGGAACGTCAAGGTAAACGATATGAACAGTTCCAGGAACGTATGTTGGAGCTGTTAATGAAACAAATGAATTTGAATCACAGAGGTTTTGCCGATGATTCATATAATCCGCATACAGACTCGATAGTTAATTCCATTCATGAATTTCATTTTGATGGCCTTGCTGGTGTGACTTTCGAGTCTTGGTTTAAGAAGTATGAGGATTTGTTCAAGGTCGACCTCAACAATCTTGATGACGCCACCAAAGTCAGAATCCTTTTGAGAAAGCTCGGCACAATCGAACACGAACGTTATAGTAATTTCATCCTCCCAAAGAACCCACGGGATTTCTCTTTTGATGTTACAATTGATACGCTGTCGCAAATCTTCTCTGAACAGTCATCTCTCTTTAATATTCGTTATCAATGCCTCAAAATAATCAAGTCAAATGAAGATGACTGGGTAAAGCATGCTGGCTTAGTAAATCGTGAATGTGAACGATTTAAATTATCATCAATGACGGAAGATCAGTTTAAGTGCCTTGTGTTTGTGTGCAGCTTACAATCTCCCGACGATGCTGATATAAGAACCAGAATCCTAAGTAAAATTGAACAGTGCCCAAACATCTCGCTTCAAGAAATAACTGCAGAGTGCCAGAGATTAGTAAACTTGAAGCATGATACCTCCATGGTCGAAAACAATGGCCTCTCATCATACGTGCATTCTATTAGTGAAAAGAAAAATTCCAATTCGGCCCAAAAACCCAAAATGAATCCACCTTCTGCTTGCTGGCACTGCGGTTCATGGCACTATGTACGGAACTGCCCATTTAGGCAGCATAGATGCAGGAAGTGTAAAGTCATCGGTCATAAAGATGGCTTTTGCCTACAGAAAAAGCCAAAGCGATCCAGAAGTGCTAAGAAGCCTGTTCCCAGATCCAGTACCAATGCATTGAGCCTAATATCTTCCTGCCAAAGCTCATCACCAGGTGAGAGGAAATTTATTACTCTTAATATTAACGGTTATTTGTGTAGAATGCAAATAGATACTGCATCTGATGTCACTATCCTCTCACGCAAAAATTGGACCAAATTGGGCAGCCCAAGCCTGCAGCACACAACACAAAAGCCTCGTACAGCATGTGGTAATTATCTTCGTCTGTTAGGACAATTGGAATGTAAAGTTGCTTTCCGAGATTCGTCGTTTACTGGGGTATGCTATATAACGCCAGCTGATCTAAATTTACTTGGTTTAGATTGGTTCGACCAGCTAAAATTGGCTGATGTCCCGCTAAATACCATATGCAGCCTGGTATCACAACGACATGACCCAGAAGCGTATACGAAGAAGCTGATGACAGAGTTTTCAACCATTTTTGAACCTGGATTAGGTCGGTGCACTGCTATGAAAGCAACACTTCGGTTGAAACATGGGGCTAAGCCTGCTTTTCGTCCAAAGAGACCTGTACCGTATGCTACATTAGCAACAGTAGATGAAGAGCTGGATCGCCTTCAACGACAAGGAGTTATTACTCCCGTTTCTTACTCCAGTTGGGCAGCACCTATAGTCGTTATCAAGAAGGCCAACGGCACGATACGTATATGTGCTGACTTCTCTACAGGTCTCAACGCAGCTCTAGAACAGCATCATTATCCATTGCCAGTCCCAGCAGATCTGTTCACTATGCTAAATGGTGGAAAGTTCTTCGCAAAGCTTGACCTAGCTGATGCTTATTTGCAAGTGGAAGTCGATGAAGCATCTAAAGAGCTGCTTACTATCAACACTCATCGTGGTTTGTTCCAGTATAACCGTCTACCTTTTGGAGTTAAGACTGCCCCATCTATCTTCCAACAACTAATGGATACTATCCTGTCAGATATCTCAGGGGTTGCAGCTTATCTCGATGATATCTTGATTGTTGCGAAGACGTTAGAACAGCTACGGGAACGCACGACATTGGTACTACAACGCATCAGTGACAATGGTTTCCGGTTACGCCCAGAAAAATGCCAGTTTCTATTGCAGTCGGTAAAGTATTTGGGATTCATCTTTGATGCCGACGGTCGCAGACCGGATCCTGAAAACATCCGAGCTATCAAACTGATGCCCACTCCCACTAATGTTTCCGAATTACGATCTTTTCTCGGTTTAATCAGTTATTATTCAGCTTTTGTTCCCTCGATGCATGATATTCGCGCTCCATTGAATTGTCTACTGCAGAAGCATAGCACATGGAACTGGACTAAAGAGTGTGACGCGGCTTTTGGTAAACTCAAGTCTATAATTAGCTCGGAATTGTTATTAACACACTACGATCCATCCATGCCGATCATCGTAGCAGCAGACGCTTCAGCATATGGCCTAGGTGCTGTTATTTCACATCAATTTCCAGACGCGTCGGAAAAAGCCGTTATGCATGCATCCCGTACACTGACCCCAGCAGAAAAGAAGTATAGCCAGATAGAGAAAGAAGCTCTTGCCCTTGTGTTTGCTGTTCGCCGTTTCCATAAGTTTCTGTACGGTCGGAGATTCACGCTCCTCACAGATCACAAGCCTCTGTTAGCAATATTTGGTTCAAAGTCTGGCATTCCAGCCCATTCTGCAAATCGTCTTCAGCGATGGGCCTTGTTACTTTTGGGGTATGATTTCGAAATCCAATATCGACGTACTCTACAATTCGGTCAAGCAGACGCCTTGTCACGACTCATTAATGATCAAGTGGCGGCTGAGGAAAACATGGTGATCGCATCTCTGTCAGTAGAAGACCACGCAGAATGTTATCTGACAACCGCAGTTCGCGCATTACCGGTGTCTGCAACAGACATACAAAATGCTTCTAGAAACGACCCCATCATCAAGATGACGATGAAATATGTCACTAACGGTTGGCCGTCGAAAAAGTTTGAAGGTGACATGAAGCAACTGTATCAGCGGCGGGAGTCACTATGCATCGTCAACGATTGTCTGATGTTTGGTGAAAGAGTAGTGGTGCCAGAATCCCTTCGGGCAAAAGTGCTGAGACAGTTCCATCTTGGTCATCCTGGGATTAAACGAATGAAGTCCATAGCCAGGAGTTATGCATACTGGCCTCACATGGATCAACATGTCACAGCGTTGGTTGAAAAATGCATCCGGTGTCAGCAGGCGGCAAAGATGAATGCCAAAATTCCGCCGGTTTCATGGCCCAAACCTGAGAATCCTTGGTCCAGGATACATGTCGACTTCGCTGGCCCAATAAATGGAACTATGTATTTAATTGTCGTCGACGCCTTTTCTAAATGGCCGGAAATCAGCCCCGTTATGCCGCCCACTACAACTAAGACTATACAGCTCCTAACTGAAATTTTCTCACGAAATGGCATACCAGATGTGATCGTATCCGACAATGGCTCTCAATTCACCTCTTCCCAATTCCAGAATTTCTGTCAACGGCTAGCTATTAAACACTTACGCTCGCCACCATACCACCCGCAATCGAATGGGCAGGCGGAAAGGTTTGTGGATACGTTTAAAAGAGCACTGCTCAAGTCAAAAGGGGAGGGGACGCCAGCCGAAACGTTACAAAATTTCTTGTACGTCTATCGGACAACACCAAATGAATTGTTACCGGAGCAAAAGTCCCCAGCTGAAATCCTGATGGGAAGAAGATTGAAAACGATTCACAGCCTGATGCATCCGACCAATGCACCCTCATCAGTAGAGACAAAGCAGCAAAGACAATCCGCTTACGAGGTGGGATGCCCTGTGTTTGCCCGCGACTACAGAACGAACCATGGTCCTTGGGTAGAAGCGAGAGTGGTCAGAAGGGTTGGTCGAGTTATGTACGAAGTAGAGGTAGGAGGTGATAAATGGTCACGTCATCGCAATCAGATACGCAGACGGCTAGCCCCAGATCGCCCATCAAGAGCAGAAAGCCTTCCCCTTGACATCTTGCTTGATACCTTCAACCTACCGAGAGCCCCGCCACGAGAAGAAACTCAGCAGCAAGCTGTTCTTCGTTCCCGAAGGTATCCCCTCAGACAGCGGCGAACAATAGTCAAGATGCAAGTCGACCCCAGGAGAACAAGCTATTAAAAAGGGGAGGAGTGTTGGGGATGTTAGATCCCCAAAATTCGCTTGATAATGCCGTATTTCGGTTTTCACGTTCGCCAGCAGGGGCTGATCAAATGACCTTGAGATTTCAATTCCCACCAGGAAAATCAATGGCTGTGATTGGCTACAGTGTATTTTAGTATGCTATTTTCTTAACTGTCTCAAGGACGTTGTTATGTTGTATAAATAAACGAGAGTTGTATGCTTGACTGTACTGGGATTGCTGGGTGCTTGTAGAATATACTTCTACGCCTACAAAGTCTTCTATTTCGATTCTGGGATTCAGGGTAGCCTTCCTGGAAGCTGGTAAAAGTCTCGTTCGCGTTTATCGACTAAGGTAAACTCGTAATAGCCTCAAGCATCCTAAGTGACGAACATATCAGTGGCGACGGGGCTCACAATTCACAATGTCAATTAATCTTGAACAGTTAGAATCTTTACTGGAACGTCAAGGTAAACGATATGAACAGTTCCAGGAACGTATGTTGGAGCTGTTAATGAAACAAATGAATTTGAATCACAGAGGTTTTGCCGATGATTCATATAATCCGCATACAGACTCGATAGTTAATTCCATTCATGAATTTCATTTTGATGGCCTTGCTGGTGTGACTTTCGAGTCTTGGTTTAAGAAGTATGAGGATTTGTTCAAGGTCGACCTCAACAATCTTGATGACGCCACCAAAGTCAGAATCCTTTTGAGAAAGCTCGGCACAATCGAACACGAACGTTATAGTAATTTCATCCTCCCAAAGAACCCACGAGATTTCTCTTTTGATGCTACAATTGATACGCTGTCGCAAATCTTCTCTGAACAGTCATCTCTCTTTAATATTCGTTATCAATGCCTCAAAATAATCAAGTCAAATGAAGATGACTGGGTAAAGCATGCTGGCTTAGTAAATCGTGAATGCGAACGATTTAAATTATCATCAATGACGGAAGATCAGTTTAAGTGCCTTGTGTTTGTGTGCAGCTTACAATCTCCCGACGATGCTGATATAAGAACCAGAATCCTAAGTAAAATTGAACAGTGCCCAAACATCTCGCTTCAAGAAATAACTGCAGAGTGCCAGAGATTAGTAAACTTGAAGCATGATACCTCCATGGTCGAAAACAAGGGCCTCTCATCATACGTGCATTCCATTAGTGAAAAGAAAAATTCCAATTCGGCCCAAAAACCCAAAATGAATCCACCTTCTGCTTGCTGGCACTGCGGTTCATGGCACTATGTACGGAACTGCCCATTTAGGCAGCATAGATGCAGGAAGTGTAAAGTCATCGGTCATAAAGATGGCTTTTGCCTACAGAAAAAGCCAAAGCGATCCAGAAGTGCTAAGAAGCCTGTTCCTAGATCCAGTACCAATGCATTGAGCCTAATATCTTCCTGCCAAAGCTCATCACCAGGTGAGAGGAAATTTATTACTCTTAATATTAACGGTTATTTGTGTAGAATGCAAATAGATACTGCATCTGATGTCACTATCCTCTCACGCAAAAATTGGACCAAATTGGGCAGCCCAAGCCTGCAGCACACAACACAAAAGCCTCGTACAGCATGTGGTAATTATCTTCGTCTGTTAGGACAATTGGAATGTAAAGTTGCTTTCCGAGATTCGTCGTTTACTGGGGTATGCTATATAACGCCAGCTGATCTAAATTTACTTGGTTTAGATTGGTTCGACCAGCTAAAATTGGCTGATGTCCCGCTAAATACCATATGCAGCCTGGTATCACAACGACATGACCCAGAAGCGTATACGAAGAAGCTGATGACAGAGTTTTCAACCATTTTTGAACCTGGATTAGGTCGGTGCACTGCTATGAAAGCAACACTTCGGTTGAAACATGGGGCTAAGCCTGCTTTTCGTCCAAAGAGACCTGTACCGTATGCTACATTAGCAACAGTAGATGAAGAGCTGGATCGCCTTCAACGACAAGGAGTTATTACTCCCGTTTCTTACTCCAGTTGGGCAGCACCTATAGTCGTTATCAAGAAGGCCAACGGCACGATACGTATATGTGCTGACTTCTCTACAGGTCTCAACGCAGCTCTAGAACAGCATCATTATCCTCTGCCAGTCCCAGCAGATCTGTTCACTATGCTGAATGGGGAAAGTTCTTCGCAAAGCTTGACCTAGCTGATGCTTATTTGCAAGTGGAAGTCGATGAAGCATCTAAAGAGCTGCTTACTATCAACACTCATCGTGGTTTGTTCCAGTATAACCGTCTACCTTTTGGAGTTAAGACTGCCCCATCTATCTTCCAACAACTAATGGATACTATCCTGTCAGATATCTCAGGGGTTGCAGCTTATCTCGATGATATCTTGATTGTTGCGAAGACGTTAGAACAGCTACGGGAACGCACGACATTGGTACTACAACGCATCAGTGACAATGGTTTCCGGTTACGCCCAGAAAAATGCCAGTTTCTATTGCAGTCGGTAAAGTATTTGGGATTCATCTTTGATGCCGACGGTCGCAGACCGGATCCTGAAAACATCCGAGCTATCAAACTGATGCCCACTCCCACTAATGTTTCCGAATTACGATCTTTTCTCGGTTTGATCAGTTATTATTCAGCTTTT